>WEKX01011647.1:245424-368555 GCA_013390025.1 Pitta sordida
TGTTGTGTTTCTGTGGGTGGAACAGCTGTCCCAACACTGAGCCCAGCAGACCCTGTCCCAGGGGTGATGCTGCCCTGGGCTGGGTCAGAACATGGCTGGGGAAGGGCCTGTGGTCACACAGAGGCTGGGCAGGTGCCCTCCACAGTCTCTGCAGTGCCAGGGAGAGCCTTCACCTCATTAGCGCAGAGCTGGGCGGATGCTGGCTCTGTAGGGGTACTGAGGAGCACCACCATGCTGAACCTGTAAGTGATTAACCCTTAAACAAGACAACACGACTGAGGGCACCTGCTGTGGGCAGTACTCTGGCAGCAAGGTGGGCTGGTGGTGGGCAGCACCATGGAGCTGTGCAGCACTGCTTGGACTCTCCTTGTGTGACTGGACGGGACAGCTTGTTCCAGCACAGCTAGTTGGTTTTAGGCTGGTGGTGCAGCACTGTCCTGGAATGCAGAAACTTTAGATGACATCTGCTCACAGCAGTGTTCCAGAGAGGGACATCTCCTACCCCTACTGCTGGCTGTCAGCTTTCCCTTTCCATGCTCAGTGCCAAGGATCTTTTCATCTTCTAGGCCCTCACATGGAGGTTTTGCATAACAAATGTCAGCAAGCTTGGCTGATGCCAACTTTGCACTCACATAGAAAGGGATTACACATGACACACAAACTTTGCCATCTAATAGAGAGTACAGGTGAAACTTTTGTGCTCTTCCTTTCTCTCAAGATTAAGGAAATTTAAATAATGGCAGATCTCATGATGGCAAGTGGAAGTGGGAGTCAGGAGGCCCTGGGTTCTCGACTGGAAAGTTTGCACTGAATGGTAAGGACTAATACAGTATGTCCTTAATTACATGGTCCTCTTATCTCTAACAAGTTGTTTGTACAACAGAGATAGTTACTTCCTGAGCTGAGGGAGGGAAAGGCAGGGAACTGCAGGTAAGCCATGGGGATCAAAATCACTGGCATCAGCTCCACTGAAGCGCTCAGGAATGAGCCTGGAGACAGCAAGTGGCAGAAATGTTGATGTGAAAACATCTGTGTTATTCAAGGCTGCTTAGGAGGACTACAGTGAAAAATTGTGGTGTGTAAATCCCTTAACTATCTTAAGTAAGATGAAGTTCATAATTACTAGATAAGTACAGCCTTGAGTAAATACTAGGGTGAAACAGAGAGAAATGTGAAGAAAATCTGTTTTGAAGCAAAATTAACAATATTTGTATTCCCATCATACAAAATAATTCTAAAATTCTGACAATATGTATGATGCTTTCTATAAAATCCCATTTTAATCAGTGATGACAGTTTGACATTTTTCCAGCTGCTTAGAAGCACTAGACAGTCAAGTATCTCAGTAGGACATGGATTGGCATGCTGGGATGTATGTAAGCTTTAACTTTCCTCCTACTCACCAACTTATGATGGTATTCAAAGAACGGAGGGGTAGAAAGCTTTTTGCAGGTTTCACATTGGCTTTTGGCATCTGTGTTTTTATCTTTGTCTTGCAAATATAAAATCTTCACTTTTAAATTGTATCCAGATGCTGCCAGGTAATATTATCATTCTCAGTAGCATGTGAAGATTTTATTTATAAAATGTCCTGGCCTTTGCTGAACAATAAATGGTTCTGCACACTTGAGGGACATATAAATACCAATTAAAACACAGTTTAGAGTAATGCTTAGGCTCTTAAAGAAAGTGACATCAATTTAAAGGAAGGGATAATGCGCTCGGCTGGACATCAATCTAAAGAAGGGAAAAAATGTTGTCTAAAAGCAGCATTTAAATGATGGGATAAAGCATCTGGCGGAACAGGCTCCACAACATGGGGACTAGCAGATAAAAGATGTCTGGGTGAGGATACTGTGCTTGATAAGACCACCCTCCTCAGATGTACCTGCTCTAGAGCCTGCTAAAGGCAACCTGACTTCAAGAGAGTACAGTGGCCTTGTAGCCTGTTTCCTTTGGAGAGGCATCTCCTGAGCTCAAGGAACAGCCAGTTTGAGGCTAAAGGGGGATAATTTCTCACTCACTTAGACTCACCTACTACATCCTGGTCAGATCTCTTATCCTAATCTACCTTAATCTACTTTAGATATTACCATGGTGACCACCACAGTGGTCACTTGCCACTATTTGGTCACCACCTCTTCTTTCTTACTGTATTTATTTGCTATCCGTTTTTCTGAAGTAGGAAAACACTGAAAATCCCTTTTCATTAATGGAGATCTGATGTAAAATGTGCCCATTGTCTCATTGTTCAAAGCATTCCAGTGGACAGCATTTCCATATCCCTTCTGGAACCTCCAAGTCCCAGGTCTTCTTCTTTGCAGTGAACTTTTTTGTCATGTACCTCTTTATTTCTGTAGCACTCTGTCCAATCCCTCTACCTCTTCCTGTCATCTTGTTACTCGCTCTTGTTTCCTCCCTCCCGTTTCTCAGAGGAGTGAATACCAATCCACTCTTCAGTGCACAGTTTTTTTGTTTAGATTGCAATTTCTGTGGAGCAAGACACAAAGTCTCATCTCACAGCCCACTGTGCACACACAGAGCACCTTGTTAACCATATAAACAATAAGAATAAATTACGTATCAGTGTTGTAGTAGCACAAGGACAGGCAAGTAAAATCAACACTATGGACCTAACCTACATGTGTAATTGCTGCAATTCTGCATAAAAACAATAATTTTGCAGATTGGTAGGGACATTTAACTTCATATACACTCACCCAACTACTTAATGTTCCCATAGTTTTAAGCACAAATGCCCTGTAAGTCTGTGTGGCACTGGGGATGCTGAAACTGGACTCTCAATCAGAAGCTGTTGATTTATTTTTAGTCACAGGATTCTGTCGCTGGATTGTTTGTGGAATTCCCAAGTGTTGCCTGAAGAGTTTTTAGAACTCATTTCTTCACATCTGAGCATTGTATCTTCCAGCTTCAGATAAGCAATTGAATATATTAATGCCGGCACTATACTTTTATGAAGAGTGGGCATTAAGTTGAGGAAACAGCTATAAATAAGTGCAGAATTTGCACCTGCAGATAAAAAGACTTTGAGAAGTCAGGACTACATTTTTGTCTTTGTTTATTCCTGTTCTGAATGCATTTTTTAAACCAGTTTTATGTAGCAGAATTCATGAAAAACCCAAGACATTTAGATCAAGGAGTTAGAGATCTAATCAGAATGTTGATGACTTATTTACAAATGTTTTCTCAGCCATGTTGTTTTCTTTAATTTCTGCAGGATATCCTTTTCCTTCGAAGTCTCCAGAAATTACAAGGCAGGCTGCTTTTTTGGGGGGCTATTTGTTAGGTGGCTGACAAGATGAATTGGTCAAATAATTGCTGCTAAACTCATACAGTGCCTGGTATTTAAGGTGTTTAGTCTGGATAAAATGTTGTCTGATAAGGTATAATCATTCTCTCTCAAAAATATATAATTTTTCTACATTTCCATCTCTATTTAGAACACTTATCTTACCTTTCCTAATATCTTGTGATGTTTTGTGCAGTGTAAGACATTATTTGGTTTTCTGCTGAAAAATCTGTCTTTTTTCTTCTCTTCAATTTACAGATTTTCCTGGGGAGGCAACGACAGGGTGGGGTTGAGAGGCAAAAAGGATTCAAATTCTTTATTTGGGAATATTGATTCTGGTGATAATTATCAAAGATTTAGTTTCTTTGACTTTGGATGAAGCATTAACCATGTCCCCAGCTTGTAAATGCAGTCACTAATGAAAATCTGCAGGAGTGAACTTGGACAGAAACTTTAGTGCATTTCTCTGTGACTTTTTCCAGGGAGGCTGCAGCAGAGCTAGTGCTCAGAGAATCCCCAGGGCTCTGAAGATGATTAATGATAACAAAGCTTTCCCTATTGTGTTAGCGGATAGGAAGGAAGGAAGAGTACTCTAAAAAGAGAGTGTATAGAATTTCTGAGTATTGAAGTTCAGGAGTGGAGTTTAACCCTTGAAATCAGCTACAAAACGTCTTGCAGATATGCAAGGAAGGTGAAATCTCCTTTCCTCATCTTCACAAAATCTGCCTACAGGCTGCATTAGTACATTTCTAAACCAAGTATGTGCAGAGGGAGACGGGTGCACTGAGATGTAGCAATGCTTCCAGATGAGTTGGGCTGCTTGCAATGTAGCAAACAGGCATTCCCACAATCCACTTAGGTTTAGCTTTTTGAAATGTACTGGAGATTTCTGCTAATGGGTTTTCCCTGTGGGCAGCATTACCAACCTGATTATACAGGTTTTAAGAAACTCTCTTAGGAAGATTCTTTTTCATCGTAAGTTTTGACATTGACCTACTAAACTAGGTAATTTAGCATTTTATTTTCTAAGAATGAAAAAGAAAATTGAATATTTCATGACAAGAGAGGGATTATAGTAACACTGTTCTTTATAGGAAACCCATCATGTCCAGGGGCCAGATCATGCTTCTGTGATCTGCATCTACATGAAAATCTCAACTCCTGCTTTCAGAACAGCAACAGGAGTATTTGGGTTGTGATACTCACTCCAATTACTTGCTGGGGAAGCTTGTACCATATGTGCTTGTGAACACAGCTTGGAGATGGTGAGTAAAATACATCTCCCTACCAGGAAAGTTTTGGTGAAGAGGCAATACATTTGCAAGCCACAGTGATATTTATAGGGACCTTTTATACCAACAGAAACAGAAAGATTGTGACAAAGATGACTCTGGCTGTCTGGACCCTCTGAAAAGAGAGCTCTGACCTCCCAAAATCTTAAAGGTTCTCCAGGATTAGATGCAGCTTTTGAACAGAGGTGCTGAGCAAACTTTTCCCTTCTCGCACTGTCACACCTTGCAAAACAATCTTTGTGAAGAAATTTTAGTAGAGATTGCATCACAAAAACCCCACTCCTAAAACTAACTGGAAGGATATGGCAATTTAACCCTAGTGATTTAATTGTTATATTCCTTTAGTAACAATTGTTCTTTTCCATTAAGGGATACCAAATATAACCCTATTAATAGCTGGCTGAAAACCAGGAATGCTTTGTTTCACTAAGATGTTGCCTAATACACTGGAGTTAGGATTCCATTAAAAAATGTAGTCAGAATTTTTAAACTGGTTTTACAGCGGGTAAACTTTATTAAAATGTTTTCCTTTAAAAACATTTCAAATGCTGTAGTACTTGGCCAGCTCTCTTGCTGATACACTGTGGTTTAAAATAGTACATTTGCCCACTCCAGCCCCCAGTCTTACTTATCTGGTCACAATTCTTGTTGTCAGTCTGTGCAAAACACATATTTGCTTTGAGCTTTAAAGGGAAATATTCACACTTGTGCTTGCAAGGAATACATTTGGTAGTCAATGTTTTAGTGCATTTACTAATTTGTTACTAATTTGCTACTATGGTTAGGCATGGAGTTCAGAAGCTCATTACTAACCCACTAGCTGATCCCAAAGAAAAGTAATGGCTTGTTGGGATTGTGATATTTGATAGTTTCCTTCCTCTCAGTCCCTTCATCTTTATATGTTCTCGTCTTTTCTCTACTTGACTTTGCAGTCTGGAGTGTCCAGAGTTGGAGGATGTCCAAGCACAGCAACACACTGTGAGGATGTGTAGTGATTTTGATGCTCAGCTGGAAAAGGGGGGGAAGCATCTCCAAAGAATGTCTAGAAAATTAAAAGATAACGTGGTGTTCACTTACAGCGTATGTTCACGTGTGACCATACTTACCTGACTGTGTAATTGATGCATCCATGGAAAATACAATGTACATGGTAGGGGAATAACATCTTGCTCCTCAGTAATTTTCTAAAAACAGCCTGGAAAAAGTATACTTAGCAATGGGACTTCAGTCTCAAAGTGGGATTCAAGCAGGAGCTGCTGAGCAGAAGTTTTTTGTTCTGCTTTTGGGATTTACATTAGCGGAGTTGCTGCCGATAACCGAATCCCACATGTGGCCAGGTCCTTTGGTTTGCAGCATTCTCTGCCTCAAATGTAGGGTTAAGATTTCTTCCTGTGCTCTGACCCCGTTATGGTAGGTAAACAGGCTGGAGCAGCATAAAAGGGCTGGAAGCCCCATTTCTGGCTGGGGCAGAATTCCCTCGGCACAGGCCCTGCAGAAGACGGCACTGAGGCACCGCACAGACTCTCCCCCAGATGTCTGGTACCTTTGGTATGCAAATCGTGGGGACCCTGATAGGCGGCCAGCATGGCGCCTTTCAAGTTCTCCTTTAGTTCCTGCTGTGTGTCTTTCCCCTCTTACTGCAAAGAGAAGAACACTCTAGTTTTGTTATGTTTGAATTACACTATCTTTTATATTAGGACAGATCAAAAAACCTTAACACCCAAACCATTTTCAGTTTGCGTAGCCATATAAGCAACTGTTCCATAATTGGAGTATTTAATTTAAATGTACATGTTGCCTCGACAAAAGCAGAATTGCTCTGCAGCATTGCTGTTAGCATGAAGTTTATGCAAGATAAGATTCAGAGATTTCTCAGTCACTTAGTATATAAAAGCAGTTCCAATCCCACCTTTAAAATAACCCACAAAATTCTTCATATAAATAAATATTCTCCTCGTATAATTTATAAATTACTTTGGTTAAAAATGTTAAATTGCCAAGAAGTCTGACTGCAAGTGGTCTGGTTCTTCTGTTTTATATACACATTTAAAAAAAAAAGAAAAAGAGAATGTTGAAACAGCTGAGGTTGGTTTGGTTGAGGGTTAATGTTTGGGTAAGAAGCCTCCAAGGAAAACTGAAGTGCTGAATGAACACCACTCTATGGTAATTAGTGAGTAGTATTTTTCCCTTGGAGTCAGTTTCTGAAGCAATGTAATAACTGGTGATGGGAAAGAGTGGGGATGCCGTATGGAGAAGATGATAACTTTCCCATTGAGATACAATGTTGAGATTGTGGACGTTTCATTAAAGAAATGTAGGTACTTCTAGGAGAAGGAATGCAAGTTTTGTTGCATTGGCCAGAGTTTAAGTGACTGGTTTAAATTATAGTTACATTTTTCCTGGGGTTTTTTTTATATCCTCAACTCATATATGAGTATTGTAGTGCCATATCCATAGTAGAGATATCTGAATTCTGTGGTTGGTAAAATATTCTTTATTTTTATCACTTTGTCTGTAAAGTCTGTAGAGCGCTTTAGGATCTCTGAATAAATATTGGTCATATTGAACTTTGAAAGTACTTTTCTGCATAGAAATAGAATACTTCATTTCAAAGGCACGTGAAATTTAGACAGGATAGATAGATAGATAGATAGATAGATAGATAGATAGATAGATAGATAGATAGACAGATCGATCATAAAAGTGTGAGCTTAGGAGACCAAAAGGTAAGACTGTGTTATTCAGTTCCATGGCTTGGACTAAAAACACCTGTATGGTCTTAGACCTGTTGCAACAGTAAAGTGGTTGAAGTTCTGTTCCTCTTGTACCAATTATTTGTATGTATTTAGGGTTTGGTAAAGTGTGGATCTTACTGTAGGATCATTTCTTTCACACCTTTAACTCAGCTTGGAGGAGATCAATATTTTATTGCATATCTGTGCTGTAAAAGAGATGGTGATCTCAGTCAATATACTGTGAACATTGGAAGAACCACTGCAGGGCATGATTCTTTGGCTTCCAAAGTGGAAAGCTCATGTTCATAGGGGATGAGACTCCTTTCCGTCTTTTTGAAAGGCAATATGCTGAATAAAGATCAGAATAAAATATATTTGGAGGAGTTTGAATCTTCAGTGTTGATGTTCTTGTCTTCTGTTGCACTCTGTTGTTGCTTCAAGAACAACTTGTTCTTTAAATAAGGTGAAATCAGTTTTCAAACAGAAATGTCATTGATTTAAGAAAAAAGAAATGCCAAATAACTGTGGCAGTCACACGACACAATTTTTTTCAGAATGTTTTTTGAAATGGTGTGATTGTGTAATAATTCAATGCATCAACTAGTGAAATAACTCTGATCATCTGTCTCTGTCCCTTCCAGAACTGTCAGTCAGCTGGCTGGACATTTTTTGCACAGGAGAGTTTAGTTTTCAAGAGGGGGAAAAATCTTCTCCACTAAATAGAAATCTTAACAAAATTGAATTTAAAGCCTTGATATTTTTTCTGAAAATCCAAACATCCTAACTTATTACTTCATGAAATACGAGTGTTTGAATGAATGTGGGAACTGCACCACAATCCAGGTGTTTTCTTTTGAGCTGTCCTTTTCCAGAGCTTATCTCATCAATAGCCTCTTATCAGGGAAGACCTAGGCCAGCCTAGTGTGGCAACTCGAAGACTGTTTCCATGGCCATTCAATAATGACAGAGAGTGGCCCTAATCTGCAGTTATCCATCTCCCTCAACCCTGGGGGCATGTATGAGTAACCCCTGGGAGACCACTCACTTGGTCCTGGCTAGGGGACCTTAGGAAGGACTGGAAAGCCCTTGATACTCTGTGGTGGTGTTTTTTAATCTTTTCCCCTAGTTTAGCAAAGTACTAGTCCTTTGGGTTAAAGGAATAACAATTATTTTAATGGAATTATCTAGTTTAAGAATACATAGCACGTGTGGGGGGTTAGGAGTGCCATGCTTTGATTTTAATAGAAAAAATGGTCCTGTGGAACAGAGCACAGAAAACCTGTGGATATCTGAGTTCAGGTTTTCTTCAGAATATTCTCTGGCTGTAAATGACTGTGATAGCTTCTCACCATCTTTTGGGTTATGCCTTCACTGCTGTCCCTTGGAATGCTGTATTTACTGTTGGTTTTTGGAGGTAGGATGAGGGTTTATTATGATATGCTAAGCATAGGGTTGGCAGGGTGCTCAAACTGATGCTTCACCTTTAGGTCCATTGAGGTGTCTGATGGGAATCAGTGGCTTTTAGGGAATAGTCACATTCTTAAAACCAGGCCTGTGTGAAGCAATGGGTTAGCTAAGGCCGTAGATCAGGTTTTGTGTATTGTGGATGTGGACTGTTCTTTCCATCTACTAAAATGATATCCTGTTTTCCCAAGAATATCATATTTAAGAGAAAGCTAGTCAAGAATTCTACTAAGTTAAAGACCTTTTTTTCTGTGCTTCACATAATAGCCATTCAGTGAGATAAAAATAGTACAGAAAACAAATTAAACTTACAAATGAGAGGATATTAGACTTTGGTCATCTTAAAAGTTGGTGTTGGCCTTTTTTCTGAGAGATTATTTTATTTGTTTGGGGTTTTTTTTCCTTTATTGATTTTTTTCCCTTGAATGTTGCCAAGGTTTCTCACTGTTTTGTTGTTGCTTTCTCATAAAACCCTCCGCAATTCTTAAGGGAAACATTCTTATTAAGGTCACAGTAGTAAAAGAAATCTTTATGGCAAGGTTAGAAAGTATGTATTTCTAATGATTTGGAGATATTTTTCAAG
The DNA here is from genome assembly GCA_013390025.1 of Pitta sordida. NCBI lineage: Eukaryota > Metazoa > Chordata > Aves > Passeriformes > Pittidae > Pitta > Pitta sordida. The sequence continues at coordinate 254,809 of WEKX01011647.1, forward strand.
GCAATTTATCCTTACAGTGGTCATTTAAAACTAAAATAAAACTCCAAGTAATAAGACCCATTCTTTTCCACCAAAGCATGCAGAGTCCTAAACTTAACAGGGACTGATACATGAAACCATTGAACACACTGTAGAAGTACAGTACAACCAACTTTGTGCATGGAGAAGAAAGGATCTCTAAAGCTATGTCTAAACACAAGTTTTGATTTTTAAAATTTTACTGGTAATTAATCTGATAGAAATATGCTGACATTTCTCATACACAGGAGTGGAAAAATGCTTACGTGCATGGAGGAGTGACTGCCAAATACTTTGGTGCTCACCTTGCTCCCCCACACAGACACTGAGGCTGCATTTAGAGCAGCAAATTAAACAACACCAACGAGTACTCCCAAGCTCTGGCACATGGGAAGCCACGCTGGGAAGTTCTCAGGAGGGTTCTTGATGGGCTTTTCAGCACTGCCAGCTGTGTGCTGAAGCCCTGTGCTGAAGCCCTCTGCCTGTGGCTGGGGGCCTGAGTGGGATGTGGTTTGCAGGCAGCCAGTTTGCTCCGGCAGTACAGAGATATGAGCTCTTTGGGTCCATCCAACCTCAGTGCCACGCGGTGTTCCCAAACATGTTTGATTTGTTTTACTGGTAAGGCTGCTAGATGTAGCCTTAACAAACAATACAAATGCATTTGTGTGAAGTGGTTTGCTGTGTTTTGCATAAGAGTAAGCTGCCTCACCTCACACGACATGCAGTAATTAGTGCCGAATTAATAGCAAACCTGAATACTGCAGCTTATTATGCAGTCACTTTGCCATGCAGGCCAGCCCTGTGTCGTACTGAAGTAGGGCATGTTTGAGCTCCTGTTACTACATCAACACTACAGCTTATACTAAACTGAGTTACAGATATCTGTGCTATAACAAATATAACCAGATGAGCATGTAAATGTGTGAAGGTGGCCTTAGCAGAGCTGTGAAGAGGATGGTAATGGACATAATGAACTCGCTTGTCTAAGAGTCTAGGAAATCATCAGTAACCTAATGTTTTATTAAGTGGGGTGGGGGCTTTTAGGTTTTATTCCTTTTATGTTTTTCCCTTGTGTGATGAGCCGGTGAGGTGTCCAAAGAGGTGGAAATGAGATGCCATCACTGTGTGGCTGTCCAGCTCCTTTCAAGCCATCAACACACGTGATATATCCTGTTTTAAACATGCTCTACAAATCACCCCTTAGGACTGTTGCCCAAAGCCTACAGAGCTCAGAGCCTACATGTTTAAGACTTATTAGTAAGATTCCTGAAAGATTTATAGAGCTAGAAAGTAAATAAATGGTGTGTAGATGCATGTGTGTGTTTAGACACAGAATGTAGGTTTCAAAAATCTGTTGGTCAATCTAAAGACAATTAGTCATTTTATAAGCAGTTATGATGGATGAATGAAACACCAGAAGTAGAGTCCATTTCACCTGAGATTCTGAAGTGAGTTCATAAATGTGCCTGAGCATCCTTCTTCACATCCTGGTGAAGTGGCCATGAGAAGATGTGGTGATTCTACCCAGCTGTTGGGTGTGGGGGTGTTGATGCTTGAGCAACCGACTGTAAAGCCATTGTGCTTCCTGCCACAAGCTACCCTTCAGAAACAGCATGCTGCTCCAGTTCAAACTTCTGTCTGAACAGGCATTTTAGAAGAAAGAGATGGAAAGAAAGGGAAAAAAAATCAAAATATGAATTTGCTCTAGGGTCACTGTGACATAGATTTATCCTGAGAAAGCTGCATAGATAAGGACTGCAGGGTATCTGAAACTGGGTGTTAAAAATGTCAACAACATATTGTTCAGAATCAACACATTTCCAATATTTACAGTATTTACTATTGACTTAAAATTTTTCATATATCATGGTGGGTAGTGAGGTTTACAAGTTATAGGTGTCAATTCTCTGTGTGTGTTGGAGCAGAATTCATATACATATGTATATAAATGTCACAACAAAGCATTCTCTATCCATTTTGTTACTGTATAAATGAGATTTAGTATTTTTTGCTCATTTAAGTCAAAGTCAACAGTATTAGAGGATGGTAAGAGTGAATTTTACTTAAGACTATAACATCACTGGAAGATTATTTTAAAAAGTATCTTCATGCTAAAAAAGTTTACCTTTGTCTTATTCAAAGACTTGCACTGAAACAATCATTTTTCAGAGGATGTAGTGATTAGGTGGATGACTATTTGTGACAGTCATTTTGACTTTTCCAAGGAGCAAGGCTATTCATGCTTTTAGTTCCATTTTATCCTTACTTCTGCAGGGCAAGCTGAAAGGTTTAAACAGTATACATGGATTCATTATCCTAATATGATGGCAGAATTTTAAAAAAAATAATTAAATATATACTTTCTTAGAGGACATAATCACATAAGAACCCATGTGTTTCTGTAACCAAGAGAGGAGAGAGTGAAGATACCTTTGACTTTTGAAATATTTTGAGATTTTTAAAAATTCTATAACCCTGTTTGCAAATGAAATGTATTTTCTTGACTTGAATAGTCTTGTTACCTCAAATGTACTCAGAAGTGTTCCACTAAACTGTTGTTATGGGTCTCCATATTTATCTTTTGGAATCGACGGCAAATACTTATTTTTTTAGTAATTACTGCAGAGCTTGTGTGGGATCTGAAAACTGTCAGGCAACCTTTCCACTTCTTGTGTTTTGTCTGACAATAAAGACTTTATCATCTGAATTTAGCTGCCAGTTGTTCTGAGCACATGCAAAGTGGACTGTCACAGTTTTTACTCCTGCCAGCTCGGTGGTTCTGCAGTACCGGCTCTCCTGGGCTCTGTGCAGGGCTGCAAGGGCCGTGCACTGGCAGAGCGTTGGGACCAGGGTGATTTTCCCCTAAGGGATGGGCAGAGCTGTACAGATGGAGTTGCTTGACACCTCAGGTTTCTAATCCAAAGTCTGCCGGCAACAACAATAGAGTTCCCATTTAGTTTGATGGAGGTTAGCTCAAACGTTGATGATACAACTCATCATCTTAGTCACTGTGTCAGTCTGGTGATGCTGCTGCTTCATCTTCTTTCCTTGTCCTTCCAGAACGCGTCTGGGTGAGTAGAGTGGTGTGTAGCAAGTGGTGTGTACTTGTATTTACTGAGACACATAAAACCACTGCAAGAGTTGAAGCCTTGCAAGTTCACCAGTTGCAGCTGCAATAGAAGATTTTTTATTGATATTTTCACCAGGTTGGATCGAACTCTAACTAAAAAGCAGATAGTATTTGTGAGCACGTCAGGAAATTGGGGCTGCTTTCATTGACCTTCTGGTTAGTTTCTGCCATTGTCTGATATGTCATCTAACAGTGAATATAGTGACTGATGGCTCTGTGAAGCATCTTGCTGGTACAGCTCTTCCTCTTCCAGACCAATGCCATTGTGCTGCTGACAGTCTGAAGCTACACTCGCTATTTCGGATAGTAAACAAACAATTGTTTGATGGGTGATTGCGAAGTTCTTCTCTCTCAGAATGGATTCTGAGACTTCTTTTGGGGGTTGGAGTTCTCTAATACAGATGCTTCTCTTGGCAGTTAGTATATTGCTTGGAATTTGGATTTAGAGCTACATCTGGAGGTAAAAGCTCTCTTGGAAAGAATTTATTCTGTTTTTCAATGCACATGCTGGGAAGCTTCTTCTAGAGCAGTTACTTGTGAAGAAGCATGTCCAAAAGTGACTGCTTGTGTGCATTTTGGTCCAAGTATTGGAGGACTCTCTGAGAAGGATATGCATTTGTCTTTACTTCAGAGGAGCCAGGGAGCAGCGTTTCAGTCTCTGTTGTAGCCAAATGTGTCACACGTGGGCCTGAGAGCTATTGTTTGGTGACAAGCTGGAGGCTGAATTGAAGAAAAAGGGTGATCTTCCACTCAGTTTCCTTGAGGAGAGTGGCTTGATCATGCACCATGGGAAGTAGCATTAAAACAGCTCTTTAGTGTCAACAGAGCACTCAGTTGTGGATGGGATAAGTTAAAGCCTTGTCTGAGACTATTAAATAAGTGAGTAATTACAGTTGTGCTTTTGGTACTTCACTGATTTAATTCTTTGGCTGTAATCTGTGAGGAGCATCACGGTGATTAAAAAACATTGGTACCCTGCTAATAGTGAAGGATTGCACTCCAATAGAAGTGCAGTGTTGAAACAACAGAACGGTGTTTTCCTAGTGTAGTGTCTCACAGGGATTTTAGTTGAATATGTTTGTTTCTCATTTGGAGCACACTCACTGAAATTTGCAAATGCAGATTAGCAAATGGTTACAACAAACTAAGAACATCTCTGTCATATGCACTAAATCATGGATTGTTATGTGAGCAGAGCTTGTGCATGGGCATACATCAAAGCTAATATATGTTGTAATGTATTCCTCCACATGACCATATCCAATACATGATACTTATTATTCTATTTGTACCCAAACCACAAACCCTTTCCAATATCCATCTGTGAAAATGCAAATAGCTGCATACTTTGTTTTATTAAGGATCAGCTATTAGGGGGTCACTGGTTAAAAGTCTGAAGATCATTAGAGGGATTTTAAAAAAATAAACAAACAGCTGTTGTCATATATCTTGAAGAGTTTCTGTTGTACCAATGCAATTTTTATCTGTGGTGATGATGTTGTCATGGGAACATATGCACAAGGGAATTAAGTGATGTCAGGAAAAGTGTAAATGATGCAAACACTCCTCATTTGAAATGTTAATTAACACCCTTCCCACTATTCCAAAGAACAGTTCAATTTGATTTTATTTCAGATGTAGGGAAAAATATGACACTTTTGTCTAACAGTAAGTAGCTTATATTGTTGTACCAAAGTGAGTATGAGTCAGTGAGTTAATCTGCATTGGCAGCATTTGCACTGGGGACCATCTGCAGCCCTGCTTGTCTGAGCATCAGTAATATTCCTCTGTGAATATCTCATCTTGATGGTCAGGGGAGGCAGGCAGCCTCTTTAAAGAGTTCCATAAATGCTTATAATTGCTGCATTAAACTTCAGTTTATTATTTTCTCCAGGTGCAGGTATGCGGATGATATGAAACCCCACTGCATTTACATACAAATTGAAGATTTTTATTAATCAGCCCAGTAACAGGAATCAAACAGCAACACTCCATCAGGTCCTTAAATACATTTGGTGACATTTTTACCATGCATTAGCATGATAGGGCAAGCAGAATATAATGTACCAATGATTGCTTTTCCATTGAAAGCACAAACGGTTTCATTTTTCCTGTCATCTCAAATAAGTGTTAAAGAGGGTTTGGAGGCTATTGTGTATGTTCCGTATGCTAGGGACTTACAAACACTGATGGCCACATTAAATAACCATTAGTGGCTCGGCTTAGATCATTGCAACATCCCTCCTCTTCAGAATTTATTCTTTGATTTAAAGTGAAAGCAATCTGTGACTGCTTTCATAAAGTCCTTCGGCTCCCTCCATTTTTTTTTCCTCAAACAAAATGCATTACAACAGTAATTTTATGACTGTTAAGATAACTGCCGTTAACAAGCACTTAATTAAAATGTACAATAAATAGCAGGCTGCAGTCTTATCTCCTCTCATGAGCTCCCAGCAGCCTGAGACTCCAATGCACAGCCCTGCTGTTCCTCAGCTTGTTTGCAGATTAATTGCTTTTCTGTCTGGCAAAAGCTGCTTCTCCTTCAGCCAGATCGTAAATGACCAGATAGGGACTTTATCAATCAAGCTACTACTTTCTGTGATCACTTCCATTCAACACCTTCTGAATTTCTCATTGAGAGGAACAGAAGTTATAGAGATAGGATTTAACATCTTAGTTTTTGTGTGCTTGGAATTTACGATAGTGCTGTCACCATTTGACACTGTTAATCTTTACATACAATACCCTTGAAGCAAGGCTGTTTTTGTTCCTGAGCTGGAACCATCCCTTGTAAGAATTGTGAGGAATAAATACGAAACACAACTGAGATGCTCTCCATAGCACAGGGTTACATCTCTCCCATAATCTGTATGCACTTGCTGCTGTGGCTCAGCATTGCACTGTAACCTTGGATCCTGACCAAGCAGTTTACAGTTACATTAATTGAGAACTTGTTTTCTTGTCATTACTTATCATTTATATGGGGCTGGTTGTCTGGAGGTTTCAGCCACAGCTAAAGGTAGTTGCTAAATGAGCCTTCAATGAAAACCTTATTATGCTCAAAGGAGGTTTTGTAAAATCAGATGTTAGAGTTGTGCTATTTAGACTTTGCCTATCAGAAAAACCCTAGTGTGTATAGATTTTGGGAAACACAGATGTTTGCAAATGAATTATGATTCCTGAATTTAGTAAGTTGTTCCAAACAAGTCTAATCACTGTAGAAATGATTTTCTTTTTACCAACTGCTCCTGCTACTGGCAGAATACACAAGAGTTACAAATGTAAATGTGATACCGGAGTGCAAATGTACCGTAGGCCACTTTAGAAATACAATCCTTGAACTGCAGTAGGTAGGTTGTTTTCCTCTTACCTGCTCAGAATATGAACAGATCTCTAATTTAACAGGTTTATCTCACATGCTGAGCAAAGGGAATGACTTCCATTTGGAGTTCTAAACATGCATTGTATAGTAACTTTGAAAATGCACTATATTAACTTCAGGCTGGCTTCTGAATACACATGAAGTTGTAGTGTTAAACATAATTTGTGTAGCTGTTTCAATGTCATCAGTAAGGTCAGTCTTGTTAAATCAAACCGAAATGCTTGCCCCCCCACCCTCTGGATGCTCCTCACTGAATGCAGCAGCTCTGTGAATGTGTTTTGTTGTTGTTGTTTGGTTGTCTTTTGTTTTTCTCCTCCTGTCAGTCAGAGAGGCAAGGGACTTTTCTCGTAGAAAAACTTATGCCTAAGAGAGCCGAAGCACAGGAGTTCCCTGACAGCAGCATGTAGATTTATGTTCAAGCTCCAAGGACATTTGGAGCACCTTTCCAAAGGGTCTTGTCCTGTCTGATCGCAGTGGTCTCCTCAGAGCTTCATTCTTAAAACACACCACCAGGAGTTAATTTTAAATATGTAAATAAAAAGGAAAGTTCAGTAGTCCTTTAATGGGCTACTGCAGCCACTCCTGTTGGCAGATGTGCTCTCAGACAGTCCCTGAGCAGATCCATCAAGGGACTGGGCAAACTGGAGTGTTGGGGTGAATGATACGCGTGTATCAGTGGAAGGGAGGTCCCTGCAGCAATAGGCTGTTCTCAGGCACAGGAATGAGGAAGCTGCTGATAAAGAGTTGCTATGAAGCTGCTAAAGAAGGAAAAACAACTGTTCGGAATTCTCCAAGCTATTTGTCATGGTCACTACACAGCTACCACTTAAATAAGCAAACAAACAAGCACAAAAGATAAAGACAAGAAATAATCACTGAGCATATCAGTGAGAAGAGAATGAAGCTCTGTGAAGATAGTAAAATTACATACATAGGTCAACCAATCTGCACCGTAATCCTGCTGCAGCTGAATAGCCTTGGTGCAATGTGTATGCATGGACATTTGGAGCTTTAATATTGTTATGACAGAGAAATGTTATTATCAGGGTCAGGAGAGCCTTGACATCTCACACCTGTAACCATTAGGTGAACCGCTTCACAGAAGGCTCCTTTGAAGGAGGGAGATGCACAATACAAACAAATCTCTAATTTAACAGGTTTATCTCACATGCTGAGCCAAGGTAATAGCTTCCATTTGAGATCTAAACATGCACTTTATAATAAACCACTGTGTTTGTGGCTTTTTAAAGTTTTTCTTATTAAAAGTGGTTTTATTCTTAAAGCAGGCCTTGCAGTTACACACCACTTGTTTTCACCATGTGTACGTTTGAAATTCTGAGTTCTTACCATTTCCCTCTCTGCTTTTACATGTCAGTAAAGACAGGATGTGTTTCTTTTGAACAGCTGATGTCTAGAAAAGAAATCTCTGCTTGAAGTTCAGCTGGTGCTTATTTTTGTTGAGTTGGCATATATGTTCTATACTAGTAGCAGGCTGAGTTTACTTGATGAGATCTTTTTCATTTCTGACTATTTTCAGATAATTTTTCAAATGTTTGGTGCTTCCCCCTCATCACCCCCCACCCTTGCTCAGTGTTGTGTCATTTGTGAAAGCTTTGTTGAAAAATGGAATGGCTTGAAACAAGTTGAACTTTTTCAGATCATTTCTGGTACACTTGAACACTCAAAAAACCTGTTATATAAGCAAGTTCTACACAACTTGCTATAGGTTTCTTTGCAGGTGGGAGAGAACATTAGGCACCAATGGGACAGGCCCACTAACAGAGTGCAGACCTGGTAAACTAATCCAGATCATCTCACTCCACTTGTTGTAGCATTTGTGCTTTAATTTTTTTATTACTTAAGAATTTATTTTGAAATTATACTGATTAAAAAGGTAATATTTCCATCAGTACCTACATTAATTCAACCTTGTAATATTTACCTCACCCACTCAGCTGGGTGGAGTGACTTTTTATGGATAAGCAGATGATATAGCTGAGCTGTTAATTTTTATATTACTTCATTAATTCATTCACAATAAATGTTTTAATCCCAAATGCTCCACTGTGAACAAGTGGCAAGATTCCTGGGTGCTGCAACACCCTGACAATTCAGTGATATCTTCTTCATATTTTGAAATGGAGGCATTCTCAAATCTGACATAAGCAAATACAATATGCACAGAATATTATATTTTGACATTGCATTTGGTGTGATGGTCTTTGTTAGTTCAGCTGAGAGAAACAGTCTTTACCCATGTAAATCAGTATAACTCCATATAACCTCACCTCAGAACAGTTTAATTGACTTTTCTTGTTCTCTTGTGATATTCTCAGTTTAGCTCTCATAATGATCTTTATTCTTTCTGTCTCCATCATTGGATAGCAAAGGTACAATCCTAAGGTATAGGAATTTCTGGTTACCTTAATTTGTTTGATACAATCCTATGGATTTCATAAATAGTATTTATTTACTTAATATATTCTCAGTTTGTAGAAATATATCATCTATATATAAAACTCATGGTGGCAAAAGCTGGAAGATTGTGCATTCAAGAGAAGAACCAATGAGAAATTTGAAATTTGAGGGAGGCAAAACAATTTCAGACTGTGGTATTAGCACATTGACTAAATACTTCTGCTCCGTGGAAAGGTAGATACTGGGAAACACTGGAGTTTCTTTAGGTTTTGTAGTTATCAATGAATATGTCTACATGTAATAAACATGTATTTTTAAGTACATTTTCACAGTCAAAATAGCTCAAAAAGAGCTGTGGTTTCTTTAAAAGAATAAAAATGAAAGCTCATCTTGTATTAGAGCTGTGCCAGCTCTGTGGCATGTTTTGTTGTAGAGCAACGCTCTAACATGTGATGTAGCAGAATTGTTGGGAAACCTGGATGCACAGCATCCTTGGTGTGGTGATGACAGCTCTTTTAGCTCCACAAGGACACAGCTACGTACTGTACAGCCTCCCAAGTCTGTATTCAGAGCTCTACTCAGCACTGCTGCTGGCGTGGCGGAAAACCAAAAATACCCTTCTTAATGTAGCCAGTCTTGAGAACTTCATTTTCCTAAAAAGAAATCTGGAAGTCCTCCCAGATTATGTGTGCCTCTAACTTCAGAGGGTGTGACTATCCTCTGAAGAGGATAGTATCTCAGAGATACTCACAGAGACTGTGAGTAAAATTAATAGTAAAGGGATGTTCTTGTTCTCTTGGAATATTCTCATTTTAGCCTTTCTAATGATCTTGGCTCTTTCTGTTTCCATCATCATATAACGGGGGTACAAATCCTAAGGGAATATGTACATTGACTCCTAGTTGGCTCAAGGTATTATAATTTGGGGTTGATGAACAACAAATGGTGAACTCCAGTAGACTAATGCTACTGAATTCTCATTAAGAAGAGAAACTAATAGGAAAATTTAAATTCACTTAAATACTTACAGCACATTTTAACTGATTTTTATCTTAACAAATTTTATGGGGATGAGACTCAAACTGTGAAGGAGATGTTTTAGTGACATTTGTGGCACAGTTGTATCAGGAATAATTTTAAAGTTCTGCTAGGGAGTCTTTTCTACAAAGTCTGAACGAGAAGAGATATTCAGTTCAGCAAATGTTGTTTGTGGTTCTTCCAAGGTGAATTTAAGATGTTTGGTTAAAACCTTATCACAGACATAAAACCTTTTTCAAAGGTTGTTTTTCAGTAAAGCATTTAAGCATGTTACTTGGTTTGCTGAGTTAAGGTAAAAGTTGAATTTCAGCTAGAAACCTGTTTCCAGACATTTTCACATTTGGATGACCATTGGCCTTTGTAGTGAACCAACACCATTACCCTTGAAATGAGTGGTACATGCAGGGATAATTTATTAAAGACTCTTGTAGTTCATCAGTTCTTTGAGTGCTTTTTTCTCTACTGGAAATCTTCATAACTGTTTATACTGAATTCAAGTTACTTATTGCAAGTGGTTTTGCTCTTCTCCATGACTTACTTTTGCTCTCTGGTCAGTGGTTCATGGTCAGCACTCACATCTCCAAGATGCCCAAAATACTTTGACATTTGACATCTAGAAAGGTTAAATTGAAGAGGTGGGAAAGAGTGTTCTAACTTCACAGGTTCACAGGTTATTCTGAGTTGGAAGGGACCCACAGGATCATCTAGTCCAACTCCCAAGTGAACACCCACTCAGGGATCAGGCCCACCAGTAGAGCATTTTATTTCCTTTTACACTGAGGTTGTTTAAACAATTATTATTAAAGAGGGATAAGCACGAGCTTTCATTTCAGTCAGGGTGATCGTTTTGGAATAGACATGCATCCAACCCAGAAGCTCAGACCCAGAACTCAGGTTTTGAGGGAGTGTTTCAACCTGTTGTCTGAATTTTGCAGGGTCTTCCTGTTTTTAGGTTTGATTGAAATACGATCTTCCACCAGTGTTCCAAATCTGTCAGATTTTCAGGCACAGGTGTAAACACAGATTTAAAGACCAAGATGAATTTTGGTCTGAGTAGCCAAAGTCTTATGTCTCTGCTGGTGTTGAGATGAGTGGCTTTCTCCCATTCACGAGACAGCAAGGTCAGAAGGGTTTTCCTCCATGCATTTTTGCTCAAACAGATACAATGTGATCTAGAATACATTGATTAGGAAAGGGTTAAGACATAATGTGTATATATATATATATATACAATAAACCCTCTCCACTTCATGTCTCCCAGATAGCAGTTTCACCTCTACATGGGGTGATTTTTCAGCAATTAAGGAGGCCCCTTTTGTGACTGCGCCTGTGCAAACTGGCAGTCATGAATATTCAAATTAGACAGTCATGAATATTCAAATCACCCCACACACCTTGCCGTCCGGGCCATGGGCACACTGCTCTGCCCATGCCACGCCAGCTCCGCTCCACTCAGAGGGAGCTGGTCGTGCCAGGACCCCCCAGTGCCGCACCTGCCTTGCTCCGCTCCAAGCAAGGAGGTTTCGTGCAGTTATGACAGATTTACACACTCTCAGGTTAGGCATGTTGCCTGAGACTTTCTCAGAGTAGATGTCTACCCCGAGTATGGAGAGACCAGGTCTACCCACCCAGAGAGACACTGGGACAGCAGTGTGGGCAGCTCTCCGTGCCAGTGTTCCCAGCCGAGTGGAAAAGGGGTTTTTCCTGGCATGGGGTGGCCGTGGGAGCTGAGAAACACCAACACGAACGCCAACACACAGCAAGGCAGTGCCAAAACAGCGCCGGAGCGCTGGGGGGTCATGTGAGGGTGCTGGGCAAATTTGCATATTAATGAGCTGCCATTCTACACAGAAGAAGGGCTGTGTGGAGGGGTAACAAGACCCGCGGTACCATGGTATTCGAGCGCCAACTGTATACATGGAGGATGCAGCTGTGAATTGGTATTATAGAATGATAGTTTTGGTGTGCCTTTTCTTCAGCAGGGAAACAGTATTTGCAGTAGTTTTACACTGTGTGATGTGATGTGATGTTCTGGGAAATTTAAGTTCCGTTAAGGCTGTTTGAGGATTACAGTGTGTATTAGTATTAACCAATTACAAAAAAAGTCTTGACAAATTAAATGTCAACTCCTACTGAGCTGCGGCTGTTGAAATTCAGATCCGGACACAAGATTGGATCTTGTGAGTATCTTTGCTATGCTGAAACATAGTGGCAAAACCCAACCATATTCTCCTCTGCCTCTTAGCTAGCAGTTAATCAAGCTCTGTGTCTCAAATATCTCCTCAATTATCAGGAGTTCCTAACTGCTCACATTTTTCATTTCTCCCATCACCTGAGAAGGCTTGTCTATTGTTAAGCCAAGAAACAGTGACTTCCCAGTATAAAATAAAATGAAACAAAGTAAAACATTTTTTTTGTTCTGTGAACTCTTTTTAATTTTAATTCAGTTCAAAATACTTTTTCTGCTTTAATTATGAGTGGTAAAACAGATGTCATTTTGTCCACCATTACAGTGCCAAGCTTTTAAAAGTAATGCAGTTGGAAATGGTAAAGACCTGGAAGGTCACCAATAATGGTTATTCCCAAGCAAGACTTTTCTCTATAGTGTGTGTATATTCCCTAGAGCTTTCCAAGTCTTGTTTTTGAAAAGTTTCCATTAATAGGACTCATTTCTCCTGGGAAATTATTGCACGTGGAAAAGGTTTCACAAGAAGTTTTTCCTATTACATGTACAAAATCAATCAAAGTTTGAAAAGTTATGCTTTCATACACAACTTCTTGTCTACTGCTGCTGCTGTTTCATCTCTCTGAGCACTGTTGCTGCTGTGGGTATGACTGAGGCACCATAACTTTCCCCAGCGGGCCTGACTGGAAGTCATTTGATTATGGCATTCAGGGCCATGGATCACTGTGCTGCTTGGAGTAGAGCAGAACAGATCCCTGTTCTTAAGATTTGCTGGGATAAGGGACCTCTGTCTGCTTCCATCCATAAACCAAGGGCCCAGGCTCTCTGCAGACACAGGTGAAGGTGGGACAGGCACACACTTGGAGTCAGGGGAGCAGTGTCAGGTCATAAGTAATCATGGCAGAATGATGCCCTCCTCCTTTCGCTTGCAATTGTATTTGCTCTTCTTCTTAATTTATTTCTTCTCTAACACCAGCTGTCCTAGTGAGAGGCGTTCCTCAATCCAGGACCAACTCCTGGACTGGGTTTTAGAGAATGAAGGTTTTGTGGTTCAGTGTTCAGAAATATCTCCCATATGAAAGAAAAAGCTCCATAAGAGTATAATGAAGAGGGGTAAGAGTCTAGAGAAACATAGACCTGTAGGTTAAGCCTCTGGCAGTGCGTATATGTTGGCATTTCTTTGAAATTAATTTTGACTGTTAAATATATGTGTTCAGTTCTCTCTATAACTGGTATAAATACAGAGGAGTGTCAATGAAGCCAGTGGAGTTACGCTAAATTTAGATTAATATTAAACATCTTAAGTAGTGCATCTATTTAATGAACTTATTACAGGAGTCCTTTGTGAAAAGAAATGCAGTGATTTCTCCTAAAAAAAGAGAAATCCATTATGCTCTTGTACTGATTATTTTCTCTCCATCATTTATATTTTTTAAACTTCTGTGACCCCTGTCATTTGCTTCAAAGGTGTAGAGAGGGTTACAAATTTTTGCAGATGAAGGGCTGGGCTGTGGCACACTGGTTCAGAGACGTTGGGTTTGTGCAATGTTCTGGCTATGAAACATGAAAAAGTATCTTATGCTGTAGGAGAGCAATGAGGCTGTTAAGTAGAGAGAAAGGAGTTCCCATTGTGGAACTGCTGCATGGTCTAGCTCTGGCCAAAAGTGCCATTAAATCTTCAGTGCTCAATATGTTCTTCAATTATGTGAGGTTTCTAAATTTAGAAGTCTTGTTTTAGGTATAAAACCTGTTAGAACTGCTTTTTTCCTTCTACACTGTAAAAAACCCGCAAGATGTTTCCTACAGAATTACACAGAAGCTGTGGATCCCTTAATTTTTTGCTTAAACAGCAACATTTTTACGACCTTGCTTAGCAGAGAGTTTTATTGGTGCATTTACCCACAAAGTTTTCTCTAGTGACAGCATCTCTCTCTATCTGACACAATTTTATCAAATGTTGCCCAGGGACTTGCTCTTGCCTTGTATTCATATGGTCTATACAAATATAGTGGAATCAGAGCCTGAAAAATCAAATAATAATAATATTTACAAAGACCCTGAATCTGGAAACCTGTACATTTCATGTTTCAAAAGTGGATTTGGAGGGATTGGTGTCTAGTGGCTCCTGTTGATGTTGTCTTGTATGTGAGTGCTCTGGGTCATTATTAGACAGGAGCTGTACTTGTGTCCCTACCCTCGTCTCAGTATCTCCTTTCGTGTATCAGATGTACATTCACCCCTAGAACTCATGAATGTGTTTCCACTGATGTCAGATCAGGTCCTGGCCTGTCTGCTTGAGTTCATTCTGCCAGAAGTTTTCTTCAAGAGTCCATGACAAGTAATACACAGTGCCCAGGCATCCATCCATCCTAAGATCCATTTTGCCTTTAGCAGAATCTGTAGAAAACGTTAAAACATTAAACACTTTAAGAATTAGGTTAGGGTCAGGGCTATTGATGGCTGTTCACTTCTCTCTCTGGTGATGTAGACAAACCTTTGCTGAACCTTTAGGATGTTACAGGTCTCAGACCACCACTCTTCATTGAAGTTACTGTCACTGAAGGAAAAATTTCTTATTAAGCTGTTTAGGTTTTTTTCACTCTTCAGAGAAGTGGGATGTCTTTCCTCATTAATTACTCTTCTGTTCATTTTAATGGCCAGCTCTCGCTCCAGTTTAAACCCAAACACCTTGAGCTGGGTGGTTCCAAATTAGTCGCTATTTTAGAAAAATCAGCTGTGTATTTTCAGCTTCTTTTCAGCCATGCTCAGTGTTAAAATATCAGTCTCTCTTCAAGGCAGGCTGTCAAGTAGTCAAGTATCTTTGTGTAGCCATTTCCTTGAGAAGCAATCACAATATGTTTGAAAAACTCTTTGGCAAAGTGCATGTTAACATTAAGTGCTGGGCATTTTGAAGGAATTGTCAAGAAGAGCATGGGGCTGAAATCCACACCTGGAATTTAGAAGATTCTGCAGGAGGCTGAAGGGAGAAAATGGAGGGGTTCAAACAGCAATGGTGATGATTGAAAATAACACAGTCCCTCCTTGTGAAGGTAATTGTGACAAGACATATCTTACTTTGTATTCTGGGGTGATGTGTCAAAGGCAGCTATGCAAGAGCACCACAAGAAGACTTAGTTTGTTTTAACCTGATCTCTTGGTCTGTGTCTTTAATTAAAAACAGAAGTGAGGTTTGAGATGCTGTGTGAAGGGTGTATTTGTGCTGTGAAGTCTGCATCCTGTATCATCTCAAGTGAATAGGATGATAGTGTTCCTATAGTTTGTAATCCATACTTTGGATTAAGAATAATTTGTTTTCATGAAGGTTTTTTGTTTTAAAAACAACAAAAATTACAAAACACTAAAGAGGTTCAGTTTACAAGATTCTGAAGAACTTTGGCTGGTTGTTGTTTTGCACAAACTAGTACAGCTCTCCTTGTGGATTTAAAAAATCACCTCTAAGGCAAAGAACATGAAATGACCAAGATTTTCCCTGTAGTTCTGCTTCACTTGTGCTGGCCTCTTATATAAACGTCATCAGAGCTGAGGTTATTAATTCCTTCTCAATTAGTTTGAAATCCTCTGGATCCAAAACTCATCCTTTTTTAATATTTAGGTTTTTAATATTTGTTTAATTATTATTTTTTTAAATCTCCTGACACCATAAGAAGTATAGACTTGGGGACTTTGTTCAAAAGTAAATTAAAATACCGTTTTTAGTTGGGAACTGCATTCTGTGCATGAGCTGTTGGATTGAATGCAGACCTGCAAAGCTTTCTGTGAGTGGATGCCTGGCACCCCCTGCGTATCAGTGACTGTATCAGGGCTGTATCACATGTCCTGGCTGGTATTTCAGCCTCCTCTTAATGTCCAAAGAGTTTTAATATGACAAAAGACCAATTTCAAGTTTGACAATTTCAGTTTACTGGACTCTATGCTGAACACAGAGCAGAAAGCACAGTGAGGGTTGTGTTTGTATATTCAGCTAGAGGACAACATATTTTCATAGGTTAAAAATGGACATTTTCCACATCCTCGTGTACACGATAGATGAAATATGTGAGCTAACCTTCAACCTCTTCAGCTTGTCTCCTGTTTCTGTGGAGAGGTTCTGCTCCTCTGAAGTGTAGAGGAAGAGCTGTCCATGTTAATGAGGCCTTCCAGGACATTGGCATGGTGTGGACTGATGTAGGTACATTTTCATTCAAAGCAGGAGCCTGTCTCTCAATGTGTTAAAACTGCACCTTGTCCTGTGTTCTCACTCTGATGAAGGAACCCGAGTTCAGCTGGCACTGGACTCTACTATTTTGGCTGATAAGGTTTAGTGTAAACAAATGCAGGTCTGTGAATTATCTGGCATGAGGATCAGCTAGGGGTGCTGGCTTCCTATAGCCTTAATCTAGTTGGCCTAAATGATTTATAAACTGGCAACATGATAAATGTTGTTTTAAGTGGACAAATCACATTGCAGAGGTGTAACTTTCTGTCAGTATGTAACATGACCACCTCTCTTAGGGGAAGAATAACAGTCACAAAGAGCAGGAAAGGTAACAGGATCAGAAGTAGGCAGATTCGTTCTCTGCAGCATAAATCATTAGCAGGGCACTTCTTTCTTTCCTCTTTGCTTGTCCTTCTTCGTCCTTTCTTCCGTTGTCTTTTTTTTTTAATGCTATTTTCTAGCACTTCCATATCATTTTGGAGGGCTAAACCCTCCAGTTGATTTGTGCTGCACTTTCTTCATAAATCTATGAAGCTTGTCTCCATCAAGCTGTATTTTCCATTAAAATATGGTTCCCAGGTGATTTTCAATACTATGAAAAACATGTAGCCATAAGTCTTTCACTGATTGTTTATTATCTGTTTAGGTGCTCCTGAGAATTTTGACAGCTAGGACTTGTATCATATGTAATGTAATAAAAGTGGATGTCTTCAGCATAACGGGGATAGCTGGCCTTTCATTTCTGTTTGCCAGGCCTGGATTTGTTTTCTGTGCTGGATTTTTTTTAACCTGAACTTGTAGTCTACTCCAAATCAGGTTAATTGAAACTTTGTGTTTTCTTTGCTATATCATTGAAAAAACCCCCCCAAATAAAATCCAAACAACACTTCCCCCCCCCCCAATAATAACTTTCTTGTTATAAACAGGACAGGAAGCAGTAACAGCAAAGCTGGTTCTTACACTGCTGGAGGTGTATATTTACTTCAGCTGGTTTCCATAATGGACACACTGTTCCACCTGTAATTGCAGGAAATGCAGCAGGACATTCAGTCTGTCTGTCTGTCTTGGATATGTGTGGTGGGAACACTGAGAGTTGCAATGTATGAAGCTACTCACAGGAGCTGCAAGAGGTTAGTGCTTTAAGCTACTGGTTAGTGGAGAAGTTTGTGAAAAGTGATAGGAATTGGTTAAAAATGGCTATCTGTAGGCAAAAATGCAGATCGTTTGCAGGCAAAGTTACCTCTGGCCTTGAAAGGAACATTACACTGGGACTACAGGATCAAACAGTATTTAGGCACTGATTATCTGGTAGAACACAGTAAGGCTGGGTGATGAATAAAACCTTACCTAGACTCAAACAGCCTACTGTGAGTTTGGTCGGTTGAGCCTTTGTGTGCTGTCTTTGTTACCAAAATAGATGTTGCATCTTCCTGGTCACTGTGCTGACGTGCAATACACAGCAGGAAAAGCCATAACCAGCCCGACAGGGGAGCACCCTGAAAGTCTTTTGCTTAGCAAAGTTTGGCAGGGATGGCCCCATCACAGAGTAAGGGAAAGAAGAGACTGTTTCCAGGTGGGCTAGGAGAAAAGAGGGAAGGGAAGGGAAGGGAAGCATATATTTGCTGAGCCTGTGGTTAGTACCAAGGTCAGTCTGGTGTGTTGACCCACCATTTCCCCGTCAGTGGAAGAGAGAAGTACTGATTAGTATTGTAACTCCGTGCAGGACTCAGAAGGAAAAGAACTAATAATTATTAAGGTGATTTGTAACAAGCAAGCAAAATAATTTACTATGGCCAGGGAAAATACTCCGTTGAGATTCCAGTGCCTTTATGATATAGGATGTAGTCTCTCTGCCCTGCAAAGAGATGTCTTCTCAATGGCATTCATGCAGTGGTTACACAGATTTGATATAACCTTAGGTTTACATTTTATCTTCTCCAGATGCACCTCAGAACTGGTTATCCAATGACAAACTACCATTTCCTAAATGCTCAGTAAAGCATTTAATTGTGAAAATAACTAGTTTACCTCACAACACCAGTTTGAAAAATTACTCATTAATTTTTGAGGTGCAGCCTCCTTCCCTGGAGGACAGAACTACTGATTTCATCTGTACCTAAACCCTTGGCTTTGCCTGCTAGCAGGCGTGTCTGATCTGCAAGTGAAATTTGGCCTACTGTCTCCATTTCCTTATAAATACCCGTGACTGCACCTTTGGCAGAACAAATGATAGTTAGAGTTGTGGATTATACTCTGCAAACTGAACAGAGCTGGCAGGGAAGAGTTTAGATGAGTGGCATATGACACAGAAATACCACGTTTCCCTCTAGTTTTCAGTGGCATTTACTATCAAAGTGAAGTTGAAACTCTCTTAGACATATTTATGAAACTCTCTTAGAGATATTTTTTAGCTTAAAATGGTTGAGGTTCAGGGTTTTCTTTCTTATGATCTACTTAATTAGGCTTAAATAATAATATATTATCTGTGCAGCCGATAGACAAATAACTCAAGATAAATGGAGCACAGGATTTGAAGGAGTGTGATCCAAATCAGAACCACTACCTGAGAAATGCTTTCTTTACCTACAAGAGTTTTAATGGATCCAGACCATGTTTAAAGATACTAAATACACTGGATTGTTCAAACCCTTTTGAAGCAGCTAACATCAGAGTTCCACCAATGCAAAGTGCATCAGTAAATGTTCTAGGCACATTTTTCAGTGTTTGAGATCATACTTGCTCAAAACTGAAATAATTTCAGCTACATATGCTGCAAACTGATTTTTAACAGTCTTTTTAAAGTATGTTTTGTTTTCAAAACAAAGTTTTGTTGGATCTTTGTTTCCATTGGACTCTGGTCATTACTAAGTACAGTAATTCCATGAGGAGACATCTTGTTTTCTCAATTATTATGTTCTGTAATGCTTTTAGTCTACAGAATTGCCATTCTCTGCCCTCAGTCTTAACTGTGCGGGTTTCATCTTCTGAAACTCAGCCCTCCTTTGTCCACAATGGCCAAGGAATGTTCCAAGGCATAGCAGGGAAATTGAATCAGGATGTCCTGACACTTCCCAAAGTGATGCATAATGTGTACAAAGGTTTTTTCTAGCAGTTGACTGGCTTCCAAATTTACACTCAATGTGTTTTTCCATCCTTAGTTTATAATTTTAGCACTGATTCACTCCTGAAATGAAAACCTCTTGAAGAGCAAAGGCTGATGCAGTTAAACCCCTCTGGGTTATGATCCATTCATTTAGAGCCAAATGGCCTCCTTGTTAATGCCATTTGCATTATGACCAATTATTACATATTTCCTTATTAAGCAGAAAATCCCTTTTTCCTGATGTTGTAAACCTTCTTAATAGCACTTCACCTTCTTATGCATCATAGCAGTTGGAAAGAGAAAATTAGTAAAGGAGGGTTCATTTACTGACCATTTTAGCATTTGAACTATTCCTTTTATTTTATTTTTAAAGGAACGCAGATGATCTGAGTGTTTGTCTTACCTCAGTGAAGCTGTTTAAACTGCAATGTGTCAGCTCTTTAGCTCTAAGACTCTAGAAGGATGCTATTGCTGAACATCTTGGTGCTATTATTTTGAGGATTACAAGATGGAACCTACCAGCTTGGAAGAAAGAAAAAAGCCAGATCTTGCCCTGATGCCACTTTCCAAGCCAGGCTACGATCTCTGTTTTCATCCACCTTAAGGAACTGGACTTTCCCGACTGGCTACAGAGTTCTTGTAGTCCCTAGTGGGCTGCACAGATTGGAAACAACTTACTTCATCCAACTTTGGACATGACTGTTATAACATTCTTTGTTCAAATGCTGTGATTATATGCCCTGTGCTGTTCCTCTTGGGCATTCTGGGAAATTGTCATTCTCAGCTTTCCCAAACCCAGGTAATTTGTCCACCTTTTTCTCCTGACCTGAAGGATAACTCTTCAGTACTTTGGATGTTTGCATGCAGCATTCAGTGCTTATTTACTAAATATACATATTCATAAATTTAGACACCAGTCTTCTTTTACTATTTGAGAAAAATAGATGCTTTTAGTCTTCTGTACTAGAATATGTTCTTCATGCCCCTGAACTTCCTACTTTCCTTTTTCTATGCCTGCTTGAATTTGCATTAATTCTGATGCCTTAGGTGGGCAGATCCATACCCAGTGCTCCAAGTTGTGCAGTACAGGGAGTTGCCACATGTTTCTGCAGCTGACATGACTTGACTTGTGTTCTAGGATTGTGTTTTGCCTTTTTATGGTCATATCACTCAGCTTGATTGCCATAAATATGTTCAGGTTATCCACTGTCAGCAGTTTGTACTTCACTGCAAAGTTATTATTATTATTTGTCACTAAAAGCATCCACTTCTTACACTGTTATTTTTTTAACATGACAGTGTATTTCCAAATCTCTTGTTGGTCCCTTTGCTCTTGTGGAAGATGTCTAGCTTTGCCTGTGTACTGATAAAACTTCCCCTGGGCTGAGGCAGAGTTACACTCTCAGCTTTGTAGGTTGTGTTTAGAAGAATTGATTTGTCACCTCCAGTGATTGTGGTCTGCAGTGAGACAGCAAATGTGTGCTCAGAAGATATACCAAGAAGATCTCTATAGCTGGTCATGTGCGTGAGCACAGTTGCTTCCAGACACTTGTGGCCATTTCCCAGTAGCAGGTTTTAGCTAATAAACTCTCAGAGTGGCTTTAAAGGACTCCTATGCCCTGGACTAATCTTTCTGAATGGAATAGGATGAGTTTCAACTACTAAACACTCCCTCCCGAGGCTAAATGCTTTAAAGTAAGATCTGATGCAGATCCTTATCCCAGGACTGTCAATAATGTTTTCAGAGCACTGTCACCTCTTTTTCCTTTCAAATGTAGTCTATTCATTTACTGGTGTTTCCAAGTCAGACTGTGGTTAATATGTATATGATATTGTGTAAATTGGGTGGAGCTAATTTAATTAATAAATAGCACATAGTTTAGTTTAAAATTTACATTTAGCATTGCTTGTAACAGCATGCAAAAGTCATAACTAGAAGACCTCCTCCCCGTAGAAACACACAAAAAGGAAGAATTTAATTACAAATGTCCCAAAGATTAAAGCTGTGATTCTTCTTTTGTCTTCTGACTCTGAAGCTTTAATCTTTCAGGCTTTTCTCTACTGATGCAACCCCTAAGAGAAACTTTCTTTGTTAAAATGTTGAGATTGCCACTTCAGATCACTTGGCTACAGGACTTGCAACTTTTTAACACAGTTAAACCCAGAAAATGCAGTTACAATCATGAAATACTCCTTCCCCCCCCCCCCCCCCCCCCNTTTCCCCCCCCCCCTCTAAAAATGTGGACCTTCTATAGGTAGACCTCTTTATTTCTTGCCACAAGCAAAGTCATTTCCCCAGGTGCTGGTATTTCTAAGAAATGTGTGGAGTGCTGCACAGGAGGAAGTTGACCTACTTGGCACCGAACATTTAAAATATGGGTTTGATGCTGCAAAGGGGTTCACCCACATGGACAGTACCACCAACACGCAGCTGGGATTCCAAGGTTGGGTTTAATAAAGGAGATGCAGCCTGACTTGTGGTAGGACTGTGGCTTCCTTTGTCCAGAATCACAGACCTTTTCATTCCTTATTGTAGTTATGAAAATTATTGGATGCTGTGAATAATTCAGGAAAGTTGAAGATTATTGGGCTGCCTTTTTAATCTTGTGTTTTGCTTTGCTTTTGAACACATTCGTTTTCCAACCTGTGGTTTCCAAATGGCTACAACTGTCATTTCTCTCAGGCATAACTCAATTAAGGAAAGTCTCATAGCACTTCTTTTTTTTTGGTTTATATGCAGAAATTCCCTGTTAAGAATAATAACATTTTCTAGTGTGAGTTCTTGGGTTTGCAAACTTGGAATATTTTCTATGGGTCTTCATAGTTTTTTTCATGCTAGGGTGAACATTCCTGGTTTGTGCTTATAATATTTGGTAAAACAAACACACAAAAAAGAGATAAAAGCTAATAAGTATAAAAATGTGAGCAAATATCACAAGGAATTTCCAAGTATTTGTGTAACACTGGCTCTTGCACATCCTCTACTTTTGCCTGAAGAATTGGTCTTGCTTCCAACACTCATGTTTAAGCAGCTGGATTCATAATTGAACCAACTATAAACAACCAGGGGATATAGCCTTTATCAAATTTAATAAACCTTTGAGGACTCCAGAAAGAATACACTTGTCTTTAAAGATCAGCCTATCCAAATGAAAACTAAACAGAAACTCGGATCAAATTCTTGCTCGTGGATGCATTGTGGAAGCCAGCTGTTCAGTGTTCTGCAATAGAAATTAGTAATTTTAACAAGGCATTGTATGTACTTCTTTTGAAGACCTGGGATGTTAATTCTCTCTCTTGTTTTTTATTTTTCTCTTTTTTTTTTCTCTTCTTCTCTGACATGGAGATCAGAATCTGGACTGTATGTTGTAATATGGTAAGAGAAGTATACATATATAAGCATGTCTAAATATGTGAATACAAGTTAGGCTATTAATTCAAAGCACCTTGGCATATTTATTAATGTTCTATGTTATGAGATTAAAGCTATAATTTAGAGTTACAAGAATTATAAACATCTCTTTAGCAAGTCATATATTAACCATAATAATTTTTAAAGGGTGGAGCGTAATTTATTCAACATTGTAAGGAAAAATAAGGTAAATGAGTTAGCTTAGGGGTGGGGCAGCAGCAAACTGCTTGTGGAGACTCTTACTCCCTGAGGTGATAGAGGTTAAATGCATTACAGAGCTTATAGGCTTGCTCCCTGGAGAGAAAGGGGGCCAGGCGTTTCTAGCTGACATGTCAAGGACACCACACATTTGCCCTTCTGACTAATGGTATGATACTGAGCTGATAGCAAGGTTGCAGTGGCAATTTTCAGAGAGAAAAATGGAACACAATAGGTGGCTCCTAATTAGAGAGGAGGGCAATATGCTGGGACAGTGTTGGCGTTCCAGAGTTCCACTGGCTGAAGGCACAGTGAGCCTGAGACCACTAGTGAAAACTCGGAATATTATTAAAGCATTAATGCCAAAAATCTATTTTAGTGAAATGTTTGCAAACCATTCTCCAGTGTAACCTTCATAAGGAAAGTCTCAGCATTAGACTTGGGCCTGGTCCTGCACCATTGCAACCAGTGGGCTTCTTCTACCAACTGGTTATATCAATGGGTTGTCTTTTTCAGGTTTCCACTCTACATCACTAATTTTACAGATATGAAAAAACAGGAAAGAAGGATGCACTACAGTGATGGAGGGGCAGGCAATGTGTCAATGGATATGCACATGAAAGAAGCTTCCTGGTGAGTGGCAGGATTACTGTGTGAAGGAGAGAAAGTTGCAAGGAGATTAGAGTATAACAGTGAGTAAAGGGAGCACTTGGAGTAGGCAGGTGGAAATGCAAGGAGGAAAGGAGAACGGGGAAGGAGGGGCCTGGTTTATCTCAGTGTCATGAATCAAAAGAGAAGATATTTCACTTTAAATTTGGTTAAGTCCAGACTCTCTAATAAAACCACCCCTTTTGTGGTAGAAACAAAGATCTTTTAGCTAGCAGGTGCTGTACTGTAACATATTAATGAGGCTTGTATATAGAGTAACTATATACAAGCAAGCCAAAGGTGCAATTCCTACTTGCAAAGCTATTTTATAACAACTACAGTATTTTAAGTCTCATCAGAAAGTTGTTTCTTTTAATGTTGTTTTAACATCACTCTTCATGAAAGTCCCAAATACACAGGGGATTACCAGAACATGTGTTAGGAGAGTGATATTGCTTCTTTATGAAAAATCTCTTGACAAGTCTTAGACACTGCCCTAAAGAGCTTGATGAGAAAATGAGGACATGATAGGTAACATGAGAAAAAGAAAGTCTTAACGAAGACCAGCATTGCAACAGACCTTCTAACAGAGGAAGTGAGAAACTGAAGGTGTGTGTTTTACATGTTGGCTAGAACTGGTTTTAAGCTTAGCTGCTTGGTAGCAGAGATGTGCAAAATGTAGCAATAGATTGTGCTGAAAGTTAGGTGGAAGGAAATGCTCCATTGCTTGAGGTACATGGCACACACAGAGCAACAGAAAAAGAGCAGCATACTTGCTGCTCCTCCGCCAGGCTCCTGCCTATCCAGCTCCCTCTCTTGCTCAACAAGCCTCAAGAACGCACACTCCCTTAATCCTCTGCTGGGAGGCTTGGGGCTTGGTGGAAGGAAGGACCTTCAGCAGAAGTAGGGAGGATTGTTTGGAGAATGAAATTCAGTAAACTCCAACCTCCCAGTGAACCTGCTGGGACTGATTTGCTGCCAGTGCTTGGGAACAAAACTGCAGCACTCAGTTCCTGAATCCCACAGCTCCCACAGCCTGGAGGGTTCACACTGCTCTATCTGGCACCTCTTCCCATGTCGGAACAAGGCATTGTGTGTGTGATTTCAACATGCTTCTGGTTTTGTTCTAGCTGCCAAGAAACACTAGTTGTGTTATTATGAAATGATTGAGGAGTATTTGCTCATACAAATTATTTGTTTTAAGAGTTTAGTAATTAAATGTCAACACAGTGTTGGTGTCTGAAAAGCTCTTGGGTGAAAGCCCTGCTCTAACTTGAAACTACCATACATTGTTTCTCTTCTCTCAAAACAGATTTGTTTGAAACACCCCATTTGGTAGAATACATCTCGCTGGAACATGCATGGTCTTTGGCCTTCAAAGACACCCTTGTGTGAAGGGTGTGTTGCATTAATTTGTTCAGCCAATTTAGGGTGTGTGGCATTAATTTGTTTGGCCAATTTGTTTAGAATCTGGCAGAGCATAAGTACCCAGTGCAATGTCTGTGCATAATGCCTGTGTCATCTCTACACCAGATCTGAAGAGCAAGAGATTTACTGCGTGATGCCTGGCCACACCTTGAGCTGGTGCTCAGGGGAACAAAGGTAGGAACATGGTGCTTGTTGCGGGCGAGTATGAGAATGCTTTTTATGCTGTGAACAGCTGATTTCCACATGCACTGCCCGAGCTGTGGGAGTAAGTCATGGTACGAGTGCTGTTCATTGCCAGCACTCACCTGGGACACGGCAGGTAATAATCACACCCACAGTAAACTCTGCTTTACCTCAATGAAAAGCAACACACAATTGAGTATGAAATTACTACCTTTTGGTGCAGTAGTGTGTAGCTCATTGTACAATGCCAATGCTAAAGCCCGTTGAGCTTTTGATCTGCATAGAAATAATACATTTTAAAGCTATATAATTATGTGACATGCTTGTCTCTCATTCTTATTTTCTGTCTCTCATTCTTATTTTCTTGTCTCTCACCTTATTTTCAAGATGAATGGTAATGTACTTTCCAAATATTTCTTTGTAAAGACCTGCTAGTTATAATTATAATTTTCAGATGTTACTAAGGTCTTATTTAAAAATAAAAAAACATTTTTCAAAATGTGAGCACCAATGGATTCAATGGGAGCTTCCAGTCACTGGGATCTGCATTGAGCTATTGTTGAAAATACTTGTCTTTTGGGTTTAGTTTGTTTTTTTTTCCTAAACAGACAAAAAGATCTGGGATTAGAGCTGATAGAAAAGACTGACATTTTCTATTTTCCATTAAAACTTGTTTTTCACAAAACTCTACATTAACAGTTAGCTTTCTTCAGAATTTAGGCTAAATGTCCCGAGATTTGTGCTGTCATTCTGGGAACACATCTATATTCTGGAAAGACAGGCAGTGAGGGCAGTGACATCATGGAAGACCTTTAGCATGACTTAAGTTAGACTTTTTCATCCTGTGTGAATACACTGCTGTATTTAACAGAGTAGATAAGTGTAAGAAAAGGTATCAGGCCTAGATGTGTATTCATCTAGACCTTCACATAAGCATTTATGTTGTGAGCTGCTATCAAATAATAAAGTAATGTGAGAATTTTATGATGTTTGTAAAGATGTCCTTATTCAGTGGTTTAGGAAAACATCCACAAAGTCACCAGGCTTATTCCCCGAGCACTCGGGAGTGAGGTCTCACTGAGATGCTGGAGACTAGAGCATGTGCTTTCCACATCATGTATGAAATACCAAAAAAATCAGGCGTGCAGAAATGCTCCCATTTCCCAGAATAAGACTGTACATTTCAGACTGTGTTAAGGATACTAATGGATGACCTACAGTGAGCTATACACTGGGCAATCTAAAGCCAAGGGCTTTATGTCAGGCTTAGAGATTTTGAATGGTAACACACATTTCAAAGAGCCTCAAAGTAATTAGCCTTTCCCTCCAAGTTGACACACTTACACTTTTAATATCAGGAATAAGGAAAAAGACTAAGGCTTCTAACCTCAAATCCATAGCAGCTTAGGCACTTTCACCTCACTGGTTTTGTTATGACAGCTCTTTGTTTGGCTGATAGTGAGTGGTGTTTTGAATAGAAGTGCTTTTGCTTCATGCTTTGCCACTTTCCGGTAATAAGGGAGGACTTGGAGGTTATGCAGCAAGGTGCTAATTGACATTAACAGGAAATGCTGACACAATTTAAAATTAACATCCTGTCAATATACTGCTGACCTGTGTTAAATATGTACTTCGTCAAACTTTCAGAATTAGATTTTAATACAGAAGCAGTATAATGCTGGGAGTATTGCTGGTCTTGAGAAAACTGAATTTAATACAGTGAGCAGTCACCCAACTGTTTTCCATTTTAGCTTACCTCTTCTCAAAGAAGGAAAGTTAAATTTTGCCCCATTTAAGACAGCTAAAAATGATATTATATTTGTTCACATTCAATTACTAAACAAACTGTCCTTCAGTTCTCAGTTTATTTTAGGTGTCCCTTAACAATGACAAAGATTCTTGCAACAGGATTTTATGAAATACTACTATAAAAGATGCACGGCATAAAGCACCAAACTGGGATATTCTGGTAAATTACCTACAAATTAAAATTAAAAAAAAAAAAAGCTGACATAGAAAAATACATAGAGAAACAGGTCATGAAAGTGGTTTATTTGCCAGTGCGCCATTCATTCCTTAACAAAGGAGCTATGAGCATATTTCAACTATTAGTGAGTTCTGGGAAAACTGGAGAAGAGAAAATGGTACCATGTCACTTGTTCTCAAACAAATACTAGTTACCAGATGACGTGGTGGTATTTACCAATAGTCATGAAACGGTGGACAAGAAATCTTTAAAGTACAGTGCAGCTCTGGGATGATGCTGTACTTTTCCTTTTGTTCATGAATGTCTGCAGCTGATTTTGCACATTAACTGTTCCATTCACTGCTCACATGCAAAGCTCTTGTGGCACTCCCAGAGTGGCCCCTTCAAAAACTGTGCTGTGTCTCTGAAGAAACAAAGGGTGCTCCCCACTCTTAAGCATTTTCTTTGGAAAGGTGGAAGAATAATGCCAAATACGAGAAACAGCGCGCTTGGGTGTGGTCTGATCTGTGGAGGAGGCTGTTGGCTGAACATTAATCAGAGGTTGTCCCAAGCATTATGAACAGCACGAAAAAAGGCACAGAGCCAGGAAAGGAGATGAAGAAAAAGGAAGCAATCAGAGGAGAAGATTGGACTGCGTGGAAGGAGGTGGAGCAAGACAGTTTGAAATGGGAGGTGTTGGTAGGGACAGATCTGCACAAGCTGAAGGAGTGTGGAAATGTTTCAGGAAGGTGGTGCAAGCTGCATATCACTCCTGGCAAACTTTCTCTAAGAAAACAGTAAGTGGGTGGCCTGTTGCTATATGTGCTTCCCACTGATGGTTCCTGGGAGCAGGCCAATATTGTGTGTTGCAGTTAAGGTTACAGTGAGACTGGAAAAATATTGGCTCTAGCCCTGGTTCTGCAAGTTATTTGCACAGGGCACCTATTGCTGTTAATAACTAAGTGCTCTGAAAGGCAACAGTTCAGTTTGTGTGTGTGAAAAGGGGGAAGGTGCTCCCACGGGGAGACACTGTTCGAGTGGAAAGTAATTCTTGAGAGCAGCTGCCACCTTGGGTGCGGAATCTTTAAAGCAACAGCTATGGGGTGACCTTATCCTGTGTTACAAGGTACTAGCTGGGCTTATAGGAAGGCTGCTCTGATCTGGGGTGGAAGAAAATGAAAACTGTAAATGTAATATTCAGTGAAGACTTAGACTTATTCTCTGAAATCATTTGGCAAAGGACTCTCAGAGCAAAATATTCACTGTCAAGTAGTGTGTTTTACTCTGTTTTAGTTCTTTCCCACTCACACACACACAAAAAAGGGTTCTTATTTCCCTTCCACTCTTGTACAAAAACCAGAGCAAATCCTTAGAAAGGAACTTGACTATCATGATCACACTGTGCTCTTGGGGAGAAAAAAAATTACCTTCCACTACAAAATGTTTACATTGGCTGCTGAGGTTTCTTCTGATTTCCTCTGTTGGGAATGAATAATTAGGAAGTGAACTGGGAGGTGAAAAAGGCCTCTATGTGTTTAAGTCTAATGACACAGCTTTCCAAGGACAAAGCTTTTAGTACATAGAAAGGTTTCTCTGTCAAGCAGATGAATTCAGTAGCTAAGCAAGATCCCAAGAAGAGGAGTCAAAGAAAGCAGGGAATTCCCAGTAGGAGGCTTTGAGTGTGCACTCATGACAGGTATTGCATGAAATGGATACAGAGCACACATATGTGGGACACACAGGCAACACACATAAGGTGTTAATAGTCTTAGCTGATGCCAAGAAAGAAAAAGAGCAGACAGGGTCAGCTACTGTTTCCTGAGCTAAATGTTCTTTTTCTTATGGTGGTCAGAGCCAGAGGTAGTTTTACAATGTGCAAAACATGCACTTGTAATTAAAGTGAAACTCACACTGACAGAGAAAGGGGATGGCAAATGTTGACCTCACATGCAGCATCTGTAGAGCATTTGGGGACACATTCTTTCAGCAAAAGCGGTGTTGGCTTCTGATACTCTTTTTTAATAAAAGGTGAATGAGAATAAAGTTCTCTGTTAATTTGTATGCATGGCATGAAGCCATTTCTCAGGAGAAGGCTGAGCTCATGGTGCTTTAGAATACAGTACTACTCCCCTATATATTTTTTTTAAATGTTCCATTCTTCCATTTAAAAACAGGGATGTTGCCATTGCTTCTAAATGGTGGAAGTTAAAAGAGTAAATAGGAGAAGAAAAAATAGAAATGTTTAACTTGCCTTTTTTGTTTGTTTTCTGCTGTTAAGCTTTTCAATACAATGTTCACATAGCTACGTAGGCAGGTATGTAACTTACTAACAGTAACTAGGTTTGGCTTGTAAATCCCTTTTAAAATATAACTTGGAATAGGAGCCTCTGAAAACTTTGTCCATTTTCAGATACATCTTGCCTGGCAAAAGTGGGCACAAAGAGAGAAAATTATGGAATTCCTGTCAGAATCAGTGCCCCCAACCTTCTAGAAGGTGGAAGGAAAGGCCGTCAATGTGAATACAGAGGCTCAGGTCCTTAGCTGTTGAGTCATGATTTGAGCTGTGCTTTTCTGCTTGCCCTGGAGGAAGATCTTTCCTCTGGTCTTTTGAATTGAAGATTCTTAGGGAGAACAAGAAAATCCGCCCCCTCCTCAAGCCCTCCTAGACTTTTTAATCTCCTGCACTAACCAAAGAATCAACAAGTATGTATATCATCTTCCTTGCAGAGAGATAAGAGCCTTTAAGAGGCAGAGCACTCAGCCTTCCAAAATACTCATGCATAAAAGGTTAATTTAGAGGGTGAGATATCTGTGTATGTTGGGCAAATGGAGAGCTGAGGGGATTCTTTTTATTCCTCCCATTCTCTTAGGATTGGCTAGTGAGTGCAGGTTGAATGTATGACTTTACATTATGGAGCACCTCTCCATCACCCAGGCCTTTGTCAATTCACCAAATGTGACAATTATAGCATTTCAGAGATGAGACTTTCTAATCCTATTACTCATTCATCAACCTGCAGATGATAGCAGAAGCCAGATCGAACAGTGCCAAAAGAGCAGTGAGGAGCCTTCTCCAGTGCTGTGAAACTAGGCTTAGCTCAGGCACAATAGGTGTGTAATTTAAGGTTTTGTTGAGCTGAAATCCAATCACATACTTGACTGGTAGATCACAGAAAGACACAGACAAAAAGAATGAGATAATTCTACCTCACACAAACACTTGAATCCGGCTTTGACTTAATAACAAGTGTGTGATCAACCTTACACTGTTTCTTTTTTTTTCCCTTAATTTTTATTTGAACCTGGAGATAGGATGGCACTGAAATACTTTACCTACTTGGGTGTCAGCCAATAATATGAAGAAAAAAAAATACCAGAAGGAAGTGGAGGTACTTGTTTAGACAAATGAATGAAAAAGTACAGAAGTTTGTTATACGAAAGATAATATGAAAATTTAACTTCAGTTAACTCAGCTTAGTCAGCTTCAATTAATCAGCTTCAGATAGTTCAGTTGCTATCTTGTCAACATCTTGTATCTGATGCTTTCCCAAGGATGGAGAGGATCTAGCAGAAATATGAGGAGAACAAAGCTAAAAAAGGGGAAAAATCCTCATCTAGAGAAAGAAAAATACACTGTGAACATTAGTGTCCTCTCTCTCCTGCAACTAAAATTCTCCTTGTAAAAGTATTGTTGTGTTTCAGACACATTCCACAATTGCAGGAGGAGTAGTGAGAACTCTTGTGAGGGGGCAGATGAAGTGGGTGTCCAGGATGCTGCAGCCATGGGCCACAGCATCCGTGGAGCAATGCCTGGGGGACTGGAACATGGAGGGGAGGAACCACTGTCTGTTATGGAAACAGAAAAGTGGGTTCACTCTGTGCTGTGTTTAAAGGGGTAGCTTTTGATTGGATAGAAAAATCTGCAATACAGACTACTCTAGGAGTGGCCCTGAAACATTAACAAAATTAAGTGTGGGGCACGTAACTTAAAAGCCTTGGGAGGAAGGTTCTCTCGAATAGGAACTTTCACATTTACATCCATCACCATCATCGGTGCTGTTCTTCCATACAGTGTATCAGTACAGCTTCCTTAGTCGAGTAAAACTCTGTCAAGACCAAACTTCAAAAAACACATTTCCATACTTCTGGTGGGCCTCTCAAGTTCTTTACACTAAGAGATTCCATGGGATTAACTGTGCATGAAGTTCGGTGCTGGTTTGTGGGTGTCATGACACTCAGAAATATAGAGACCCCAAATGAGAGGAGACATTAAAAACATGAGAACAAACCCACAGCTAGGAGAAAGGCAAAAAGGTTTGGCATCCTGGGTCTGGCAGAGGAACAAGAGCTCTAGTGCGCTGATTGAAAAAGTATGAGTCTTTAAAGTTTGCAAATCAAGAAGTGCCTTCGAGCCACATTACTTTAATGGGTATGTGAGGCTCCAAATGTCTTAGACCCAGTTACATGACCAGTAGGTCACTAATGTGCCATCAGCACAGTGGCAGCCAATGAATGAGGGCAGGGCAGAATTTATGTGGAAACCAGCTGACAGAGCTCATCTGCAGGAACAGGTAACACTTGCACAGTCCTTGTGCCAAAGCAAAGGAGCCAATCCCTAGTGTCAGTAGTGCTGTGAGTAGGGGAAAAAGCACAAGAAGCTCAGAGAGATAAAAAAGAAGGGGTATCCTGGAAGTCAAAGAGCTAAAATGAAGTTTGAAGCTTGGCATTAGTCACAAAAGACCACAAGCCAAACAATATTTTGCTAATGAAAAAGTAAATAAATTACCAATTTGCAGGGTATGAGACTCAAAAGCATACTGAAACTACAATTGAAAGATTCTTTTTTTTAATAAGTGAATCAGTGGGGGGAAATCCTAAAGCAATGAAACTCATATTGAAACATGACAAAGAGAGATATTATAGGAATAAGGGGAGACTGAGATATGTTCCAAACACAAAGAAAAAAATAACGTGTCCAGGTATAATGTGAGAAGCTCAAATGGAATCTAATGTGATTCCAAAATTGCTGAGATCTCATAAACATTGTGATTTCCTACAGCAATATAAACTCTGACATTTGACCAGACAATTGCCTTGGGGACATTAGCTAAAATAGCCTCAGCTTTAAAATTGAAATATGAACTTCTGGAGGCTTTGGTAGTTGCTTTCCAGTGACACTGATACAGCCAATATGACTGGTGCCTGCTGCTGGATATATCAGCATCCCTAATTCAGGAAGAGCCTAGAGATTTCTAGATCCTCTGTAGAAATGTTCTTTCCCTTTGGTTTGCTTATGTGGGTAGCTCAGCTGCCTTCCACCAACACGAAGACAGGTATAGTTTTCACCCATCTTTTTGCCTGTCAAGAAGCTAAATGACATGATTGTTAATGGTCCATAGCAGAGTTAGTAGCTGGCTTTGGGTGCGTGGTTACAGGGGTGATCCCAAAGAGGATGTGGCTTGGGGAATGCCTGTGCGGGTAGCACAGAGGCTCCTGTTTTCTTCCGTGTTTTGGGGAGGAGGCATCCAGCATTTACCCTCTCAGCTGGCAGGTGGGGTTTTATAATTCATTTCTGTAGTGGAATACAGTTTGGGCTCCTTTGTGCTGTGAGCCTCAGCTTGTGATGGCAACCCACTGTGGAGCAGACCCTGAGGGTGAGCAGCAGTTGCCAGAACAAATGCAATTGTCGGTGGTCTCAGGGGGCTGCAAGTGCTCTCTGTGGGAGCTGTTTGATGTTGTTGACCCCACACTGAATCAGGAGGGGAAGGAGGAAACTGCATTCAGCACTCTTTGTATAAGTACATCTGCTAACGACCTGTTCCTGGTAAGGTGTAAATGTATGCACAGTTCAGCACTTCAGGAGTGCCCTCCTCTCTTTATAGACATGCATGCACACTGTACTGTACTTTTAATCAGTATGCTATTTTAGGTTGTCATATAGCTGCAAAATGTTACCCAGATTTTTGTTACTGTGGGGTTCTTGATATCCTGGAACAACAAGAATGCTTTAGACTCTGTAGGTGAGCATCTACTCATCTGCATAAGCCCCTGACCCATCTCTCCTTTAGGAACCAAATCAACTGATTCCACAGCTGTGGTTTTCCTGCTTTTGTCCAATATAATAGGAACAACAAGGTAAACCAGCTTATGGATCATACTGTCTTTCTGACCACAGAATAATTTGTTTTGTGTGCTCCCAATAGAAAGAGAATTAAGAGACCTGTTTGGTAATATGGTCCCTTAAACTCCATGGATTCATTCTCTCTGCACAGCAGCTCTGACACACACAGGTCTCTACTGACTTTATCAGGACAGCACGTGGAGAGGAGTGGGACGAATTTGGTCCTTCCCTAACTTCTCAAATCAAAACAGCCAGGACAAACATCACTTCTTCCCCCTTGCCTCTCTTCCACTCAGCCTTTGCCTTGTCTTCTATGGCCCTTTGCAAGCCTGTGTGAGCAGCGGCAGACCCAGCTGCCTCACTAAAATCCCGCTCTCTGCAGCAGCCTTTAAAAGATCAACTGCTACAGGCCAGCGATGGGCATTTTAGGATGACTCCTTTCTTTTTTGTCTTCATACTCTTTCCCTTGGTTCCTTGTCAAACTCTGAGAAAAGCTCTTGAGGGCCACAGAACTGGGGGCAGACTTTGTCTCAGAGAAACTGAAGTGGCATGTTCCTGTCCCTGCAGATCCCTGCTGTCTGGTGCTGTGAAGTGTCGGACTGTGTTGGTTGGTGACTAACAGCACCAACACTTAACCAAGTTGAGTGAGGATGATGTTTAAGCATTTCTCATCCCAAGGAGCTACTCTGGCAGCTGTGGAAGGCTCCTACAGTCTGGTGTAGGAATAACCTCTGCTCTGAATAACCTCTCTCACTATGGTTCACATTAAAAATTTTGATTATCTGTCAGACTGCTGCTCCCCTTCTCTTTACCTATCGGAGTTGCAACACTCTGTAGAAGTCATTTACTTGCCAGTGGTACCGTTAGCCCTTTGTGAACAATTAAGCTGAGGTCGGAGGTTGTAATGTATCAAATTTGTGGACCGTATTAAATTTTATTTTTACTGAAAGGAACTTTTTGTCTCTTTTATCAGGAGGAAAATTAAGCTGTGAACTGGAATTCCATCAGGCTGTCTACTCTGAAGCCCCACAGCTTTAGGAAAGGGGCAGCAGTGGTCAGAAATGACACTCAGAAGGTAAATTTATTTCTTTTTTATTAAAAAGGATAAATTATTACCTGTACAGTATATCTTAAAGAAGGAGGGATGTTAACACGATAGACTGCACTTTTCCATTTCTTTTAAAAAGCCTGATCTTTCAACAGCCAGAGAAGTTGTGGATGGGAAGGAAGGGGGTGCTGAGCTACCACTCACTTGCAGGGTATGGATGTACCCAATCCTTATGCTGCCCCAGTGGTAGCAGATTCTGATTTTGGTTTTTCAGTGACATGCAGGGGGTTCTCTCTGGTCTGAAAAGGACATGGAAGTGTGAGCTAAATTTTCTGCTTGTTTAATTATAAATGAACAAGTGGATCAGGAAACTTTGGAAAGGGATTTCTGTTTGATTCTGGAGCTGGAGGTTTCTCAAAGTAAAGTTTTTAGAACCTTTGAAAACACCTTCAGTCTGGGTCTCTTCTCTCACCAAACCCAGCAGGAGTTTTGCCATTTTGGATCACTGTCAAAAGTTCTGTTAAAATTTAATGTCTGAAAATTTTTGCCATTCCAAAGAATTATTACTTAATAAATGGAAACAATGTTGTAATAAAACCAAACTACAGTGAATCCCAGTGTCATTCAGTTGCCTCCAGAGAAAAGACACCTTGGGACCTAAAAACCTCAGCCGGGCTGGTGCTGCCTTTCACCTCTCTGGGGCTGTATTCTATAGTTTAGGTGGAGGATTGCCTTCTGGACATTCACATGCATGTATGTGCTTGTTCTCTTCATGTGAGAACCCTTTCTGTCCTGCACATTTATCAAAATATGTGTGCAAGTCTCAGTAACTTGCAGGCTAATTTCACAAAACCCGCTCTGTTTGCTTGCATCTGGCCAGATGTGCTTTACACACAGACATATTTGATTTTGTGCACAGTGGCTGATGGTATCAAATTAGGCTGCAAAGATCCAAGAACCTTCTCATTTTTCTGCAGGATTAAAGAATTGTCCTGCTATATTTGGCATGGGTTTCTGCTCTCCTCTTTGCTGCACAATGTTGTGTTCCACTCATCCATGTCTCCTGTGTTTCCACCCTGAAGAAGGTGGAATTTCAACAGCAAGAAAAGGGATTCTATTGTGATCTGTATAACTTGAAAAACACCCTGTGGTAAGAATTGTGCAAATTTAATATTCATTATCTCAAATGTAGACAATGAAGTAAACCTTAGTAGCAGAGACTGATTAGCACATCACTGAAGATACTTTTTTCAACTGGGCACATGATTTGGTGATAAGTGAGCAAAACAGTTTCTCAGGAACTGAATCTTTGGTATTAAAAAATGCAATGTAATGCTGTGTGGAGACCATCCTTCAGTCAACACATACATGGGAGCTCAAGGGCCATGCAGGGATAGAACTGACTTCCTTTGTAAATTTTAGGCCCTCCTGGTTAGCAGCTGAGACTGAGACATTTCTGTTGCTCCCTCCAACTCTAAATGAAAGACTGGAGAGGAGGAGGGAAGCATGAAATCAGTCCATAAAGTAAATGGTAATGTTTTCATTACAATTCCATTGTTATTCATCGTATTTGTCTGTTTGTAATTATGTAGTTTGCATATTCATTCCTTTCATTCTCAAGAAGATT
Organism: Pitta sordida; assembly: GCA_013390025.1. Classification (NCBI taxonomy): domain Eukaryota; kingdom Metazoa; phylum Chordata; class Aves; order Passeriformes; family Pittidae; genus Pitta; species Pitta sordida. Next base: position 290,930 of record WEKX01011647.1, read on the forward strand.
TTGGTGTTGTGGGGTTTTTTTTGGCAAAAGTTTGACTCCAAAATGAGGACAAATTTGTCATTAACAGGCTATAAGGGAAGGAAAGATAAAAGGGCTGTTTTCTCTAAATAAAAAGATTTTTGTGGGGTAAGAATACAAGGTGGGTACAGTTTTGTGGAAACAGAGATACAAAGGTTTTCATGTAGACAAGTGCAAATGAAATTGTTTGGCAGCATGATTCTGGAGTGTAATAAAATTCAGCAAAGGAAAAAACTCCTGTAATTCTCACCCACATGGATTCAAAGTAACCTGATAATTTTTATAAAGGTTGCAGTACTTGACAGTTCCTTTTTTCAAGTGAAGCTTTCCGGGATATTAATTCTGTTAAATACTTAAGTGGAATGCAGCAATACATGCTGCCTTCAGTAATACCTGCTGTCTTAGTCTCTTTCCCATAGAAGACAATATTCAGCAATGTTCTTTTCTCTCTTTCCTTTTAGCAAATAACATGTAATTCACAGTCTTCTGGCTCCTATGAAAGAGAGAAGATGCTTTTACTTCACACATCTATCTAAGGAAGTAAGTTTATCTCCTTGTAGAAACACTATCACAGCTATAACCTTCTTGACTAGATCTTTATGTCCTTCTGTCAACCATTATTCTCATTGCATGGACACATCTTAAGGTTTTGTGTCAGTGTGCCTTAGACTCATAAGAGACAGTGGACAAAGCTGTAACATCTTCCATCTCAATGGCTGCTTTGATAAGAAATGGGATTCTGCTTTTCCTCTGAGACAGGTGATCAGGTGACAGGACGGTGATCAGGTCGTTCCAGCCTCAGGTGTTGCTGGGAGATCCACATGTACTGGAGCAAACTGGGGTACTGCATGAAGATAGACCAGGGCTTGGAAAAGGTTGACTGAGGAATGGTTTCTTTTACTGTAAAGTTAAAGTAACAGTCAATTCAAGCAGCAGCCTCTGATGCCTGCTTAGACTTATGGTGTTCTTTGCACCTACTGCACATGATCAGGGAGTGGGGGAGTCCCACTGCAGCCTCCACTCATGTAACCTGTCTCCAGCTGTCACTGGAGATACTGGAAAGCAAGTCACCATCACAGGTATTTCCTGCTGCCAGGTGATGTGTAGTGACTAAAAAGATTGCCAAGGCTGAGAGAAGAACAGGGTGTAATAGACAATATTTAATAAGTGCATCCCAAGATATTTTCAGTGTTTGTTCAATTTTTATACATACTATATATATTTTAAAATGGCTCTGCTCGCCCATCTACTATTTTTTCTGGATCATGCTGTCTCTTGGGCTTGAGAACTTTGTCTTCCCATTGTGTTCTTCCTCATAAACATAGCACAAAGACAAACCATACCCCTGCTCCCTAGTTAATGAATAGTCTCTAGGATTTTTTTTTCAGGCAAGAGTGTTAAAGAAAGCCTAGTTTTTAGCTATTAAAAATATTCAGTGATATTTATGACAAATTTTCCACTTCTTCTTTCCTGCTGCACATAATCTTCAAGATCATTAAAAGGAAATTCTGAGATTTTCCATGCTCAGTGCTAATGTAGCACTTACTTCATAATGAAGCTTGAAATGGTGGGTTTTTACTCTGCACATGATTAATGCTAAAGTCCACATCCTTATCTGATAGAAAACACCAAGAGCTCCACTGAAGTAAATGAAGTTAGGATAATTTGCATCAGTTGAGAATGTGGCCCTATATCTGGTTGACATTATCCTGCCTGCTCCAGTGTAGACACCAGCTGGGGTGCTGTTGTTTCATTCCTGTGTGGGATAGGAAGGGGCTCAGTGGGGGAGAATGAAAGCAGAGAATGACCATTGCTAGCACAAGTTAGGATTCAGCTCTCTGAAGTATAAGAAGATTGAAATAAAAAGGAAAACTCACCATAACACAGTGAAATACAACTGAAACGATATGAACTTAGTGAGGTTGCTCTGCTTCATGTTACTCCAGAGGGATCAGTGTTCGGAATTCCTCCAGCCCATGACTGTGATCAGGGATGGGAAACTTCTCCCATGCCCTGGGGTGTTCAGGTCAAAGTGAACTGCCTAGGGGCTGTACCTCAGAGCCATATGGAGGCTCTAACTACTACTGTGCGAAATGCCTTGTTTCTCAGGTGGAGCTGGCAGGAACCAGTTCTTCAGCTGCGAGTTTGGCTTTATATTTGCATTTGGATGAAAACCAAGAGGTTGTTTTTTTCTCTCTGACTTTGAATATAACTATCTCTCCTCCTTTAAGTTGCCCTACTTCCTAAGCAGTGATGCTGTTTGCAGTGTTGTAGCTACCGGCTTCTGGGATTTTGTTTCAGAACACTTGTGACATAATACTCCCCACCAGAGGAATATTTTGTCAGAGGCACTCTCTCCCCTCCAGTCCCAAGGAGAACATATCATGTCTTTGTGGCACAATGGAAACTTCTGGCATTGTCATTCTGTCCAGCATGACTGAAATAGCTGTAAAATACGGTGTGAATTTTTAGTAGGTTACAACTGCTTTCCTTGAGCTGAAGGAAAAGAGTCTATACAGCAAAAAAGGAGTAATGTTTCTACTCAATTTTTTCCCCATGAAAGTTTTTGCAGTACAGTTTTTCTGTAGTAATCTTCAATAAAATGAAACCTTATAAATATTTGATCTGGCCACTGTTTAAATCAGAACAGAATTCCTGTTGAATTGAATCAGGTCAAATTTGGGCTACAAGTGAAGGTCAATACAGTTTTCAGTTCCTTCTTGCTCCTTCTTGCCTGATCCAGCATTTATACATAAGAAAGTTGGCCAGCTGTGAGATGGTGATTCAAGAAGGATGGGGATGCCTCAGAATCCCCTGCTCCAGCTGTCTCAGGCTGTTCTGGTGAGCCAGAGGTTTGTGCTTTTCAGCCCAGTGTTAGAGATTACAAATGTTTGCTGAAATAGAACCCAGAGTTCAGGGTGAGGACACAGAAGAACAAAGCCCATTGCTATGGGAGAATTATAATAAATGGCATGGACAAAGCATGGTCATTTCAAATTCTCACTTTTCTTGGGAATATGGCCTGCTACCAAAAAAAGAAAAAAAGGGGAAAAAAAAGAGAGAAGCTAGTGGTTTTTTGGAATTAAAGGTTTAGGATATGACATGGGGAATTAGACATGGACCTCCTGTTAAAGAACATTGATCTCCATGCCTAGTTCTGAAAATAAACCCTATCTTCAGCTCAGCTGGATTTTTTCTTCCACTGAAGAACAGGCATAGATGTCACCAAGAAGGAGAGTAGGTCTCATGCTTGGAAACTTTTGATGTCATTTTCAAATGCAGCTGTAAAACTGAGTGTTGACATTTAGGTATCCACACCCAAAATATTTACAAATGAAGCTATGTATGAGCCTAGTTTTTATGGTGGCAATAAAATATTGCTAAGTAATTCATGGTAAACATAGGCTTCAGTAATTATTTTTTAAAAGAGGGGTAAAGAGGCAGCTATAGCAGAATGGAGAGTATAATCCATAAGCCCTATTTTTTACCATGCACTTAGAGTGGAAAGACTGTTCTGTAAACATTTAGAACCCCTCAACAGTCTTTATGTTCTCTTGGCAACCAGCACCACTGAAGTCTGGGCATGTGATGATGACACACTGAAGTCAACAGGAGCATAAAGTGACAGTAAAACATAACATGCAGAGCACTAAATTGGGACTCACAGCATCAAATCCCACTGCAGCATTGGGTGTGATTTGGATTCTCTCAGCCTCAATTTCCTTCTGTGTAAACAATTATGATCTCTTTTGTGAAGTTCTTTGGCGTCTGCAGAAGAGAAATACATACTGTAAAAAGACTTGCTTGCTATTATGCATATCTTCAAAACAAAGCTTAATGCTTCAGCTCTTTGCGGGGTTGGGGTGAGTGTGCTTAGCACTTTGTGTGATCAAGCTGTAGATTACATAGGCAGTGGTTTGTAATAAGAGCCTTATCAGCAACAAAAACCCTTCTGTCATTATCAGACAAGCAACAATCGTATTTTAAAATGGTTGCCAAATGTGTTTATTTGAAGGTGGTTGTTTCTAGCATGGCTCAAACCATTGTGTGGCAAGCGTTCAATTGCTTCCTACTAAAGCCAACATTTATAGCTCGGAAAACTGTTAGATAAATGTCAGTTTCTGCCATAATTTGTGGAATCAATACAAACTGAGTCAAAGAATCACAAACAGTAATGTGAAAATAAAATGATCTGCGTTATGGTTTTTAGGTAAATGATGATAAACTAATAAATGCCATTAGCTGCTGCCATTACTTTGTTGAATTTAGCTGATGTTACTGTGTTGACTTTAAAAGCTATCAGCTTAACTATATAAATCCATTTGACATGTCTTTATTCAGATAAAACTTTAATACTGCAAGTGTAGCAAATTAGATGCAAATGCTCTTTTTATTTTAAGTATATTTAAAGCTGCCTTTTCAATGCAAATTTTACAGGAAATCTCAACAAGCTAGGACAGACATCTTAGCTGTCAGCGTGCAGCACTTTCATTTCGGTCTCAGGCATGGGAGCTGCGTTTTGTCCCTGCAGACTGAGATAATTAAAACTACAGAGAGATGGCTTTAAATATACATGATACACAGTTACTTAAATTGTGGGATAATGCATAAATGCAGCCCTTAACATATTTTGATAGCACAACACTGACCAGATAACATAAAAGAGAGGATTGTAGAGGAAAAATAATATCTTTGTGTAAACAGTTTAATGTTTGGTATATGATGGTGGGTTCTTTTTTTTTTACTTTTCACTTGCATTATTGTGGAGGCACAGAAATACCAATTCAAAATCTGGGTTGTGAATGGCCTCATTAAAAAGATACTGATACTATTAACTTTTTTTTTTTAATTATGCTTTAACTTCTTTGGTTTTGAGCAGTCCATAACCTCCTTGGAATACATATCTATTTCAGCTTTCATTTGCTGAACCCCCTGAATGAGTTTATCCAAACAATGTGAATTTGCTAAGATCTTTTTAAAATCCCACATCTCTTGTGGTTGATAAAGCTGACTTTAGCTGAGAAGAGTTGGATCAGGGTGATTTAAATTTCACAGTGAAAATGATAAGGGCTTTACTAGAAATAATAAGCACATTCAAATACTGTCATGGGCAAACAGTGGAATGTGCAGTGAGAAATTTGGCAAGGCTTGTCTTTTTCTGTGTTGATTTAATGAAGTAATGGATAGTAAAATGGAAAAAAAACCCCTTGCATTGAGAGGTAAACTTATGTTAATTCCATATCAGTAGTTTTATAAAGCTTTATTCATTAAAAAGCAGCATTAATGCTCTAATAACTTTTAAAATGTCACGGTGTTTAAAAACAACAAAACCCTCAACTAACCCACCAGCTAGGGAAGAAGAGTCTCTTTTGGCAGCTCTCTACAAAGTGGCTGAGTGATACCCTATTATTGTCAGGAACCACATGTCAGTTTGTTGAGCCTGAGGATAACTTGTGTTTCAGGCAAAGGGGAAGGAAAAAAAAAAAGAAAAAAAAGCCCACATCCATTTAAGCTCCAGGGCAAAGAATAATGGTCCCCAGTTAAAATCGTTTTGAACATTTGCTTGTCCATTTAAACAACACAGCTTCACCTTTCTCATTCAAATGATGTGGGGAATCTGCACAGCCCCAGTTGCAGAGAAAGGCTTGTCTGCAGCTCTTACATTTGCAGGATCAAAAGGTCCAAATCTGTGAATCCAGATGTGCTTTTGAGTGGCGGATATTTGGGGCATTGCTGTGGAATAGAGCGGGAGAGGGGCAGGAGCCGCCAGGAACAGAAGGTGAAGGTCTTTTTCGAGGCGTTTCTTCAGACGCTTTACAGCCGTCATTATTGGGGTTTGTGTACAGCAGGCAACTGGCGTCCAGAATTAAGTGTGGTCTGATCAGTGAGGCATCCGGAAAAAAATAAATCTACTGTGCATGGCACTCTCAAGAAGAGGCGAGAGAAAAGAAAAGGGAAGAAACATCACTGTGTTGCCAAAGGGCTGAGGTTAAGAATCCCTCTGTGCAATTTAACAGTTTTTAATTCCTACATTTTAATGCCTCGCAGGCCATTGTGTCAGTCTACTTTAGCTCCTTCAAGGAGCCATCTCACTGCTGCCAAGTGGATTAGCTCTCCGAGGGGCTGCCGGCTCCCTCCCGCTCAGGGATTGCATCCATCACCCCCCTGCCCCCGAGCCCTGCTCCTGCTCCGCCCCGAATTTGGGCTCCCGACCTGTCCCCCGCAAGCGCTGCAGCGGCTGATGCCTCTGCCTGACAATCTCTGAGTGGGATAAGCTTTGTTTTTCGCAGGTGCCCCTATGATCTTTCTTCTTCTTCTTTTTTTTTTTTTTTTTTTGTTTTNTGTTTTTTTTTTTTGTCCCCTTAAGGAAGGTGGTAAAAACCTAATAGAAGGCTTCCTGCCTTCAGCGCAGGGGAGAAGCGGTCGTTAGCAGACAGGGAAAGATCAATATTGCTGCCCAACCTTTCTGGTTGCAGTTCCAGCCTGTAATTATACAGCTGTTATAAATCCATGAATATCGTGTATAAGGAAAAACTAATCTCTTCAAAACAGCTTATTTCCATAGTTAATGACCAGAGAACTACAACTGACTTTGTCACTGGCAACTTCTTCGTGTTTGGTAAACAGATTTTGTAGGAATAAAATTATTCTAAGGTTAAAACAAAAGGATACCTACGAGCTAAAATTCCCCCATCCACCATCACGCACATATTTCCTGCATTTGGCTCATTACCGGACAAGTATGTCCTTTAAGACCCAGAGATTAATGAGCCATTTTACGAGGCTAATACATTTTAAATTTTAACCCTGGAGTTTGCATCTATAATTGTACAATTATGCGTTCGTTTAGATTTTTTAAAGATAACTAATCACAGGTGACTAGAACTGTGTGAAGAGGCAGAATTTATGTTTCTCCTGCTGTAAGAGTACTAAATCATGCAGGAATTGAAATTGTTTTCCATATGACAGATAGCTCAGGCAAGATTAGTCAGTCACTGTTTCAGATATAATGCTTTTTTTATTACGCATACTTTATGTGGGACTATTATATTTGTAACGTATATTTCTGCATGCAGCAAATTAACTATTGTGTAATGCAAAGACCAAGAAAGAATATCATTAGTTCTTGCTATCCCGCAGTTTTGAGCAGCTGGTGAAATATATACCAATCATCCAACAGCTAGCTTCATGTTAACATGTATAACAAAGCCTGAACAATTCCTGTTTGACAGAACTTTACCATGTAGTAATAAATAAGGCTGAATTATTGATGGTGATAACTGCTAATATTATTATGACCTCAATTAAGTGCTTTTTTTCAGACACATTAGCAACAAAAGGTCTTCTCTTTGCTCATTGCTGTTTTTTTCAAGTTCTACTTTACATTAAAATCGAATTGATCAAACCTATTTGCCATTTCGCTGTGAGTGGATAACCATAATGGGTAATCTATCAGCATGGTGCTCCCCTTAAAGCTATTAACACCTTTTGTTGTTTTACTCAAGTTTCTAAACGTGCTGGGAGGTTCAAAAAGGCAAACCCTACAATCTGTTAGGATTGCACCGAGCTGTGACTTGTGGCACTCTTTTAATTACCATACTTTTTTAACTCTACGGTTAAATACTGATATTTCTGACACTAAGTAAGTCTTTATTTACTTATGAAGCTGTGAGACAGCTAAATTAAAGCTGATTAGCAAGATGGCAGCTCTGCTGCTTGCAGCTGAAGGGAGTTTAGCTGCGGAATGGCATCTCCCCACAGCTCTCTGCTTGCCTCTTAGTCACTGGGGCTGAGATCACTCAGCAGCAAAGCAAATAAAGGGAGCTTAGAGTTTTTTACCCTTTGGCAAATTGGCAAATTGTGTTAGTTACATGGATACGTGTGTACAGCAGCCTGTTTGTTTGTGTGGGATCTTTCATAAAAGGTAGAGGGAGATCATTTCTAGGGACAGGCTCTGTAGTGTGCGTGCTTGGGGAGTTGTGGGACTACATTCATTAAAAAAGTGAAGAGCTAATGAAATAATCAGAGGGAGACAGAATAAACTGGAGAGTACAAAAATGGACCGACTGTCTCGGGAAGGTTGCTTTTCTTTTTGCTTGAGTCTCTGTTGAAGGTTTTTTCCCTTCTGTAACCACTCCTCAAGTCTGAGCATCTGGGTTTTGGAGAGTTGGCTTACTAATACCGAGTTGAATAGCAAAAGATAGGGGAAATCCCTAGTTTATCTGCTGAGGTCAAGCTTAGGCTCAGAGCTTTGGTGATATAATGCTAATGAATGGCCAAGACAAAGTATGTGGTGCCTGTGTTCATCAGCACAAAACCCGGGTAATGTTCTTGGTGAAAATCTTGACAGAAAAGCCTGGACAGAATAAGCAGAAGAGTCCTTTATTCCTGTGCATATTTCTTCTTTTATTTTTTACTTGAAGGTGGTGGTATTTGATCTGTTTTGTTTGTTTTGTTTTTAATCATCTCTGTTCAGTTGTACCACTAGTAACATTGATGAGTGTGTTCTACTCATGTAGGAGTCCAGCTGGAGATTTGCTCTCTCCGTGGCTTGCATTAAGAGAAGGAGGTGCTGTAAGCATGAAGCAGAAGGTTCAAAAGAAGTGGGAAAACCTCAGCGGGAAATTTTGTGTGGGATTTGTAAAGTGCCTGTATGTTTGGTGTCAGAACATAGTTGATTTTTCACAGCAGGGAAGGGGGAAGGTCTCTGCCTAGCAATCGAAATGCAGCCTTGGGACCATGCGTGCTGCCTGTGACGCTTCGTGGGAGAGTCTCATGAGTTCATTCCTAGTTATTCTTACATCAAATTCTTTTAATTGCAGAGTGTCACAAGCAAAGAATGGAATCCCAGTTCATTCCTGGTACAAGAAGAGTCAAGGGTGCAAATTAAACCAGCTTACACCTTTTATGATGTTAACATCAGAAGTGGTTTGGCCCTTTTTTTTTTCTACTTACATAGTGAGTCAAAAGCAGGGTGAAATGAAGAAATATTTGTGTTGGCTTCAAAACCAGATTGAAGATAAATTGCTGTTAAGCTCCATTTCTGTCTAGCTGTTGATGCATGTAATATGGCAAATTAATTAAAAGCTTATTCTAACAATATATAGGGATTTCAATTGTTTTAAAGTGGTGGTTACTCTTTCAGCAACTAGAGGATACACATGACTGAGTTATTCCAGTAGATTGGTGCTTCCAGAAGCATATGTTTAGTTTATGCCATTTGCAGTTTCTTCATGTCAATCACCTTTTGTGCATTTTTATCATGTATTGAACAAACCAGAACTGTCCTTTGCTCATTTTATGAGTGTCCTGCGAGGCAGGGAATGAAGTGGGTCGATGATAGCTCATCCATCTTGCTGTTTTTGAAAGGGATTCTCCGAGTGGACGTCATGCAGGGCAATGGTTTTTGAAGCCCACCCACCTAGTACTAGTGCCCCTGCAGAAGTTGTATTTCCCTAAGGCACTTCTTGGAACGGTAAATGCACATCATCAAACACCAGATTTCTTAGTGGTATATAGTGATGTTGACTTTACTGATACTTCAGCTGCTGTTGTCTTAATATAGGCTGTGGCTCCCATGTCAGCTGGAAACAAAAATCAATAAGCAATGAGAATGGGAGTAAAGGGAAAAAGAAGAAACAAAATGATGAAGAATTTGGTGTCTTCCCTCATAAACTTTATTCAGTTGTTGTGTATGTTTTACCATTTCACAGGACCTGCAGGTAATCCCCAATCTCCTGCTCACATGAGTTGGAACTGTTCCCATTTTGTGAAGAAGGGAGCTAAGACACAGTGGCCATGGCGGCAACTGCTCCAGCCCCTCAGATTTACCTCTGCCAAGCTGAGGCAACCTGCTCAAGGGCGATCAGAATCCGGGTGAATATTCCTACCTACCACGTCTTTGCTCCCAAATTGTATCCAGGCTGCCCAGGTCTATGTGTTTGTGGGTGAGCAACACACATATTTAGTCAGTCAACAATTTCAAAGAAAGAAACGCATTACTCTTAAGAAATACGAGAAGCGTTTGGCACGCTGCTCTCTGACCACGGTTAGTTGTCCCTCTCTGGGCGTCTGGGGTGGCCAGTGGGCAGTGTTTCGTTTCCCACAGCAGCAGCCGAGCACACGGGGCCATCCCAGCCCCAACGGGGACGTCCCATCCCCAACAGGGGCACCCCCGGGACTGCGGGGCAGGAGGGAGAGGAAGGGCCCGTCTAAATGACCAAGAGTCCCGTCATGCGGTACCGGCGGGGGAGATGGTCAGTGAAAGCACCGGAGCGGCCACATCTGTGATTGAATGCTCAGTCGCTCAGTCCCTGCTGCTGTGTTTACCGCTCCTTAATGCCGTATTGTTTACTGGCAATTAAACTCTTCGCCGTTAATTTCGGTCTCAGACTCTGAATTGGTCACACAGCCGCGGCAGATGCTCTCTGCACACTCGTGTAAGCCGGGCTCGGGGAGGCCCCGCTCCGGCCGCTGCTGTGGGAAGCGTTCATTCTTGTCCGCCTAAATTTCACACCGGAGATAACAAACACTTGGAACACAGGCACTGCTCGAAGGAGATAAACACATTTCCTCCCATTAATTAAAACGTATCTGTTAATTTTAAGCGGAGATGGTGGCTATAATAAGTTTTGAGCTGGTGATAAATGTCAGCAGCAAAAGGCCCGAGATAAGCCCATGTCAGATCCATATGCGCCGATAGGTGTGTGCCTTCACCCACAGCAAGCTGGAACATCACACTGAGGGCTGACACCAGAGTTCAAGTAACCTACTACAGAAATTCCAGGGAAATTGGAAGAGCCCTGCTGGAAGAGAGAGTGCTGTGTGCATGCCTCATATTGAAGGTGGAGTGGGCACTTTAAGTGATTCTGAATATTTGGTATTTCCCTAAACTTCTCTTTTGATTCTTTTGCCTTGAAGTACTTAACGTACAAGCTGTATATATTGATGTGTCCCACATACCCATTCCAAACCTGACATATGAAGCAATGTCAACCTGTAGAATATGAGTAGATTTCTTTAAAAACCTTCTTTTGTTCTTCCTCAGCTCTTTGCTTGTCATGTCAAGGACTTTGTAGGCAACTATTTGAAGCATTCCTAACCCATCATGTGCTGTACATAATTATTTCAGGTACAGTGTGTGGCTGTGTTAAACACAAGAAAGTGAATGAAAATTGGGAAGACAATAGGGGCAGTAGGATTCCATTCCTTGCTGGAGATGGATGCATTTACAACAGAAGCTGTGAGAAGTGTCTGTTTCCTGAGTCAGTCAACACTGCAACTGTTTTGTACCCTTATTTCCCATTCTCTTCATCAAACTGTGTGATATAATAGTATGGCCTAGATATACCAACTGGATTGCAGTTAGAGGACTCTGAGTGAGAACTGTTTCTGGCCCTGATGCACCAAGGGAAGAACTCTACCCCCAGCTCTGGCTTAGGGTTCCATAACCGAGTCTTTAAGACTTACCTGGTTGGTTATTAGGTATGAAAGTTTGTTTTTCATAGTACTTACAACATTTGACTATAGTAGCTACCCAAGAGAGTCGAGTTGCGGTCACTTTCTAATGTAGTCAGGATGCAGTCTGTTTTAGTGAGGCATCATTAGAAAAAATGGGGGAAAAAAAAGCTTTTTAAAAACAATATAGGTTTAGAATTCCCAAATTCCCCTAGAGGTTGGTGATGATCAAGTGGCCATTCATAATGATATTTGATTTCTTTTTCATTTTTTCCTTACATTGGATTAACTTCTGTTACATACTAATTATCTAAAATGTTATTACATTATTAGATATTATTTTCAACTCAAAACAGTAATAAAGTTATTATGTATTTGAATTATTTAAAATAGAGCAATGAATGATTCAAAGTGAATGCTTTATTTGATCAACTTACCTTAATGGTGTAATTGCAATATATCTATAATCTCGTTCAAATTTCTTTGAATTTATTATTATACAAATACGTTGTGCATATTTTTCACACAAGATTGATCACGGTTTTGCAACTTGGGTCTGGAATGTTAGTGGCTTATTTCAGATGTCCAAATAAATCAAAATATATTGTGGCTGTTCTTGCAAGGCGAGTCTTAGAAGTGCTGTACAAATTTAAAGCCTAGTATATATAACCACTTATTGAAATAAGTACTGATTTGCCTTTTAAATTCCCCTTCTGTGAGAAACAGTGAACATCTACTTATTTTTGCACTAACTTTCAATTGGTTTCCATTTCCTAGAAAAGTGTAAAGATCACATGGAAACTATAAAGTGGTATCCTGCTACCCTGGAACTGCATTGTGTGTTACTTTTGCTATGTAAGTTGTCTTTTCGTTCACTTTCCAATCAAAGACAGGGGATGAGGTGCAGAGCAGTTGCCTCATAGAGTGTGTCAATCCACTAAACTCAAGGCCGTGGTTTAAAGAAGGCCATGTATTCACTAATTTTAATTTCTGTAGGGCTCCTAAAATGCTCATTGGCCTATTGCAGATTCTTGGGAGTTGTATCCGATTTGAAAATACTGCCTCTCTTGTCCTAAGTTCCAAGAAGTTCTGTAGAAAGAGCAGGTGCTTATAGACCTCCTGCCCATCAGTTCCCTTCTCACAGTATTCACAGTATAGATAAGGCTAGAAAAGACCTCAAAGACCATCTAGTCTAACTAAACCTAGCATCTGCATCTAGATCATATCACTCAGCACCTCATCCAGCCTACCCTTGAACACCTCCAGAGTTGGCGACTCAACCACCTCTGTGGGCAACCCATTCCAAATACGGATCACTCTTTCAGTGAAAAACCTTTTCCTAATATCAAGTCTAAATCTCCCCTGTTGAAGCTTAAGATCTCTTAACATCACCCTCAACCTCTTTGTTTCACCTTTTTCACAAGCCTATGATCAGTCACCTACATGAAGTGAAACCACTAACTGGGAAAAGGGCACAGTGTCCCGTGCACACTGCGCACTTGTTTCTTGGTGGTACGAACAGCAGTGCAGCGCTAGCGATTTATTTTTTTTTTTAAGGCTATGTGTCTGCGTGATTTAGCAACCCCAGTGCCATTTCCCAGGGTAACCTCAGAAGCAGCAGCCCCCGGAGGCAGAGGCATCCCGGGCAGCTCAGGGACTGTCCTCGGTGGGACACGGGGAGCAAAGACATGGGCTTTGTCAGGCCACTCATAGCTGCGGGAGAATTACGGGGCATTAATCCTTTTGAAATGCCCTTGCTAAGTCTTGCAGTTTAGTTCCTGTGAGCCCGCGTTCCTCGTCTCGTGAAGCCTACACATTTTATTAGGTATTGTAAGTGGCTACACCTGCAGTTTTAAATGCCTAACACGAGTGTTATAATGGTCGCGATCAGTCAAAGAAAAAGTTCGAAGTTCAAAGGTCGGTCTTTTGTAACTGGCGAGGAAGAGCTATGGGATAATAGCTTGTTAATGTTATTTACCTCATTCAGCTGAAAAACTTTCTGTTGTGTCAAGACATTTACGTGGGCAATTCTGGGCATTGTCATTTGAATAGGGGTTAAATTATTCTGTTTTGTCATTAAGTGATCCTTGATTGGCAATCCACTACACAATGGGTGATCATTAGGGAAAGGCCATAAAACTGTTACACCATTTAAGAGTGAATGGTGAATGAAGCCAGATATCAACAAGACCCGTCCCGCCACCCACCTCCCCCAACCCCCAGACTACAGCTGCTGAAGGAGCAATTTAAAGCAGAAAAACGTTTAGAGGCTTGGAACAATTTGGAATAAGCATTTATTTCCTAATTTTGTTTTGAAAATACTTACACTGATGTGAATAGTAGATAAATCTGCTAATCGTTGCTTAAACTATGTTTGATATTGTCAGATCGTTTCGGGTTTTTTGTATCAGAGTGAGTATCAGCAGAGTTGCTCTACTTAAACCCTGTTTGAGTATAGAGGCTGTATCAGAACGTTCGTCTTACAAATAAAGGCAAACTGTGGTATATTAATTTTAGAGAAGTTATGAAAATAAAGCAGAAACCCAAATCAGAGAACTCGAGAATTGGATGGTACAGAAGGCAGTACAACTTGCTTAATGAAATTGCCTCCAAATCCAGATGTTAACAGTGGTCAAGGCCTGAGCCATGACTTTTTTGGGCCTTAGTCGATTTCTGCCATTCAGATCCAGACTGGGGTAGGTATGTTCTGCCAATATAGTTTTTACAAGACGTTCGTTCTTTAAGACCGTCTTTTGCTGGACTTTTGTTCTTGCTTTTCCGACCCTTTCAGGCCGGCTCATGTAAGGAACTCGACCCTTTCAGGCCGGTTCATGTGAGGAATTCGACCCTTTCAGGCCGGTTTCCTACAGTTTTCTAAACCTAAATTTTCTGTCAAGGAATGTGACAAGAGACTTTTCAGTCTACTATAAATCAGTTAAATTACTGTAACGCTTGTGGTAGGCCCAAGTCAAGGTTGTTCAGTATGTAGGTTAGTAAGACACTAGTTCTGCTGTGGTTAGACCTGCCCAAGTAGGGCTCCTGTCCTCACTCTCCAGCATTGTCCTGGCCCTGGCTCCTGTCTGACTTCCAGCTGATCGGTTTAATCCCACTGGAGAAGTAGGGGAGGCACAGGGTAGGAGCATGTGGCTTATAAGGAGCAACTGTCTGGTCTTGACTGGTGTCAGTGAAGTTGTCATGGGACCAGCATGAGGAAGTACTCATGATGTCGCTAATGAGTGGCTTCCAGACCTTTACCTGACTCTACCATCCTTAGCTTTTGCAGTTGTGATGCTCGGGTGACCCCTGGGGACGGAGTTTTCCAGCAACTGTCCAGATAGTTTCACCCAAGCTCTTGGGAATGGTGTTTTTTCCATGTCTGAAAAGCCAACATAGCTTCTAATTAACACCACAGAGCTAATTAACTGCTTAGTGATTTGTCCTTGCTTCTTTATATTCCAATTACAATTATGGCTCATCCCACTTGAGAAAGAACATACTCCGTTGACCCTCAAAGAGACTTATTTTTTCAACTACAACGAAAGATAGGATTCTTTCCTAGTAATTAAAGATATGCTGCTGCAAGCTGTACAAGAGGGCTATAAGCAGCCCACTCTCTGCTGTGGAGGCTGAGCTGAGGCTGCCTGTGTTTTTCAGTCCCTGCCAGATGCATAGTTAGACACCCAGTCTGCAAACATTCACTCTCTTGCTTGACTTGGAAGGATCCATTGTCTTTCAGGGCCTTTGGAGAGTATCAGGGTGACAAGTGTATGAGATCAGATGTTCTGCTGTAAATCTGCCTTTAAAAGGAAAAAAAAAGAAAAGAAATAGGGAAACATCCATGTTTGTACATTGAAGTTCCAGCATAGCAATAGTCAAAGATGTTTTGAATAGCAATAGACAATAGATTCCGTGTATTTTCCAACATCTGAATTTTCCTTTAAACTTGTACTAGGTAAATGTTACTCAGTTGCCCTTTTAGAAAACAACAATTTGACTTTTTTTCCCTCTTTGTATTCTGACAAATATTGGTCTTGATGAGTGTTAAGGGACTAAAACCGCCAAACATCAAAGTGCTCATTATCAACCAGCCAGCTGCACTCCCCCCTGCACCTCCTCATCACACACAAACCTGATATTTTCTGTGGGGACCATCCCCCCCAGAGACACAGAACAAGTTCTTCTCTATGCTAACAGTGCACAACATTGTCAAATGATGTGTAATGATTTTATAATGTGAACTAATGCCACTAGGGACTGAACTGAGACTTCTGATTTCATTACACTCAATGCTGAGACTGGTTTGGAATATGAATTTGGGGAAAAGATAAAAGGCTATGTTCGTGTCCTTTACCTATCCGCCCTCGAATGGTGCTATTTGGCATGGATCCAGTTAAGGATCCTGCCCCAGGTATCTCAGGAAAATAATAGTTCTGATTTATGTATGTTTCTATAAAACACTGGGAGTGCTAATAAGTACCTTTTGCTAAGTAGTCCTTTGTGCCATGATTGAAATCTTAGAATAAGTCAGGAGAAACTGCCCCACTCTGTCAGAATTAGGCCTTGGCTGGTCAAGACAATGGTCCTAAAAGCTGTTGGTTAACACTGGTCTCCAGAGTTAGAGTCAAGATTCTGTTCTTTCTGTTTGTTTTTAATTAACATAGATGTATGTATTAGTTAACCTTTAATTTATAGGTAGGTCTAGGAATGTAAAGGCATTGTATGTATTTATATTGTGTACTAGAATTATGGTCTATTCTGTTGAACTGAATAAAACCTTTTTATACAATGACAGAAACATAACCATACTAGTGAATGGTGCTCTTTTGCCCATTATTATCTGTGTAACCATGAAGCCTAAAATACCTGTCTGATTTAAGTTATTTCTGTGTCCTAGGAGACTGCAACAAACAGAAAAAATGCCATAACATTTTTGTCGAGAATGGATAATGTGGGAATTAGCTTCCTTCTTCATTCTGATGTAAGGAAAAAAACCCCAGGCTTTCAGTCAAATTCTCATCTTCTGTAAGTATGTCTGCTTCTATTGTTTTCAAGACAATTTATCCCATTTGTACCAGCAGAAAATGTAGGCTATGCTTATGACAGCAGGCAGATGAACAGCCTGAGTATCTAGCTAATTTTCAAATGTAATCTACCTGTTAATGTGTGATATGGGAACTAAATGTCCTTTATATACTCTTAAAACACTTCAGATGCAAGAGGGATAGAAACTAATCCACCTTCAAAGGTAATTATATTGGGAATTACACTACTTCATGAAGTAAACTGTATTCAGTACCCTGCCCTTTTTTTCCAGCACTACACCATTGCACTACTTTAGATATGAGTAAAAGTTAATCTGAAGTCAATTAAATTCAATATTTAAAATGGAAAGGAGAATCCTTACAAAGCTATAAAGGCATCTTAAATATAAGTGGCAATTAAGCTTGTTTCCTCTTGTGCTTATACATACTGGACAAATGATTTACTTTCATCATGTAATATATTTAAACTATCTCAGTTGTAGGGGTCACAGCCACTGTGAGATGGGAGGAAAGACAATACTAATCAAAAGTAAACCATGCCACTTCTTTCCCTAGTGCCGCTAATCTTAATTGAATCAATCTCCTGGCATACGTTGACAGTGAAAGATTGCTCCAACCTGGGAGGCCAAGCTGGACAGAGCCTCCAGAATAAATAAATAAATAAAACAATCTTCCTTAATCATTAATTTGTTCATTCACTCCCATTTGCTTCCATTCTTCAATGTCTTAGAAGATGTACCCCGTGCAACCTTCCTCTTTAGCAATCATTTTCAAGTGTTTCTCCCAATATGCTCATGTGCTTTTGAAGACTAATTTGCCTGAGATGAATACAGCAGAGATGCTTTCTTTTCTTTCTACTTTTTTAAAGATAAATGTAGTTGGATTTTATAGAATTGAGCATTTAGTGTGAAAGGATGGAATTTCTAATGAATTGCGCCAGAACTGAGTTAATTTTGGAACTGAAATCTTTCCAGTTAGAGGATATTGGGGAAATCCTACTCGGACTAGGATGGAGTTATGGGGTAGTTTACAACCTACTTGTGGATTCATAGTAGCCAGAGTCCTATAAAAATAAGGCAGAGAGATGAAACCCCTTTGAAGTTGGTGGAAAAACTAGAGAACTTTATGCAGGTGTCCTGAAAATATAAACATATCTGAGAGTTCCACGATGTTATAATCGTAACAACCAATAAATAACAATACTCAGATTGACTTTTCCTCTAGGATTTTACTGACATTGGTACAGTTAGAATTCCCCTGTTGACTGTTATTTAAATTTTATTATTTTCTTGCTACTGTACAAGCAAACTCTACACATATCCTTGTGCCTCCTTCCCCAGCTTCCCAGCACACCCTGTCTCTCTCTCATTATGGATTTGTCAGCATTACAAAATTGCTTTAATAAATTTGTTAACATTCAAGATCGAGGAAGGCACTTAGTGTATGAGCTGTTATTTCTGATCTGGGCTTCATATATGAAAATATTTGTCTTTGCTGAATTATGAGTGTGAAATCCTTAAAAACCTAAGACCTTGAAATGAAGTCTGAAAGCATCCTTGCAGAATCAGACCCTTAAAGGCTACAATGAAGTCTCTCTAGAGATAAGGCTAGACTAGATAATTCTTTCTACCAAATAGTATTAATTAAATAATGTTGGTAAGTGTGAAGTATAAAGAGAAAAGTTTCCATGGACAACACTGTGTTTGTATTTTTTGTAATCCATTATGAGACCATATAACTTAAACCATCACTATAGTGTGCATGAATAAGACTCATTGTATGCAATTAGATGGTATT
Source organism: Pitta sordida (assembly GCA_013390025.1). NCBI lineage: Eukaryota > Metazoa > Chordata > Aves > Passeriformes > Pittidae > Pitta > Pitta sordida. The sequence goes on from WEKX01011647.1 coordinate 309,244, forward strand.
TGATGATGAAAAGCAGGTTTACTGGTGAGATGCAATAAAACCTCTAACACAGTAGCGGTACCTTGCTGAAGATGTAGTGGTTTGTGCTGGGCAGGTATTGCCTACACAAAAGAGTTTGTAAATAACATTCATTTATTTCCCCAATGCATTTAGTCTTTCTAGAAAGTAACTCCACTTTATTATTCCATTTGATTTGGGTATGTGCAGATAGAGTTAGTCTCTTAAGAGACATATACTCTTAGGTCCTTTCTCAGGGTTGATTGTACAGTGTAACTTGAATTTCTTCCCAAATCAAGGAAGTCACTTTTAACTTCTTATTCTGGCATTGAAAAAAACTGAATCAAATATATTACTTATAAATGAAAAATCCTTTTTACTTTAGTTACCTTAGTCAATGCCATTTACAAAATTACCCAAGAAATTAAATAGGAAACCCCAGAGCTTTCAAATGACAAATAAGTAATTTCATCCATATTTAAAATCAAGACAATAAGTTTCTTACTCAAGCCTAACCTCTTTAGAAGTGCCATCTTGTTTTATTTTGATATATATCTTTAGAGCAAAAGAATTAACATTTTACAAATCAGTGATGGTAAAGTTGTTCACATTATTCTGAGGGCAATAAATCCACATGCACATGGTTTTGTGTTATAGAGATCATTTAAGTGAGTGTTATTTTAACATTTTGATGACAGTTTTAGGATCCTACCAAGCAGTGATAAAGCTAGCAGTTATACTATGTGATAATTCTGCCTTTCATTATGATGCAGTTTCTCTGTACTAAATCAGGCCAAGATGCAAGCTGTTACCCCTGGGCAAAATTCATTCATTATGCATGTACGTTATTCCTAAAATTATTGATAATATTTTTCATAATAGTTATATTTCATGCATAAAATTTTGCAGCTATATTAGTATTGAGGATATGTTTATTAGTCTTGAGTATTTCTTGAATAATAAATACAATCTCAGAGTCTCTTATAGTTTCTTAAAGTTGAAAGCTCTCGTCAGTTTTAACGCTGGGAGGCCGCAGTGCAATTACAAAGCACCGTGTTAAGCTGTGTTTGAGAAAAACATCAGAAAAGGGTAATGAATGTCCTGTGCATGACTGCAGTTCAAGGCCTGGCCCAGAAACCTTTGTATGCTGGAAGGAAAGTAAGAACTGATGCTCCTGAATTACATTTCATGAGTGTAAATTTGGTACTAGGTTTGTCATCTTCCTTTATGCAATAGAGAAAGTATCAGCTGATCAGAAGAGTCAGCAGGTGAAGCCCTTGTCAGCTGGAAATTTCAGCAAGTTGGAGACTGGACTTTCCTACCAGAGATGCTCACTTGTAATGCGGGAATTTGATGCCCAGTCTGTACTTCTAATGGTGTCTTAGTTCTGAGGACTTGTGGAGAGGAGTGAAAAACTGTCAGTAGTTTATTTTCTTACCTGTTTTTTTATTGCCTTACTCTTGAAATCATCGTGGTCTATAAGATTAACTTAATTGAAAACTAGTAATTTTCAGTGAGGATCTTGCCATCTCTCTTTTTTTGTCAAATGTTGCTTACGAGACAATGTCTTCTCCTCTGTCACTTGGATACAAGAGAGGCAACTTAATGGTGTACAAAGCAGCATGGCTCAGGAGAACGTTCTTGTATCAGGGGGTCTGGATATACGTAGTTCAAGATATGTCCTGTATGTTGACAAGGCATTACTTCTGTGGTGTGTGAATTGGACTTTTGAGGTACTATAGTGACATCGACTGTCATTTCCACTCTCACTGATGCTGTACCCATGTCAGAAAATTCATTGAACTGGAGGGAATTGTTCCTGAGGTCAGCCCTGTCCAGCAGACACAGACTGGACCTGGTGGAGGGAGCAGTGGCAGCTGAGCCAGAGCCCTCTGTGACCCATGTGAGAGAAAAGGGAAGGCTCACTGTATTGCTTCTCTTCCCAGGCACACTTGCAGAGGACATGTACAGTTCAGCCCAAGATATGTACAACATGGTTTATTGTTTAATCAAGTGATAAATTATTGTGCTTGGATTAGAAAATATGAAGATTTCTTCATTCTTCTTTTCTACTGACATAATTTCAACACAACATGTGTTTTATTTTTTCATATGCTGTCTTCTCCACAGGACCCCAGCACTTGACTTTCACCTGGTCTGATAGCAGAGAGCTTTCAGTCATCTCAGTATTGCCAGTATGGAGTCTCAAGAAATGGTCCCCAGCTGATGTTATAGAAGTCCTATTTAAAAGCATGAGGATACAAGCCACCAAAAGAATTACTAAAAGAATTATGCATCAGCATAAATGGTATTTACTCATTTGACTTTCCAGACTGGAAAGCTGAATTGAACAGAGGGAGATGAAGTGCAACACCAAGTGGGACTAAAGGAGCTGCACATCACCTTTATTTTCCTGGAACCAGTAGCCATCCCAGCTCCAACCTGTGTGTGTTGTACAGGATGTCTTTATCTGCTCCTAACATACTGGTTTTTGGCCTGAATTTCTCTCACTTGATTTCAAGCATTTTCTATGACTGCAGAGACAGCCTAAGGCAACTAAGCTTCCCATCTAGGGAGCTCACAGTGCACATCTCAGCTTTGTCCTTAGCCTATTGTCTTGCCACCTAGTCAGGGTTGTGGTTGGAATGGCACAAAGGTAAGAAAAGAACTGGCAGGGTGGGAAGAGGAGACCTACCTCTTTGTTGGCTGAATGGCTCTTATACCCACTACACATTTGAGGAAAAGAGTAAAGGAGTACAAGTGGGAGTGAAAGCCATCCCTCAGCAGGTCCCTATATTTCCGATATCTCACACCTACTTTTAACAAGACGCCAAACAGCTGTTGTAGGAACAAGAAGATACTGTTAATATTACTCCAGCTGATCAAGTAAAATCAGGAAAAGGTCTAGTGTTCGTTAGACATTTTGTTATCTTCCAACTGTAGGAAGTACTTTCTCTGGGGAATAACTTCAGAGACTTGGATTTTCATGGTTCGCTAACTGTAATAAATAAATCTGAATAAATCCAAACTTCAATGCCAAGGACTGAATCAAACCCACTTATTTTTATACTGAAAATATCCTGGCATTAAAAGGCTTAGCATGTTGTTCTGTTCTGTTTAACAATGAGGTGAAAAAATAGTGCAGATGACTGTAGTAGTAACTAAAAAATGTTCAAACTCTTCTGTAGCTTGTCTTAAAGAAATAGTTTGAAGTTGCACACTCAGACTTTTTCTTCACATGACTAATCCACTCTCCTGTGACCTGTCTTCAGTTTGATATTGAATCAGGAACAAGAACTGTAGCTTCAACTGACCCCAAACATTTAGTTACATTAATCACAGGGTGTTTTTGGACCCTGAGCATACTGAATGAAAGACACTTTCTTTGCGAGACATTGATCAAACAGTCTACAGGTATCAGTACATCGAGGCACATTAATCATCTGGTGCATTATCTGTTCCACCAGGAGAATATGTAAATGTGATTCCTGTCAGTGATAAGGAAAAGCAGAATTTATTTTTAAAAGTGGTCCTTCTGGAGCTGTTGATCTAATCTTACCTAAGACAATAGGTTGTAAAGATACATTTTAGCAGGACTGTCAATGAACATAAAGAACAAGAAAATTAAAGCTATTTAAAAAAAAAGGAAAAAATAAAAAGATAATGGTTATACTTCAGTCAGTTGTGAGAATTGCTGTTCCACAACACTCTGAAGGAGATTCTCTGCTTAATAAAATGGGGCAGTTTTGTGAAAGGTCTTGTAATTGTTCTGTATCCACAAAAGCTTTGTCTAAGGGTGATGCTATTCTGTTCTCTGCTTCACTGCTCCTGCCCTAGGATACACCTGTTACACAGCTGCCTTGTGGTGGAGGATGTGATGCTCATACCTGGTGTGAAACACGGAGGCAATGCCTCACCTTCACAGATGGCTCACCTTCACTCTCATTAATGGGGTTTCCTGGCTGAGTGTTGTAACATGCGTCTTGCTGAAAGCATTTTTACATAGATCTTCTTATAAAATTGATTAATTTACTCTATTTTTTCACAGGGAAAAAAAAAGGTTTACTTTTCTTTCTTTCTCTTTTTGAACCTGTGCCAAAATAGTGCAAACAAGCACGCATTCTGTAAGTGTGGGAGTGTAAAGATGTTTCCCAGCAGAAATATTTTTTGAAGACTTATCTGAGGTGATTGGAGACCTAGGGCAGGGAAATCGGTGGAGATTGAATATATAAAGTAGTCCTCTCATTTCTACTTCTTGTCTCTTTAGTGTTCTTTTCTACATTCCCAGCATCTTGGGCTGTGAAAGTGGAACAAGGAGTCCTTTGGGAAGATGAGTGCTTGTCTGTAAAGTGTGTGGCTTTTGGTCCCTGAAGGCTGGAAGAAATGCAGTGCAGTGTGTGCACAAAGGCTGAGGACAGAGTTTGCTTGGCTCTGTCCAAGTCAGGGGGAAGTTCTGTAACAGAAGGATCACAGAAGATTTTAGGAGTTTTTAAGCAGTTTGAGGGCCAAATGGGTTAAATTCTGAAGGTTTTGAGGGGATACAGTTAAAAATATTTTTGAGAGATTAGGGTTATAAAGTCATGTAATTAATGCCTCCTCATCTTGTAGCTGAGACAAGACCCACGGGGTTAGTGTTTCCTCTCCTTACAGCACAGCATTTGCTTCTGTCTAATGGTCAGCATTATGGTTCTCATTTAAATGTGGAAGAGTTAGGAAAACTTGAATGTAATTGCAATATGCCTGTATAAACAAAACCATGATTAATTGCATATGCACAGTGCTGCCCAGGAAGCTAGAAAGATAAACAGTGTACAATTTCGGCACATGCAAAAAGCCTCTTTGACTGTCCTCCCTTTTGCATGTTTAATAGTTTGTCATCATATTGCAACCATGTGCCCTTCATAATTATATTTACAAATACTTTACTAGTAGTTTTTTCAAGGTCAGAGGATTACACCTCCACATTTCAATAATGTGTGTATTGTAAGAGTCTTATGCATTCACTTCATGGTATCTCACTGTTGAGCAACATCACAGCATAGCTCTTAAGTGAAAGTGCTTGTGAGAGTGCAGGATTTTTGTAAAAATTACCCCAGCTCACACTGACTAATGTAAGAGTTAGAGAGCACGTCACTGTGTCCTTGGGACACTCCAGATGTAGCTCCACTGGCACAAATAATACTGTTAATGGCATTTTAATATGAAGTTTTAGGTTTACTGTTTAAAGGGATGGCAATAAATACAATATTTCTGGGTTGCATTGCATCAGGTATTTCTCACAGTTCTTTCAGGGAAAACCAGTTGCTGACATTCTTCCTGTGTCCTCTTTTGCTTCTCTGGAGAACACAACTGGGAGTTAGTGAGATGTTATTTTTGCAGGAAATAAAGTGGGCTTTCAATATACCAGAAACACAGTTAAAACAGTAAAAGAAACTCATTATTTGCTTAGGAAAGGAGGTAAACTATCGAGTCTAAACTGGTATATAATATATACCACTTATCTCAAACTGGGTTTTACACTTTCCACCTCCTTCTCCCGCTTCCTTTAACTATTTCTTTCCCTCTTCTTTCTCTTAGTTTTCAGTTACTTTATTGCACTGGAGTGTTTGAGTGTCTCTAATGAAACAGGACCTGTGCTGCCAGCAGTCATTTTTCTGAGGTGTAATCAACTAACTGATAAAAATAGCTGATTATAGCAGCAAGTTCACGCCACAGTAGTAAAGAGAGACTTAGCATTTCCATTACAAGACTCATTATTGAGAGGTTTATAGCTCAGTTATTAAAAAGAAGGTACTGTGAAATTTGTTATTACAGCAGAGAGAAGGTTTTCTGAGTCCAGTATTTAAAAGTCTGGTTTGTTTTACTGTTTTCTATTTCACTCTCATGGTCTATGGGCACAGAAACAATAAACAATGAGAAAAAAAATATGTGCCCATACTAGTGCTAGTGACAAATGGGACAGGTGGATAAAGGGTTTATAATGGAGCAAAGTGAAAATTACAGTTGCCTTCAGGCCCATCACACAGCATGCAAGCAGGAAGCCAGTACCCAAAATATCCTAGTTGGTTTGGCTGTTGTGGCCCTGAGATGGACTGGGTGCTGTAGAGCCTGACATCTGAGACTGACACCATGAGTTGGGCATCCCTGGAGGCTTCACAAATTCCTGTGGGGGATCATAAGTCAACTTCATTTCTGAGACCATTTTTCTGGTTTTTTCCTTTGAGAAGATCTAACTCATGGTTGATGCATTATCATTGGGAGACTCCTTCCTAACCCAGAGGAAAGTTTCAGAAGAGGAAGAAGTTTCCTGGTTGTCTGCTTCAGACCACCGAGGTCTTTTTGGCCACTGTGTTCTGGTCTCTGTGCTCTTCTCTTAGAATAAATTGTGTCTTCAGTGGGAGTAAATACAGTGTGTTCCTTACCAAGATCTCTTTTAAAGCAAATTTGTAGGTTTTTAGAAAGTCTGTTTGGAGATAGTGAAGTCGTGTCTAGTATTTGGGATGTCTTCAAGGTTCAGAGGACACAAATGAAATTAAGTAGACTAAATGTGTATCATCACAAACAATTATATTAATTTAGCATTAAAGGATGACAAAAACAACGAGAGAGATGGAATGCAGAAGGCATACATTTTGTGCCATACATACAAATTTAACATTTTTACAATTTTATTAACTGTTTGAAGTTCTTTCTAGTGAAGAGGCTTTGGGATCACTGCAATGGAGCTATCTTAAATGTTACGATAAACTTTTCTTTTTTTTCTCCCCTTTTTCTTTTCCTTGTGAATGAAATATGTGTTCAACTTTGAGAATACGAGCAGCCTCATTTATTGCAACAGAACTACTTATGTGCTTACAGATAAGAAGGTAGGAAGGGCACGCAAGAGTTGCCTTCTTTTTAATATGTATAAAGGCCTTCAGTTAAGAGGTAAGCTGTTTGAATTTTTAGTAATGTCAGTATTCTCTGAGGTCTGGGTATGTTGCTTTTGTTTTAAGAATTGTAGATGGTTTTATATCAGTTATTTCCAGGGATTTTAATTTTTTTCTCAGTTATGCTTCATGGAATCCTAGGAATATTTTGAGGTTTTTTCACAGTTCTAAATGGAGTTTCTCTTATCTCATTGTATGTTTTTATCTACATTCATATTTTGCCAGAATGTTGCCTTATTTCTCTTTCATGCTGTAACTATTTTTAAAATTTTCTTTACCATTCTGCTGCAGCTTTCTTTTTTTTTTTTTTCTTCCCCTGGGAAAGATGTTTTTTAAACTATAGACAGAAATAAAAAAATCTCCATTTACTATACTTGAATTGTCCTGGTCCAAGGCAAGCAAATACTAGAGAAAAGTTGTTCACATGAAACTTTGAAAGGTGTCCCAAAGACAGCCACCTGGAAATATTAAAGGGGGAAGGCTGAGGTATTTATCAGGAGCACTGTGGTGGGCTCTCTCCATCAGGACAATCCTAAGAGACATTATTTATAAATGTATTATGAACTTCAGTAGTTTTATTAGGGTTTTTATTTGTGCACATTTAAAGAAGGTGTGTCACATCTGACCACACACTTGCTGCAATTACTGAGCAAATCTGTTCCCCAGATACCTGAGGACAGTTTCAGAGTGTGATTAGTAGCTGTGTAATTTGGCAGTGTGAGTTCACCCTCAACTATAGTTTGTCTTTTCTTCTAAATGCCAAAGTACATCCAGGAATATGGCTATACATAGGAAATTCCAAGTCTGATTTTCCGAAGAACCTTTATTGGCTGTTGTTGACCTGGGTTGTTGATACTTCTTTGTCTGACCACCCTTTTGGAAGGGGAAATGCCTGCAGACATGATGTGAGAGCAGATTGCTGATGAGCTGCATTGTGCCCCTTAGATTTTCATTTTCTGTGAGTTTAACTTGCCTGAGCAGGATACAGTTGCTCTCATGTGTGCAAACAAGATGTGCAAATTCCCCATTAGCCTCCAATCACAAAACCTTTTGAGGAGGAAAGAGTAGATATTCCACTAGGCTTGTTGGTCAGAAAATCAGTGGTTTGTCTCCGAGTCTGTGGCCTGTGTGCACAGTGTCTGTCCATGGATTTCCCCCTCACTTCTGCCTTACAGGAGTGTCTGACAAATCATGTGTTTTTACTGTGCTACTGTGTTAAACCATTACTTTGCTAACACGTCCCTTGGGCTGCAGTCTGGAGACAGAAGTCAGAAGATATTTCCTTGGCTGAATATATGTGGAATGAAAACTCTTGCCACTTGAAAGCATCATTTCAGGGGGGAAGGGGTGGAGGCAGGGCACAGGAGGAGTATGTTGATTGCCACTGACATGCGCCTTAATATCTGATGTGGCTTTCACACTTGGAAATATTCAGGACTCCATATGTTCCAAAACCCCCACTGAACAGTGCATATAACATTGCCTTTATCATTCTTTAATCTCGGTTTAATTGCTGTGGTCAAATTACCCCACACTTAATAACCCACAGCTTGGTATATTATTTAATATGGTTGACACATACTTTGTTTTAAATGTCACTGCTGGTAAAGCCCTGGAGTTGGCAATGCTGTGCATGATAGATGGCAGAGGATATGGATCATCTGTTCTTTGTCTGTGCTGTTGGTATGTTGGCTGCAACTTTTTCAACTGTGACACTAGACTCATGCCAAACCCAAAGCTACTGAATGGGTAACACTATCCCTTGTATCTGATGCGTTGTAGCTGATCATTCTCAATTTCTCTGGCTTTTTTTACAAGAATGTGTAATATTATATCACCCAAGTTGAAGTGGTGAACTTAGTGTTGTTTTGAATGGGCTGATTTAATTATTTCAGCACCCAGTGGCACCTTTGTTATTAAAGGATTTTCACAAAGCAGTACATAGTCTAATTATGAATTTACACCAGAGACTGTAACAGCATCTGCTGGGTAAATAATATACATTTGTAAAATGGTTTAGTTACTAATTTACACAGCCAACCACTGAGACACTGAAAGGCCATTGCATTCTGTCATGTCAGCCCTCAAACACTTCCAGCATTCCTGCTTCTCTTTACAACTGTTAGCAAACCAGTGAAAATCACGCTTTGCAAGAAGTCCCTTCTAGAAAAAACAGGATTGTTTGGTGTTGATGAATTTATCTGCAGTTTCACTCAAAGCTGCTTTCTTGTCCCCAGCTGGTAGCAGTGCAAGGGAAGTGTTAGATCACACATGTTCCTGTACCCACCAGCACAAGCACACAGGTTAAGAAGGAGGTTTGTATTTTTATTCTGTATTGCTGGGTCATGCTCTGTTGGTGCAAGTCTGTCCTCAAACCAGATTAACTGGTCTCCAGAGACTTTCCCTGCATAGGAGAGCCCAAGGTACATGCTGCTGTAAATCCTGTGTCATTTCCCTACAATATTCAGACTGCAGCCAAGACATGCTTATCTGAAAAAATCTTTGTCTACGATCTTGGTTCCTTGCAGCTATAAAAGTTTGGTGCCAGTTCCAACAAGTCAGGGGCTGCACTGGCTTGTTCTGGAAAGGCTGGTTGGTCCGAGATCTGCAGATGCAAGCACAGCTCATTCATTGAGAACACTTTGGCCTTATTAAGGCACCTGAGTGTTGATACAGAGGTACAAATTATCCACTTCTGAAAGCAGCTATGATAAATTCATGCAGCTCCTGGGTAACAAGATGATGACAACTGGGGAGTAAAGCACTGGTGTAAGGTAAAATTTTTGCCAGATCGGTGAGACTGACATTCTTGGCCTGGAAGCCATTAGAGATTAGTGAGAATAAGATTTAAGATTTCTCGAACTATCAGCTACATGCAGCTTTGCAAAGTGAGAAGAAGAGGTTTAGCTATAGCTTAGTGCTAAGAAGAGAAGAGCTCAATGTAAGGTAATGCCTTGAGTATCTTAACTGTCCATGGAGATGCAGTTGTCCACCAAAACCAAACCAACCCAAACTGACAAAGTCTGAGGAGAAAGAAATACATATAAAGCAGCATACATGGGGTGAGCCTATATCTTCCTGTGTTTCTGGAAGGGAACATGGTGGTTTCATTGCCATCTCTGCAGGAAGATGCCCATCAAGTTTATGTCTTATCCTTTTGCAGGCAGAAAACTGGACCATGTCTCCCATAGCAAATTCCCCTCACAGCTGTCTCACCTGTGTAAGCCACAGACCCTTTTCCAGCAATGCTGAGGAAAGAATTATGTCTGCAGTACAGGAGAAGGTCTCCTCCCCTGTTTAAGTCTGAATTCTACATCTGCAGGCTGCACCTATGTCTTCACAACAAAGTTTGTGTTTCACATTAAAAGCACACTTGTGAAGCACTGTTTGTCCAGTAGAGAAGAACAAAATTTTCTTGGATCCTTGTGTACAGTATGGGACAAAGACAGCAGAAAAGAGTGGGAAAAGTTGGAAATAAGGACTCTGCTTCCTCAATAGGAGTGATGATTCTCACCAGTTGAGCCTCATACTCCTGCCTCAGTGGTGTACTGACCCTCAAAATTATAGGAGGGTATTATTGGAGAAGGAAGTCATCAGTGCCCTAAAAGGAAAAGACTCTTGTGAAATTACATAGGGGTCTGTCAAACTATTGTACCTAAATACCTGATTTGTTTACATAAGAGATCCTTTTAGCAGTTCTATATTTTGAGCACAGGCTTGTATCATTTGCTGGAGCAGCTGGATCTGTGAGGGATCCTGGGTTCATATGGACCAGGTATAAAGGAATGAAATATTCATTCATTATGTGCATTGCCTCTTTTGTCTCACCTTTTCTTCATCTCAAAAGTAACACAGCAGTTTTTTGAAAGAGAATAAATATATTTTTGCTTTTTTTCAGGTGGCAAACTATCTTTACAAAGCTTTTGGCTCTTGTTCAAGTGTATCACACCTTTTGTGATGGCTTTATAAACTAAGCATAGAGAGAGGCAAGTATGAGTCAGACTGAAAGAGAACATACAATTAATACTTGACTGTAAATTTGGGCGTAATATTATCCATGAAAATCAGACCTGTTACCAGGCTGTGCATAATGAATTGTTGTTGGGGGGTATATGGGGAGTTGAGAGAGAAAAATGTGGTATTTAAGCTGAAAGCTGCTTTCAGTGAAGACAGAATCATGGCAGAATATGTAACAGGAGAAGTGAAATATAATTAGGAACGTGACATTAATACTGGGTTTGCAGAACGTTGCCTAACAGGTGGGTGGAGTTTATCTGACTTTGTTTCAGCTGGAGTATTGAACCACACAGATGCAGCCTTTAAAAGTAATCTGGACTGTGAGAAAAAAGGTAACAAAAATTCAAATACACACGAGCTCCCCCCATCAGCACGTGTCCTTGCTCTTTCTCTTCTAGCTATAATAATCACCTCCCAGTTAAGATGGTTCTTGCTCTTGTCATTCCTTGTTTCTGCAGCTCTGCACTGGAAAACAGAAGGGATATTGGGTTTCCTTTCATCACAATGACAAGTCAGGGAAACATCTGTTTTAAACAAAGTGAGCAAAAGGTTAGAAAAAGAATTAAGGAGGGGATTTTTTTGTTTATGCCTGTTAGGCACCTATTTTTATTAAAATAAAATTTATGAGCATAATATGAAGAGAAGACATTTAAAAGATTGAACTGTAGAGTAATCAGAGAGGAAATCTATGAAAGGCAAAATGTCCACCAGAATGGACAACGTGAGTTCATTTGCTTTCTGGACTCCAGGATGGAAGCATCAATGTAGACATTTGTTTCAGTTTATGAACTTTTTTTGCAATCCAGCTAAAATATCAGCACCACCTGTGATATGAGCATCAGATTTATTATCAGTTTCTCAGGAATTGCAAAACAGCCCAACTCCACCCGACTGTTAATAAATCAGGTGCTGAAAGCACTTCAAATGAGAACCTTGCTGAAGAGACAAGTAACTCATGAGGATCAAAGGCTCAAGTCAGTTAAACTGGCCATTTGCCCTTCTGGCGCAATCAAAATGTATTTTCAAAAAAGAAGAAAAGAGAAAAATAAATGGGGAAAAAATTGTGTGACATGATGCTCTTATGAGACTAGGACAAATATTAAATTGGGAGTGGGCATCAGTAATTCAGTCACTCTGATTCTGCAAAACTGCCCTCCAAAGTTAATGAAGAAAGAGTATTTCTTTTGATTTCAGTGGTTTCAATCTGGCTGTTGGGAGCTACTTCTTTTAGACAACAAGCATCTACCCTGCCATGGAGCTGACATGTCCCTTCACTGCATTTCCCTGTGCTCCACTGACATCATACACATGCAGAAAATCAGCTGAAAGCCAGGCTTCTGATGAAAGAAATTGCCTGAAAAATACTGCAATATCCAGCTTCCTGGATTAATTAATAAAATTACTTGCTCATCAACATAGATTACATACTGAGCACTTAGCTGGTGTGCTTGGGGAAGGGGTGAGAGGAAGGTTCAGAAGTGGGTGGAGATACAGGACAGAGGAGGACACAGGTGAAGAAATACCATGAATATCAATTCATGATGACAGGAATATTTTTTAAACACTGCATAGCTCTGCAGCAGAAGACAGGTCATTGTTACGAACTGTGTGTTTTTTCTTTGTCTGGATGACTGGTCAAGTCATAGAGAGATGGAGTTAGAATTTTTGGCTGATGATGTTGCTGTGTAGCAGTGTGGAAGGGGTCTGTACATCAGGGTGAGTGTGGGCTTCATGAGTGTCTGCATTGTCCTTGGCACACTGACCTTGTGGGAGGCAGGAGGAACCACAGCAGAAGCATTAAGGTGAGCAGGTAGGGCTGAGGTACTTCTCTCACACTTGGTAGTGAGGCAAATGTGAGTCACAAACAACAGTATGAGTAGAAGTGGTGTTTTGCAAGAATTTAACGCCGAAATCCTTGCTTTCAGGCTTGCAGCTGTAAACTGAGGGATAACAGCTTTATTTTTCTTGGATACACAGATGCAGTACCACTGATCTGAGCAGAATGACTCTGGGTTATAGCTAGTGCATGGGGGGAAACCAGTCATGTTCCTGAGGCAGTGATGTACACCTGGAAACAGCTCAGTAATGGATGACTCACTGGGTCACTCTGCTGTTTGCACATGCAGCTGGTTTTGTGTAAGAAACTAGAGAGCAACCTAGTTTATCCTGGGTTGAGTGCATTAGGAAATCTGTGGAGTGGAGTGGCTGAGAACTGTGCAGTCTCAGTTAGGCAAACATCAGGCAAGAAAAGAGCGTGTTTGCTGTCCCTCTTTGCTTTGCCTCTGCAGGATATCTGACGTTAAGAGAGCGTGGTCTTTCAGTCACCCTCAGTGACAGATCCATTCACACCCAGCACTGCGCTCTGAGAAGAGCCACTTCAAGCTTTGGACTGATGTCTCCCAGCACAATGAGGTTCCACTCCTCACCTTTAATAGGAATTCTCAAAAGTCCTGGTGTTTGCTCTGCAAATCTTCTCCATCCCGGCTGTGATGTGCAAAATGAAACCTGCTTCTGATTCAGCCCAAACACTTGTTTTCAGAGAGCCCATGTGAGTTCTGCTTTATTACTGGCACTTGGAGAAGTTTTTTACAGTCCTATGCTTTAAAATGAATGTTGAGCAACAAGTTTATTTTGTTTGGGGTTGCATCTCCAGTCACTGGGTTGGCAGCAATGTAGATACTAGTAACAGAAAGGTCAATATTTGTCTTTGGCTTTCTTTGAAGTATTGAAAGATTCTTGAGTATAATAATTTTGAAAGCAACATATTTTAGCTTGGGCTCCCCTTCTGAAATCCAGGCAATACTTCACACAGAGGGTGTGAGCCTGTGTTAACTCAGTGGGCACATCCTTCCCTGACAAAACAACAGGCCCCTCACAGTGCAAAATGGTAGCAACAACCTCATTTTCCCCAAGTTTAATTAATCAGTTGCTTTTTAAAATTCTGAATGCCTCATGTGGGATAACCTAGTGGATGCTTTTTGATCCGTGTAGATACCAGGAAATTTTAGATTTGTTCTACCATGTGTACTAGGGCAAATTAAAAGTTGTGAAGTCGGGAAATTGCATTTTCTGTGGCTGGGACTGTGCTGCACTGCTCTTTTGATGCAGAAATTTCAGGAACATTGATGGTTGAAGCAGACACATCCACCGTTTGTAGTGATTCTGTCAACAGACCTCATGGTATACAGCCAGCCTAATAATCACAAGTGCTTCTTTCTGTTTAAATCCCAGAAAAGGAACTGACATCTTTTATCAGAAAGACAGACAATCTGTACCCCATGACAATTCCAGATTATGGATCCCAAGAGGCTTTCCTTACGTTGTTATTTTATCGCAGAAATCACAGCTAGTGCTGTTTACTTTCTATACCTCCACACAGTTTTCAAGGTGTTGCCAGCAGGACCTGTGCTGATACTGACATGTGTTGTTGTCACATTGCAAGATCTGATAGAATACCCCCATATATATAAATATCAGTGTTTTCTTGGATCTTCCTTTGCTTTCAGTGGCTTTGGAAATAGCGGCACTAGTTAATTCACATGCTTCCTCTGTTTTGTTGGCTTTTTTCCTACTTCTAAGGAAAGACTTGTTCCTAGTAGACTGGTTTGGAGTATCACTCTCTTTTGTTGCTATTTTTATAGTAGAAAGATATGGATATGTCAATTTCTAGCTACTACTACGAGTAGTGTAAGAATAAATATCTGGGGAAAAAAGAAAAAACGTGGCTTAACTGTGGCTTTGGAAAAGTAAGTGACTTTTGCATGATATTTCTTATTTATGGTACTGCTGTCATGCTGCTTTGAAGTTCACTGCCCCCACCCACCCCAGAAGTTGGGGGGATGAACACCAGAACTGGTAAGGAAATACAGGGCTCCAGCCACACTTCAAAAAACTGCTCACTGCTCTCCATTGCGATATGAAAGTTAAATGTCATTCAAGTTCCTTCCCTCTGGACTTCCCTCACCCTGGGGATCAGTAGTACATGTGAATGACCCATCCCTCGTGTACTGCCATCCACAAACTCATGATTTGTCATGGTTGCAGTTCCTTGAAACTAAACTTGGGGTTTGTGAGAACAACAGGTTCTTCATGCTGATCCCCTGGGATTTGAGTCGCTTTGCTTGGCAGACTGTCAATGTTCTCTGAAGTCAGAATCATCTGTTTGAGCCTTGGGGCAGAATTTGGTTAAAAATATTTGCTCCTAAATGTACCTACAACTTGTTTCTTTTGTAAACAACAAACAAAGTATTAATATAGTATATATTCACACCTACATTTATACACATATATACATATTCATATTCTTTTTCCCATTTCAAGAAGGCTTCTTAAACATCAGTTTGACAGTCCAATGGACAGTAGGTCCCACAGCAGCCAAATGCACTGGACAATTCCTTATTCTTACCAAAAATATAATTAGAGGGTGTTTTGCCACATGCAGAAGATGGACTATGGGTTTATGTTTCTGAAGCCCACACAGTGCATGAGGTAAACCCAAGAGATCCATCTCAGAAAAGAGCTACACTCCTCTAGCTTTTATTTGAACCTGAGATGCCAACAGGTGCTTAAGCCTTGAATCTTCATGTCATGACACCTCATTTAGTTTACTCCTGCACAAAATTGTATATTATCGTACCTGAGGGGTTTGCATCGTGTATCTACAAAGCAGGGTATGAATCAGCATAGAAATCCAAAGGTTGTTTTACTCCTTTCTTTTCTCTATCCATATATAAAGAGTCCAGGTGGTTTGTGGCAATGGAATAGTAATGACAGTAGAAGGGTAATTTCATCTAGAGTTTTACAAGCAAGAGGACGGGCCAAGAAAGAAACCAGGTATGAATGTTGCCCAACAGATCTTCCATTTATCATCCCAGCTAACAGGGGCTAAATTATTTCTGAGTAGCACTTTGAAAAGGGAGGGGAGAAAAGAAGCGTACACGAATATGTGCAAACATGTACCTCATGCCACAGAGGTGTCTCTGAGGAGTGGCTGGTCTGGTAAGATAAAGTGTAGTCATTCCTGCAGGAGGAGTACAGCGTGTTACTCATGCTGGAAACCTGGTCATGCTGTTGGAGCTCAGGTGCGTGGATACAGACCCAGATGGGAATAGGCTCTGGTCTAGTGGTAATACAAAAGCTGGACTTTTCCACTAGGAGCTAGAAATGAGGGGAATATTTTTGTTCACATGGGGCCCCAGCAAAGTAAAGAGATTATATAAATGTAAGTTTTCATATCAAATACCCCCAAAATTCATCAAGAAGAGACGAAACATTCATCTTTTTGCTTAGCCATTTTCATGTCATTTCCAAGTAACTATTGCTTTAGACTGTGACAAAGAATGGAGTTATGCTGATACAACCTGTTCAGGATGTGACCCATTGTATGCACTCTACAGAGTGTTTACAGTGTTGTTCTGGAAAGAGTTACAAGTACATAAAGCATCCAGTGAGTGCAAAACAACGTGCTTGAGTAATTTATACTAGATTGTTTTATAATAATGTGGTATTTCTCAGGTGCAGACTCACATTTACTTGTCTAACCATTGCCATTATTATTATTATATAGTAATTATAATTTACTTGTACAAATTAGAGGAAGGATTAAATGACATATAAAAAACATACTGACCGGAACTAAATAGAAAATTCCAAGGAGGGGTCCTTAAAATGAAGTGATTGTATAATAATTAATTGTATAATATAAACTGTAATTTCCCAAAAGACATTGTATTAATCTTACCGTGCTTAGCTATTACATTTGGTCCATTTATAATCACTTTGCACTACTTAAATACAAATTTAAAAAAGGATCAAACTTGTTTCCTGTAATATGCCTAGTGCTTTCCCCATAGCTTATTCATCTTCAAAGCCCTTCACCAACATTAGCTAATTATTTCTTTTTTCTAATTAGTAGAAATTAACTATGGTCAAAAGGGCTATTCAGCAAATTAGCATGGTTCTACCTCCAAATCTCAGAGCTTCTGACCCAGAGCTTTCAAATAGTTGATGAAGATATCATATGGTGGTTATGCTGAGCCCATAGTCAAGGCAGCCAACTGGAGAAAAAGAAAGAAAGAGAAGGAATTACACCTCAGGGAAGTGTATCAAATCTTGTCATTCACAGCTTTCCCTGGAGGCAGCAGCATGGAGAATGCAGGGCTAGACCCAGGACTGCCTGGGACACGGGGCCAGGGGGATCCTGTGCTCTTATTCTGAACACTTAAAGGCATGTGGTTGTTGTGGTGGCCGCCTGCTAAGAGGCTGCTCCTGCTCTTGGGTGCTGGATGTGGCAAAGTTCTCCTGGTGCTGCTCGAGTGGTGTCCTTCACGTGTCCTGCTGCTGGGAAAACCAGCCAACAGCTCTGCCAAAATGTTAGCTTTGCTCTGGGGGGTAAATTCTGTCTATTTTTAATTGTAAGGTGGCAAACTAAGGTAATACACAGTAAGATGGATTTGGAAAGGGATTTGGGGATTTTTAAGCCCTATTTACATTCAAACTGACTTCTCAAAAGGGTATTTCTTCTGAGTCTTTGGTATAGCCCTGCCATTTACCAGCATCTGCGCTGCTCACTATTACAGAATTCATAGGCATCCATAGGTCCCCAGCTGTAACCTACAGGTAAAAGAAAAATCTCTGGAAATATGAACAAATCTCTGGAAATATGAACTCCTTCCCTTTGTGCTCTGAATTTCTTTACTCATTCCTTAAAAATGGCAGCTAAGTGACAAATCCTCACTGGGCAGCAGCTTGGTTTGGCTCTTGGAGAACAGCTGTGAGTGTGAGACTTGTTTATGTTTCAGAAGCTGTGAATGTTTTAACCCTGAACAACAGTGTGTGCTCCAGGAGATTAATATCTGCATTACATGGACTTGCTGAGAATAAATTAACTCTTGATGACACGATTACTGTCTTAGCAGTGTTCACTGCATACAATTGCATGGTGTCAAAGATATTAATGTGTTTTTGTGAAGAATTTAGGAAACAATTTATTTATATGACTGTGCTTCATTCCATATCACACCAGGACATCAATTAGCTACTATCGCCTGTAAAAGAAATGTAAATCATGTGTCTCATTGGTTACGAGGATAATACTGGGCCAATAATTCACAAAGAATAATTCATTCCATGAATTGTGCCTCATTCTGTGCTCAAGAATTGTTCACAAACAGATACAACTTTTTCAACATTTCATTTTTCAAATTATTAAAATGGATTCTTCTTGGTTACAGTTCGCTCATGGAGGTTTGGAATATTGAGGGCCTGGAGTCTGAGATGATTTCGTTTGGTCACACAGTACAATGGATTTCTTTCTTGACTGAACCAGCATAGTTTTTGGAATCAAGTGATGTGAAGACTTGTGAGATGTCACAGAAATACAGTCCACAAATTTTTGTAAAATAGGGTGCTTGGAAAAAACAATTCTTTTGACACTGTCCAGAAATATATAGAAATGTGAAGGTCCAGAATGGCGGAAACCAGAGTAAGCTTTAAAATGGATTTATGTGGAGATTTTAAGGAAAAGATACTCTGGGAGATGATATACATATAAAAATAAATCCACTCTCCCACCCAGTGCAGTTCCTAAAATTAGGGAGCAAAGATTATTGCCTTAGGAAGATAACTAACTCCAGACACTTTTAAAAGAAAAATAATGTAAAAAATAAACAAACAAACAAAAAACAAACCAGAAAAAAACACCAAACACCAAACCCAAGAAATATGTGGATTTTCGTTCCTGTTTGTTTCTGCAGAATCTTTGCCTTTCACGGGAAAAAAAAAGATTTGAAAGGTTTGACATTTGTGTTATTAGGAGTTGTGTTTGTGTTGGCAGCATGAGAACAAGGAGAAAAAAGTGAATTTTTTAGAAAGTGCTTCTTTTTTTAACAGCTTGGAGATGATTTAAAGAGTTTTCCTTTGTATCCTGACTTCATGTAAGCAAAATAGCAAATACATATAATAAAAAATTAGGTAAAATTTTGATTTTCAAGATAGAGCTTAAAATAGTTTTCCTGACTCAAATTTATCTTTTTTTTGCCCTGTAGGTGCTGGCATAAATTAGGGACAATTTTAACCATGCCAAATTTTGAACATACCCTCAGTACAGCACATGCTTTGGTTTTCCATCATACTTCATGTGTGTTGAATATTGGATGGAAGGGCTAAACTTAGTTATTCTTCCTTTTGGTGAAAATAGATATAATGGAAAATTTGCAAGTATTTAATTTTTTTTAAAAATTTTTGATTCACACAAATACCCAAGGTCTTTCTCTGAGGATGTGAAATCCATCCTCTCCTCTCATATTGCCAGGCCTGCCTTTCCCATGCTAATACCTTAAGAAATTTTTATTGCACTGAGGAGCATATAAAGTTCACTGCTTTGCCATGACCTTTTCTCCTTTAAATTGTTTCATCATTGTGACCAGTATGGACGAAACAGAAGATGTAAAGATGTTAGGGACGTTTATTTCTGAGGAGGTTAAACAACTTTTGCTATGCCCTTTTTACATTCTTCCAGACCTTCTAAACCGAGACCGTAACATGACAGCGATGGCCTCCTTAATTACATTCTGTTGTCAGAGGAAGCATGCCTTAAAAGAACAGTAACCCAACACTCCTAGAGCTGAGGATTTCAATAATCTCAACCAGGTTCACAACATTTGGAAAACCCCAAACCTTCTGTCAACTGATTGAAGCAAATTTTACGCGTGCAAGAAACACAGTCATCTGGCACAAGGTTCTGAGTTACGGAGCTCGGGCAGAAGGATCTCATTTCAGTTTGCCAGCATTTCATGAGCACTTGGACAGATTTCATGATGGCAATGGCTTATCAGAAAACCAAAAGCTGAAGAGCAATATGATCCTGCTGTGCTTGTTCTCAGTAATGTTCATCTCCATAATAAATGTAAATCAGGTACTGAATGTTGCCAGTCTACTACTGAAATCTTAGTAACAGCTGAAGATTAAAAAAATACAGATACCTGTGGAACTCAAGGTGAGTAACACTTCATCTCCTCCTGGACATTTTTTGGTTGGTCCCTGAACCTGGTTGTTTTGTTTCTGTCACAACTGCTGGTGGCTTGGTTCAAAGCAAAGGAGAAAATTGCTCCTGTGTGACTCCGTTTTGTATTTGTGTAAGTTCTGTCATGATTTTAGCAGAGATTCCCAGAGGAAAAAGACACAGGCTTTAAGTGGACTGCTACAATGATACAGAATACATATATGGACTTAAATCTCAACAAAGGTGTGCAAAGGGTAATGCATTGAATTTATCAGGAGAATACAATGGGTAGGAAATGCCAATGAGGGGCATGTCATTTACCCCATATAGAAAAGACTGGTCTGTGTATATTCTAAGGTTCCTGTAGCATGCCTATTACTTAGGTTGGTGAACCTACTGGCCTTTCCTTGCAAGATGAATTGCCTTCACTCAGCACTGTCTGGGGAGCAGCAGAGCCTGTTGTGGTATTTGCAAAAAAGAAAAAAAAAAAAGAAGGGGTTGTATTTGCCTGCTCCAGAGGACACACTCTGTGTGTCTTGGCTTCTGTACTTGTAGAACAAATATGAATACTGTGTGTATCAAAATTAAGGTCCTAGGAGCAAAACTTCGAGGCTCCTTCTCAGGGCATAAGAACAATAAAAAATTAAATTGGTCCCAGAGCAGTTTTCATAGGTTGCATCGAGATGAACTCTGCACATTTTGGGAAAGGCTTGCAGAGCCTCTACAAATATCAATGTAATTCACATCAACAGTGCTCATATTTTAGGCATCTACTGTTGACTCTCACTGACATGATTCTAGATGATCCCTGTGGTCTAAAGCAGAATAGTCTGTTGGTATGTTGAGGGGACTGAATCTTTAGAATCTGAAAAGGACCTTACAGATGAAGCAGAGTAGATGCTGTACCCTGTGCAACTGTCCCCATGGCCTTCAGGTACTGCTAAGGAGCACAAATTACACTCCATAGCGACTCCTGAGACAGACACTCTTTAAAAGTATATAGAAAATGTTCAGATCCATGTGCATTTGTCCAAAATGAATGATGACAAGATACTTGTGGAGGTATTTATGCAGTAAAAACACTAGAAACATTGGTACATTTGGCCACAGTTTTATGCTGGGCAAAAGTCCTAGTAAGGTGAGCTAGGGATTAACATGGTTCCAATAGGATCTCCCTTGCTGGCCAGAGTGAGAAGACAGAGAAGAAAGGAGAGGTTGTTGGTATTGTCCTCTGACAGCTGTCTTTGTAGAGAAAAATTGAACTAAAAAAAAAAAAAGGTAAGAAATGTAATAGTATTGAGATAAAGAGGCTTTTTTGCTGACGGGAAGTGTGCTGTGTTTGGGAGGGTGAAGGAGGGGTTCTTGTGGCACAGTGGTATGTGGGACCTGCTGGGAGAGGGATGGCTCAGAGCAGTGTGAGCATTCCTGACGAGCTGAGCCTCGGGTGTGCCTTGGTGACTGGCACAGTGGTGTCCTGTTGAGCACAGCACAGCAGCAGGTTGTCAGGGCAGCTTTACAAGTGGGCGCCAGACAATCCCAGCTGGCTTTGAGGGACCACAAATTCTTCCTGTGTCACAGCAAGGGAGCCTTCAGCCAGGTTTGTTCCTTCCTCACTGCAGGCTGCACCATCTGAGGCTCTGTTTGAGACCCATTCAGTAAATCTGGAGTAGGAGAAAAGAGCTGTGGCTCCCTGAACTCAACTCTAGTCTGGCTTGCTCAGGCTGAGAATCTGGCTTTGCCCACCACTTCAACACATGTTTCTTCAACATATGCTTCTTACTATTGTCTTCTCCACATTCCTGCCAAGACAATTAATTGTCAATTAGTCACAAGACAATGTGACCCAAGTACAAAATTTTACCAGATAACTCAGTCATCCACTGTGCAATTCTAAAACTTTTCTGTCATGAGATACTTGGGGTTCCCTTCAGAGGATTCAAATCCTCTGCACCTCACAAGCATGAATTTTGCACTTGAATGAAATGACTATATATATNTTTCATTAGTGATCACAAGACATTTCCGTAGCCTTGGATTTGCAGATGCCTGGACTTCAGCAGTGTGGAAAAGTGTTTGGGAGGAATGTTATATTGCAAGTCAGTGGCTGCAATTTCTCATTTTGGCCTTTTCTGCATTGGGTACTGGAGGGAACAGAAGCTAAAATGGATGAGTAAGTAAAATTTTGAGGTCTGACTGGTTGGGCAAGAGAGTCACATTCTTGGAGCAATAAATAACTCCTTCCAGATCATGATGTGCTAGCAGTGTTAGGGAAGCAATAACATGGGATTGGCCTAAGTTAATGATATATATTAAAGGAGATTATGCAGATATCAAGGACATGTTTAGTAAAGCATCTTTTGTTTGCATCTATCACCGCAACATTCTGGTAAGTGTTGGGAAACATGGAAAGTGTGAAGTAGGAGGAGAAAAACTTGATTTGTATTTGTTGATTGCTTGTTGACAGCAACTAAGACATTTGCAGAATACTTCAAACATTTTTTAATCAATTGTTGGGATTGTTTATGCACAACCTATAAAACCCATTCTGATCCTGCTTCTGGCTGCCAGAATACGGAAGGATGTTTGTGTGCATGTGCAGAGCAAGGAGCCAAGATCCTTAGTACTAAAGCCTGATCCTGAAGAAATTTAAGCTACAGAATGATCTTTGCAAGGGAAACAGATTGACTTTCAATGCTGTCAGGAGAAGAGCAGATGTCTAGGAATGAGGCACCTGTGGAACCATCTCTAGGCCAGAGGTCTGTGTCCTGAAGAACACGTGTCACCCACCGTGGGCCTGTACCCCCAGCTCAGCTGGATCCAGGCCAAAGGGCTGCAGCAGATGGAGTGTTTCCCTCCATATGCAGGCTTGGGATAATGTCTTCAGTTCAGGTCTGATTCAAACTTTGCTAAAGTTTGTGGAATGAAGTCAATAAGCCATGAATTAAGGGCTTTAATGACTATTTATTTTTCTAACATTTGTATTGTAATTAAGCTGCCATTTTTTCAAACACAAGATCTCCTCCCACCCTCCAAATCGCCATCAATCCTTCCAACAGAGGCGTGCTACAGTTTAATGTAAATTGGGACAAGGAGTGGGTGTGGAACCATGCCAGCACAAATGCTCATTTTTACAGGCATAGTCCTGAATGGAGGATGGAGCAGTTCTCTGAGTTCTGTTTATTCCATTGTGGTGTAGCTTAAATTTTGAGCAGTTTCAATTGTCCTGTCACTTTGTTGTTCTCTTGTAAATCAAACAGACTGTTTTGCTGTCGGTGTGTTGAGTGCTAGAACAAACACAAACAAGAGCTTCTCTACTGCTTTTCAAACTGTATTTCAGTCCTGAAAAGGTGGCAGTTGTGTCATGATTTACAGCTCTTATTTGGTGTTTTTAATTGGGAATTTACACGACAATTTGTGGCTACATGATTATGTTAAGATTATCTTATAAAAGATCTAGGACAGTTGTTTGTGAAACCCTGGGGGCACATACCAACCTCCTTAGTTATCTAACCAACTGTTGTGCTCCTTGGTTAAAAGAGTGGGGCCTTAAGAAGTGGTTTGATCTTCCTCTGGAAGGTTAAAGGTCGAATGACTCATAAATGAAGAAAGAGTGATTTAACCCAAGGAACCTGTGCTGTTATTGTAAAACAATATTCACCGGTGATGGTACACTGCTGTATAAATGACAAACTGCACAGCGATGGAAGTTGTTATTACATCATTGGAAACTTCACCTGCACTACATTTATGAGTCCATAAACATAGGTTTATTTAACAGCTGTGGGAACACCTATGGCCATTTTGTGTTAAAGGTCAAGAGTCCTAAATTTCAGTTTGCATGTTAGTTTTCATGGACGAGGTTCATAAAATATGATGACTTGCATTAAGTGAGCAGAACAAACCCAAAATTTAATGTTGAGAAAAACATATGCTAACACAACCATTTGTGCTGTGCTCTCCTGAAGTGCTTGGGAGGATAGTTTTCTGAGCGTTGCTCTGAAAACAGATCTGTATCACTGGTCACTATTCTGTCTCCCTCTCAGTGGGGGCCTGTAATTGTACCTGCCACCAGAGGTTTGCCTTCTAGGATATTTTTAAAAGGGGCAGTCAAGTCCACCCTACTTCAGGACATGAATTAAAGGCAGTCATACATACAGCAGCTGCTCCTCAGTTCCTTTGCCAAACTAGATGATTAAAAATATTAATATTTATTCTTGAATTTGCCATGTTAAACATTGGGCCAACTGGCTGACTGAGCAGCAAGCTATGAATTGCCAAATGCACCAAATAAAGAAAAATTAAAGAGAAAATCATGTGTACTAATGTACTTTTGCAATGGGAGTGTGGTTTTATGCAGGTGGTGCCTCCTTGCAGTAGGTCCTCCATGGGAGCACATGGCCACTCCATGAAGGATAAGAAATAACTGCTGAGTGGATTATTTTTTTCATGCTTTTGAAACATTTTGAAAGTTAAACTGGATCTCCATTTGGAGATTAAATTGCATATGTGCTGTGGGAGAACAGGAATCTCTCTCTGGTTTACGCAACATTGTTCTTCTCCTTTTCCATGGCCTTGTCTAACTCATGCCACACAGGAATATCTGAGTGCTCCTTTACATTCCCCACCCATGTTATTGCTTCAGGTGTTGTACTGTTGCTCAGTGAATGGTAGCAGATTTTAACAAATTTGCAACAGTGATCTGGACTACTGAAAGGATTATGACTAAACCAATAAATTACTATTGTCTGCTTTCCTCACACGACAGATTCCCATAACCCAGTCCAGTGTGGCTGAAGATTTTATGCTGATAAAAATGACTGGGTTTACTTACATTTTAGAAACACTATTGTTCCATTAGATTAATAAACAATTGTTACTCAAAGATCAAACGGAGATAATTATTGTTTTTTTGCACTTTTGGAACACAGATGAGACGATTAGAAAAATCCAAAAAGATATGAAGCAATAACGAAGCTTCTCTTAAGCAATGTCAAACATATCTTTCTTGTTCAACAGCATTTTGTATCTCCATCAATACCCTCGCCAATGGTCATATAATTAACTATGCTAATAATGCTTCTTTTAGTCTTTTTATTACTACTATGGCTGTGAACCTACTTAGGAGCAATCCACTGTAATTAGTAATTAATCTGATGATTGTGTTGCCCTATGCAAACGTGAGATGGAGCACGTTGATACAACCACCGCAGCCTCAGTCCCTGCTCACATGTTGCTGCTGCCATGTGCCCAGTGCCGGCACAGCCCTGCAGCCCTTGGAGCCTTTGCAGCCGCCCGGGGCTGGGGGCTGATGGCTCCCAGATGCTTTCCTGTGGCTGGGGACAGGGGACAGGGCAGCCCATCAATCTTGCCTGGCTGCTGTCAGTCCCTGTGCTTTGACATCACCCCGGGGTGCCATTGTCACCTTGTCACATGCACAGTAAAGAGGGAAATGCAAGATTGTCTGAACTGGGCAGCAAGTAGTCCTGTGAAATGCATTGTTGAGTGTTTAATATAGAAGTATCCCCACTCCAGTTTGGTGTTTCACATGGAAGACATTTCTTTCTCACTTTCTAAACATTGCCTTTGATTTTCTTCTCCCTAAATCCCTAAATTATCCTCATCTATTCACTCTTGTTTACTCTGGCAATCTTGTAATGTTAGCATTTGCCAATATCCCACTTTTTTTTTTCTTACCTTAGAATAGGAAAAAGATGTGATAGTGTTTATTGGCAAGTGGTGATGTTCTTGTGACAAATATTGTGCTGAGCACTAACAGCAAGGAAAAGGTGAAGATAATTGAGAATTGAAAGTGATCCCTTTTTTTTAATTATTGCTGGTGGCCCTTTAGTATTAGAATTGGCACGATGGTTTTTTGTGTGTCTGTGGTTTTGTTTTGGTTTATTTTTTTGTTTGTTTGTTTTGTTTTTGTAAGGAGTACCTGGTAATGAAAATGAAAATGTAAAATATCATTTTAAGAGATATTGCAAGACTTGATTTGAACACCTGAACCTTGGGAATCCGGTCATACCTCGGCTTTATCTCCTTATTGCCGTTCCCTGTTGCAACAACACAGCAGTAGGTGCTGATCTCTCTGTCTCAGCATGGTTTGTAGTTATTCTCCCTGTTTTATAGCACAGTTGAAAGTTTCTGAAATTCACTATTAGAAAATTTTGTGTGTCTCTAACAGAGCTCTTATCCTTCTCTAAACACGAGTTAAACCAGAGCATTCAGCAAGCAGACACGGATGCTGTCAGGACCCCAGCGGACTGTGAGGTGGCTCTGAGCTATTGTAATTGCAGGAAAGTGATATTAACACTAACGGGGTGAGTGGAAAAATTAGTTTTAAATGATTTGTAATCACAGGTAAGTGTAAAACCTGAAGGGACAAATCAGATTTAGGGGTAGGTAGTGCCATTCAGAGCTAAAATTCATAGAAAAAGGCATAATTATTTTTGCACCCAGCGCTTGCAGTAGGAAGCCTAAACCTGTCTAATCCCAGCTGCACGCAATCAGCAGAATATCTGTCAAAAGTTTGTCTATCTAGAGGTATTTGACACTTTGTAAGTGTCCCTGAATTATCCGTCTTAGCAACGCACACCTCTGCTGAGCTGTGCAAATACAGCAAAAGGTAGGGTTCTGGTGAAACCAGTATTTACACACTATCTCAGTGTTGGAAGTAATTAATCTTCAACTGTATGAGGCTCTTTGTGATGTAAAGCAAGTGCTGACACTTTTGTGTAAACATGAAGATTAGCATATTTACAAACTGGTAGATGTTACTTTGATCAGTGGCTGCTTGCACTGGAAAGGCATGCTGGCATGCGGGTTTGCTCTTCATGTGACAAAGACGTCTAATCCTTTTACACTATTCTCAGATCCATATTTAGAATTCTGACTTGTGTTTTCTATATCCACTTGAGCTCACTGTTTGGTTTGTTTAGCAGTGTTCATCCACTCTTTATACTCGCCAGTGACTCATTCCAGTTTGTTTTCTTTGCAAAGCAAGCAGTAAAATTCCAAAGTAGTAAATGACCTGGGTGAAAAACCCTTAAACTCCTTTTGATTTAATTACTAAAGCAAATTGGAAACACTTGCAGTCAGGCTGTTTGATGGCCAGTATAAAGATCTTCGCTGTTTTCTTACTTGCTTTTAAGTAGGTTAGTGTGAAAATTAACCAACCAAACTCCAACCTACTTCTAACACTGTTGTATCAAGACTTCTGTTTCTGT
This sequence comes from Pitta sordida, assembly GCA_013390025.1. Classification (NCBI taxonomy): domain Eukaryota; kingdom Metazoa; phylum Chordata; class Aves; order Passeriformes; family Pittidae; genus Pitta; species Pitta sordida. The sequence continues at coordinate 336,417 of WEKX01011647.1, forward strand.
GTACACTTAAACTCATCTGGAAGACTTTGAAAGAGGCATCCTAGATGCTTGTTTTTGTTCATTGTAATTTAATGGTAAACTGTAAACAATACATAATTCATTTTAGTGCAAATTATAGCTTTACATACTCTAAACTGTTTAGTGACAGGGGATCTTGTGGTAACAAGATAATGACCTGAGCAGGTTAGAACAGGCTGGGTCTTATCTTTTAAGAAGGATGAAATAATGTTATGACATTGTCAGCATATTGTCTAACATGCTGGGATGCTAGCAGCTCATTACTTATGTGCAACCCATCTGCCTGAGTAAATGATTGCAAGATTGGCCCTTCTAGGTGTACATGTGTTGGCAAGACTGAACACGCCCAGCGACCGCAGAACAACAGGACAGATGTGTAGCTGAGGTGGGCCCACACACGCTTGCGGAGGAAAGGTGAGACTGAACCTGTGGGTGTGGTACTGCTGCTGTTCTCAACACTCGAGCCTTCCTTTGAACGCTGAAAGCAAATTTGCGTAGCCTACCCACAAGTCACTGGAGATGAGAGACAGATCTGCTGGTCTTGGAAGTTTTCCTGCTTTCCTCTGGCAAACTGGAGCGTTGCCTCCATCCTCAGGCATACTTGTTAGCTTGGCAAAGATGAGGAAACTCCTCGTTAATCTACTGTCTTCTAGAAGGTGTGAAGTTAAGCCCAGACTCTTCAGCTACTTGACATGCCTCCTATCCATACACTAAGGTCTCTGATGTGACTTTAGGGCTCTGACTCAGTTTCTATTTGACAGCAGCTCCTAGTGATAAATGCATGATTTGGAGATGCAGTTGCCACCCAAAGTTATTTGCCCTTATGGCTCAACTGGAAAGACTAATCCAGCATTTCACTAGTGGCTTAAGCTAATATGTTTGTTTGTAAAGTTGATATGGTGAGAACATCCTCTTCCACCCCATAGGACAGAGGTGTAATTGCTGTTGGAAGAGCGCAGCAGGCACCTGGTGCTGGCAGCAGCCCTAATGAGATTGACTACAGCCCTCAGTGGCAATTGTGTGCCTTGCCCAGAGCTGTCGGCTCTCCATGCAAACTGCAAGAACAATAAATCTCAGCCATCTCTTTAGTGTCTTTCAAATGGATCAGAGTGACATATAATTTCATATACTAAAGGACCCCACCAGCTTTCCAGCTAGGCAGGACATCTATGCTTACAAGGTTGCCCTGAGGCTCTCTAGTGGGAAATTAGACATTTTACTTTGTTAAGAAGCAGCTGAGAGTAACGCATAAGAAGGACATGTAATGATGCCTTGTGCCCTACATTCATTTTTCCAGAGCTGGTGTCCTGCTGAGGGCAGTCTGTAGGCTGGAGTCACACACATTTAAAGAAAGTTTAGATGCATGGAGCTTCTTCCTTTATATCTAACATATGAACAATACCTACAAGATCTGGGTTTTGATTTCTTGTTAACCAAAGTAAGCAGGTGAAGTGCTCAGAAAAGAATTTGATACACTTTTCTTGCATCGCTTGCAGAACATTGCATATATGTTAGATCTATTACTGATTAAAACTCTTGTTAGACCAAGGATCAAAAAGAAAGCTCGACACCTCATTTAGCTCTTTTCATAACTGGATTAGCTTAAATAGAACAACTTGTCTGTATGGGAACAGCACAGACACTTAATTTTAAAAATATTTGCCTATCTAATCAGAGGAACTGTGAATATATAAATAAGGAGGAGAAAAATGTTTTATTTTATTGCACTTATGAGAATTGAAAAATTATTGAGTGAAATCTCGATCCCACCGAAGTCAATAAAACATTTTTCACGGTGTACAGTGAAACTAAATGTATTTTCTATTGTTATTTAAGGGGAAAAAAGCCACAACAATTTCTGTAGGTTATATTGTTAGTTATTTAAAATTGAATAGCTGGTTGAACATTTATTAACTAATATTGTATTAACAGAAGGTTTCCTAAGTACATATATATTCATCTGTGGTTTAATAAAAGCTTTCACTATGTCTGGGTTGCTGTTATCTTAATAGACAGATTAGAAGACGTGGTTAATATGTTAAACAAAATGGAATTTTGTTTGTTTTCCTCTCAATTTCATTATTTGTGTCTACATTTTTTCTGCATTGTGAGTGTTCACCATTTTTGCAACTTAAATGCACAAGGAGACAGGGAAGAGTTATTTTGGAATATAAGCCTGGATGGGTATGGGTGATGGAAGAGCCCATCTCGAGGTTGCTGAATCTGGGCTGTCTTACGGTCCAGAACCAAACATGACAACAAGTAAGCAAGGTAGGCTTGGACCCTCGGGATTACAGCCTGACTAGGGACTGAGAGTGTGGGGAAATGTCTACAAAGGCTGCAAAAAGGGAATAGGGTCTCAGGGCTACAGCGAAACTGGGAAGCTTCAATAGTCCCAGATCAGAGGATTTGGGTCTGACAAGCTGATTATTCAGCTCTGCCAGACTCAGAGCCCAGCCATGAACATCATATGAACTTTGATGTTTTTAATGTTGTTCGTGGCTGGGCTGTAGTCAGCAGGGCTGACCCTTTTATGCTCTCACAGGTCTTTTTTCTGACAGTTTTATGGGCATAAATAGATAAAAATCTTCATCTTAGGAAAAGCATGTATTTAGGAATTTTAAGAAACTAATTTCATGTTGCCCTAGAGCATTTTCTGCAAATGTTAGCATGCACAGAGTATTTCTGGTGATTAAAGCAGAGAATTTTGACTTTAAAGTGGCATCTTCTGAATAAATGTGTCTTCAAATGATTTATGCATGCCATTAGGGTTTAGTGCTGGTAGTTGTCCTGGGAAGCCTGATCTGGTCTTTCAAGAGTTGCTTTAGCTTTATCAGTCCATTTACATGTGGTCATATTTCAACCTCCAGGAGCTTTAAAATGTTTAGTACACAGAACACAAATTTAAGCCTGTGTTTGTTTTTATTGGTGGAACCTCTTTCCTTTCTTCAACATTCTCAAATGTTCCCTGGTTTAAGTAGAGTTATCTAAGGTAATCCACTCTTGCCCTTACCAGGGGTATTCCACTTTGTTCATAAGCACATAACATAACTCTAGTCCCCAGTGATTTCATTGTGAAATTAAAACCCAGACACTCATCCAGATGTCTTAGAAGATAAGGGCAGGCCTAATCCGTATGTCACAGAGGACTTGAGGAGAAGGAATTCACCTATACATCATCACGTTGTTATTAGCCTGGACCATGGCAAGCCCAACACAAACATTTTCCACAGGGCTTGCATTCAGGCTTGGCAGTGTTAAGAAAATACCCTCCAGCAATGTGTTATTTTAGGCTGAAACAAAAGTAGACATGAATGGCAAGAGGAACAGAGAAGTATTGTTTTTATTTTCAATGTGAACCCATAACTTGTGTTAAATGAAAATCTAACCAACTAAGATGTAAATACCGTCGTGTTCAAATGAGCTATCAAATATCAACACATTTATTTTGTGATGGAGCACTGATGCTTGTCTTAGGCACTGTGGGAAGGGCAATTTAGATAGTAGAAGCCAAAAGCTTTATCTGATTAAAACTGGTATGATGATTGATTTTGACAGAGAGAAATCACTTCCATTGAAAAAAAAAAAATAAGGCCACAAAAACATTGTGTGTTTGTCATTAGTATGAATGGAGAGACTGAAATTAGAAACAAAATGTGGACTTGTGAAAGAGGCAAGACTTTACCTCTATTTTTGGCAGTTCTTGCACGGAAGTCACCTCAAAGCTGCCATAATTATTTTATAAAATCCACAGAAAACTCCTAGGGTAAGGATGAGAAGAACCCAAATCTCCAGGAGGTGGCCTGGCCTACACAGCCTCTCATATCTGTCTGTTCCTGCCCTCACTTACTGCTTCTCCATCTTACCCTGGGAGCACTCCCAGAAGTGTGTTAGAGGGATGCTACAGGATAACAACGAAGCTGAGTTTGTGATTAAAGCATTAAAGTGGGTGTTAGCTGGTTTGGATTCAGCTCCTGCCTGGGCCACAGATGTTGTGCATAGCTAGCCAGGGCAGGCTCTGTTTCTGACAAAATTCATCCCTGTGCCCAGAGCCAGCTAGAGGCTTGGATACCGTCTGATGCTGGGAGACAAACAAAGCTCACCCACTGATTGAGCACTCTACAAGTATATTTAGAAAACTCTAATGGCATGTGAGCTTCGTGGTGTCCTTTAGCAGAGGGCCTGAACCTCTTGTTTATAGTCAGTGTCTCAGTGCTCCCTCCTGCCAAGCAGGAAAACTGTAAGGTTTTTCAGAGTAACATTTGTGAAATACCACTGAAATGTAAGGGACACTCGAGTGCATGTCCACAACAAGGAAAGCCCAGAGCTTTCAAATGAGCTGTCCAGGTTTTATGCACTAACTGAATAGTCAGTCCCACAGGTGTGAAACACTGCCCTCTAAACATCTTCAGAAACAAAGAAAAGGCTGTATTAACAAATTCTGATGGTTGGTTTTGTGCTGGGTTTTTTGTTGTTCTTGTTTGGTTTTCTTGGGGTTTTGTTTGGTTTTGTTTTTAACATGAATATCAACAGTAAATTCATGAAAATGTATTTATGAAAATCAAGACTAGAAGAAGGGGATCCAGGCAAGACAGAGAAACACTTTCTAAACTGGAATGTGGCTTTGATTTTTTTGTTTTGGGAAGTGATCCAGGTTACCCTAACAGAAAGCAGAGACACTGTGTGTCTGGGGTCTCTTTGTGCACAGTGCAATGGCAAAGCAGTTCAAGACCAGTTCATCTGTGTGAAAATATGACCCTGCATGAGTCTGGAGGTCAATGAAACCACTGTTGATCTGCTCAGGGCATGCTGGTCACTGCTTTAGGGTCACTTTGATTTATGTGCTTGGATTTTCCACTTCCAGAAGAATAAAATATGGGTAACTGTCTCTTATTGTTGCTGGCAGCATGCATTTTTTTTTCAGATATAGGCATTATGTGAAAAAGCCTGATAAATTTAATGCTGGGATATAAAGCGACACCTTTATGAAAGATGAATGTATTCACAGTGATAATTAGAAAAACCCCTTGAAAACCATGGCTTTTTATTTCTTTCTTTTTATTTGTCTCTTTTGAACAATATACAAGCTTCCCACCTCTCTCTGATATTTAAATATCTATTGTGGTTTAAGTGTTTAGCAGTTTTTACAGATTTACTTTTAAGATGCTCATGTGAAGGATGGAATTGATGATAGCATCATTTAATGGATGGGATAGTTGAGACAAAGGCAGAATCAGCTAAAACCAATCTTTAGCAAACCAGAAAATTAATAATTATTCACCTTGCTAACTCCTCCTATCCAACTTCAAAAGTAAAATTAATGGAAGCTTTAAATGTGCTTTCTTAGTACAAAAATTGCAACTACCTGTTGCCACAGGTGATCCCCACTTCATAGAGAATTTGACCTTCAATACCTCTTGGCAGTGACTTCCGGGCCTTCCTGATGACTCTGGGCACCAGAGCTGGAATGCTTCCCTTTGCACTTCACTGGCAGAAATTGGGACCAAACAACCTCCCACTGCACAGTTCAGCATGGCAGGAGAGGGAAAGATCCAGGGCTCTGCTGCAGGAAGCAGGAGGCACTGCCCTCCCTGATTCTGACACGAGGGAAATGGGATAAAATGTCATCTCAGCTTCTGTTGATTACCTCATACCATTCATTTCAGTGCAATTAACACAGGGGGTATCTGAGTCAATTTATCTGGACATCTTTTCTGTCAGACCTTCAGCAGTTCTGGATTCAGTGACACTTTTTGTTCCACTGGTATAAGCAGTCTTCCCTGTACTAGATGCTGTTCTAAGTACTTTTATCAACTGCTAGTCTAATTGTTCTATCAAACTCCTTAATTTGTCCTATAAGACTCTTTAACCTCTTGAAACTTAACCCCCCACCCCCAACCAACTAAATAAAGTCACTGGCCCCTGCTTTGCATGTGCCTGCTGAGAGCCAGCAGTTAGGACCAGACACCCATGAGGGTGTGTAGCTCAGACTTCAGGAACACAGTACATCAGAAAGTCTGTTTTAATTAATGTTGATGAATTTTTGCCTGTTTTTATTTTTCTCTATCCCTGTGATTAATTACATTTAGAATATACCTGTGACTTGCTTCATCTCGTGAGAATTAGTTCAACTAAATTTGTGGCTACAGGGGAAAATGTGTAATTTATGGAAAATAGGAAGATCAGGGGTAAATACTGCAGAAGTATAACATATTTCTTTGTTATTAATACCTTATTTCAGATAAATTATTTAGTCAGGGTTGTATTTGTAGAAGTGTTCCAAAGGCATGAATGAGCAGTTGAGAAAATATGAAAAGTCACTTTGTTCAGATACATACACTGTTTCTGACTCTTCATTATTTAACCTACATGTGTGTTTAGTAACAAAATTTGAATATGAGCAAACAGATCACTTATGATTGTGCTGTATCGTCATCATTGTATTTCTTGCACCATTTGTTAAGGAGTGAGTTTTACAAAACCCAAATGCTGGATTTTCTATGGTCTGCAAACAAAACAAGGGTCTGCATTTGTGAAATGTTCCAACTGCTTCACAAGTCTTCTTCAAGGCATCCTAAATGCTGTTTAGTTCTCCTTTGTTGTCATTTCTGTCAGCACTCAGCTCTGTGAAGAGTTGCTGAACTAAACCATATTAGCAGGTCTTTACAATTATTTGTAAATGTTGGGATACTCCTAAGATTATTGCACTGGTACATTGCCTTTGGTGCCTGAGGGGAGCACAAATTATATCTTATCTGCAGGAATAGCACTGAGGAGCCCTCTTAAGAGATGCTGTGATGCTCAACCTACTTCCAATCCCATCACTGGAATTGTCAGGGTACAATTTATATCAGTGAGCAGAGTGGACACAGCCTCTCACATTAGAGTTTCACATGAATCTAATGCATGGGAAATGGATTTTTTTCTTAAATGGATAAAAATATCTTCTCATCTGAAACCTTAAACTGATGACATTTCAGAATTCCATTTGGAGAGATGGAAAAACAGATGATCTGAGTTTTTAAGACGCTTTCTGATAGCTGGTGCTTGTTGCCTACACAATTTGTTGAGGTACTACTGACACAAAGCATTCCAAACTTTAGGCTGGTTATTTTGTAACCTAAATTTAAGCTCCTGTGTACAAAAAATGCCAAGGAAGAAATACCCCAAACCACAAACCAGTTCTTTAAAAAGAGACATACTTTTAACAAGTACTTAATTGAAAGCAAAGCTTATTTTCAGTGTGATAGGAACATAGCTATGGTTGTGGTTGTGCCATCTTGTAATTTGTTCTCCAGGCCAATGAGTCATTTACCCTGGCTCTTAAAGTAGAAATTAAAATTTGTTTTCTTATTTCTAATTATTATATATATGTATTTATTTATTGCGTATCTGTTGTTGGGACCTGCAGAGTGACCTGCTGGTGTAACTTACGGATCTGGCAATGGGAAAGATTGACTGTCATTAAACTCTCTCAGAATTCCATCCCAGGGCATGGCAACAGGAGGCTGCAGGGAACCTCCATCTGATCATAACATGAGAAACTCTCAATACTCTGTGTGTTGCCCATGGTGGAGGCTGAACATTTAGGGCATTGTCTCACCAGAGAGCCTCACCAATACAGGCTTCACTTGAGGCTGCAGATCCCAACTAATTCTAAGGGGAGCATGAAGGATTTCCTGCCGTAATGGGAGTGAAATCCTGCCTTGCCTCTGCTTAGGGTTTTGCTGTGGTGTTCAGTGATGGCAGATTTCACCATTGGAGGGTGTATCCTGACACGGCCATGGGAGAGTGTGAGCGGAGCTTGAGCATGGAAACCGTGAGCAGAGCAGCAACCTGGGGGCTGTTGTGTGCTGTAGAGAGAGGGGGCACCTGGGAAGGAGTAGAGACAGAATCATTTCTGTGTGCAAATGATGCCTAAAAAGGGGTCCCTTGAGTGGTAAAAGAATTTTAATATGTGAGCTCCAATTTTCTGTCTGTATTTGCCTGTGCTTGGGTTTATTTAATTATACTTCATCATGGGGGGAGGAGGGTGATTTGTTCTCAGTTAGGAAAATTACTGTGACAATACAGAATCAGAGCATAATTTGCAATGGAACAACCTTGGCAGAAGTGCTCCTTTTAGAGCAGAATTGGATATCAGATCAAGTTGCTCAGAGCTTGATCCAGTGAGGCCATGGAAACCTCCAGAGATGATGACTTCACAGCCCCCTGAGGGACACCATGCCCTGTCTGGGTGGCCACAGCCCTGAGATGCACATCCTGACTGGGCATGTTGGCTATGCTGGTCTCAACCACTGCCAATGCTCTGAGGTCCTCTTGCCTGTTTCCATCTGAGAGTCACCTGAGGTGACTGCTCAGCTCAGCCAATGCAGTGACTGCCACAAGTCAAATACTGACTTTATGACCATCAATCTCAGAAGAGTATGACTTTAGTTTTTCTCCTCTTTTCCATGATTGTTAATAAAGTCATTCAGATACTAGAATAAAATTCATGTTAAGAAGAGGTCCACAGGCACTGAGGTGTATTTCCAAAATCACACAAGAACCGGTCAACTTTCCATGCTCATGTCTTATGCTCTGGTTTCCCAGTGCTCACTTCTGTGCAATGTTAGAGTGGCTGAACTTAGAAACAATTGAACCTTTTTTTTTTTACAAGGAATGGAATAACACTGACATCTCGACTGACACTTCCTCTCTCAATAAAACACAGGTCTCCTGTTTTAAGAAGTTTGAGTAAACTACTGCAGGGCAGTAATAGCTGCTGTGATTTTGTAACTGGGGAAAGTTTCACTCATTGCACACTGTGACCTCAGTGAAATCAATGGTGCTGGAGAAGCTTAGAAAAAAGTTTGTTGCAATGATTTCAAAATGTTCAATACATGTCTCTGTGAAGGCTGGGAGCTGACTAGGCTACTTTTCTGAAGCAGGTTTCTGTTGTTTCCTGACTGCCTTCAGGAAAGGAACTGTAATAAACAGCACTGGTAACTGAAATTTACTCAGAGGAAACACGTAGACTGAGGTACATCAGAAAACACATACCATTTTTATTTTTAAATGAAAGGCAGAGACCAAGGATGCTAATCCTAATGTTTTGGCTGCTCTGCAGATTTTATTGCACAAGTTAAAGGTGTGTGTCTTTTATGTTTGTGCTGCTGGTTGCATTGGCAAGGATGTGACACAGAATTCACCTCAGGAGAAGTTATAAATGGGGAATAGTTACCCAGAAATGTCTTTCTTCTAAGCAGACTGTACTTGCCTGCTCTGTATTTACCCAGAAGAAACTTCCCATATTTCCTGAACCGGAAGTAGAAGGTTCACCCCAATCCAGGATTGAAGAGCACCAGCCATCCTGTGACTGTGTGATTTTGCATGGTTGACCACAAACTGGCACTTGATCCTGCTGGATCATTTGTTGCCAGGTCCACAGAGTCTTTCCAGCCACAGTGCAATGGCTTTCATGTCCTGTTTAATTATTGATTCTGAATTGTCAAGTTTGCCCATTCAAGCTTTTCATGTTTGATGTTTTTTATAAACTCCACAGCTCTTAGAATCATATGAGAAGCTCAGCTATTGCTAAGTTTTCAGTTTTCATAGGGGGTAGAAAAAAGCTCTGAGTGTGAATTTCAACTGAAAACTTCACAAACAAATACAATGAACCATTACATTCATCGAGCTGTTTTTCTAGGATATTCTTTGTGACTTGTGGCTGTTGGAGGTTGGCACTGTCTCTGCATTAAGGCTGCATTTATGTTGCTTGGTTTGATACATTCCTGGGAGACTTACTTCCACTCTGTGCATTTAGCTACAACCTGGGTAAAACAAGAGAATCTACTTTTCAATTTGTGTTTTTCTTTTCCCTTACTTTAGAGTCAATCTTACTCCGTCTAGGGTGATAATTTGGTTATTATTCTGAAAAACACGTTCATTGCTGAATATAATTACTCATGATAAATAGTGCAAATCACTGAACAAGTGTGTACAAATTGACACTGGACAGACTGGAGGGGTATTTTGAGAGCAGCACATAAAGAATTGGAAGAAAAATTAGAATATGCAGTAATTTTGAATCTGCATGCATTTGTGATTTTATTTTTTTTTTTTAATTTTCTTCTGGTGTCACACCTATGTTGCACCCTCTTGAAAATAGAGGAGGAATTTCAAGTGATCTTCTGTGAATTTTGAAAGCAAATAGTTTTAATTTCCATGTGAAATACCTTGGTTAAAATTGTTATGGAAAGGAACAGGCGACTGAGGTTGGCATTTGGAGGCCAGTGCTGTCAAATCTTACTAGATGGTCACTGTCAGTTTTGTCAGAGGACAAAATTTTACTAATGTCTACTTAAACTTTTAAGTTCAGATTAATAAGAAGAGATGCACTGATTCCTGGGTCATGGCCAAAGACTCTGAAGTCCTGTAAATTCTATTTTACAAGTTTTCTAAAAGAGAAAAGCCGAGAACCCTTTACTGCAAGCAGCTAAATGTGTGACTGTAATACTGGTAAAAGGATCCTTGAAGTGTTTTCTTTCACATGCACAGAAGTCACTTAAGTATAAAGCCCCAAAGAACCACACCTGAGAGATCAACGTCGATTTTTTGTTTGTGCTTTATTGGAATTTTTTTGTTTCAGGAGTGTTTGTCTAATAATACATGGTTGAAGTGACCCTCTTAAATCTACCATTAAAACTTGAAATGATACAAGCCTGACTCATGCAAGCAAAAGGGCATTACCTTGAATTTGTGTGCTTGAGTCTCTTGGCACGGGCAGAACACCCAGAAAATAGTTTCAGTCACTAGAAATGTTCCCAGATCCTACAGGTGTGTTGTTGGTGACCACAGTTTGAACATGTCTCCCTTCTCTCCTACCTGACAGTAGAGTCACATTGGAACAAGTCCCGTGAATGTGTTACAAACCTGTAAAATATTTCTTTCCCTCTGCCTGTGGTAACTGCTCTTTAACCTGGCAGCCAGACTAGGTACAAATAGGCACTTGAGGCTGACTCACTGTGCATGAAAACAAGGGCTGTGCCACAGAGCCAGTCACTGCACCCGACTGTGATGCCAGAGGATGGGGAGAACCCCAGGGCTGTTCCTGATGCCAGGCACATGTGTGGGAGCTTCTTGCCAGAGCAGGTGGGCAAGAATAACCTCAGCTGGGAGCAGGGGAGAGGGCTCAGGCAGGGTCAGGCAGGGAAAGGTATTCCTGGCACCTTTCCTGCTGTGCTGCACAGGGAGAGCAGTGCCAAACAACACAGGCGCTGTTGGCATCTCCAATTACTTCTACTTCTGTAACTCAGAACCACTACTCCGAAGCCAATGGCACCTCATTAACATTAAACTGATGTGAATAAAAGGCAACTGGGACATATATATTTCCATACCTTTATACCTCTGGGTCTGATTCTACTTTTGTTCACACTGGTTTGATATTGATACAGCTCTTCTGGCTTTCATGACATGAATCTGTGTTTAACCTGGGTCAGCAAGATCTCAATCAGCTTCATTTACTTCAAAAATGTGTGCCTAGAGCTGTTGGGAAAGGATGGGTCTGTAACAGTAGAACAGAAGACGGGGAAGTAAAAGTAGAAAAGGGATCAAGGAACAGCTCAAGGATGGAGCTTTACATTTCTTGCCTTTGTTTGCCTATAGTTCGTTGCCTTTGTCAGTGAAAAATGGGAGAGATGAAAGAAGGGAATGTCTCTGGAGTTATAGGTTGTCTTCGGGCTGAGCAAAGCCCACTAGTAGGAGCATGTTAGTCCTCCCACTGAGCCTCGTTTCAGCTGTTCTGTGTGTTGGGACAAAACCCCCTCACTTTTCCACCCCTCACCCCCCCAATACAAAATAGGAAAGAACTACAAGGAAACAGAGCAGATTATTTTTTCCAGTTTGCCTTAGGGTTTCCTGGAATTTTTGCTACTGTACATTTATTTAAAGTAACCCTATCTGTTTAAATACATGCTGATCTTTGGTTGCTCTGAGATCAGAATCAGCCCCAAAGAATGCCTTTTGCTCGAAGTCATTTTTGTATTGTCAGTTCTTCCTCCACACCCCCCGCCACGCTAACCTCCAGGATATCAGGTGACAGCAGGATAAACTGCAACACATGTGGTCTGGGCAGGCAGCGAGTTATGATCTGAACCAATACAGAAATTGTGATCTGTTGTCAATCTCCTCGAGGATGACAAAACAATGTGTTTCCAAATGAAGGTGGATGTAAGATAAATTCTGTGCCTGCTATTATATTTTTCTTGGCATTAGCCAAATGCTCTAACTATTTTCTGGCTTTGTCACCACCAATTATGAACTAAAATAACATCATCTGTTGCGAAGTGCCAGCATCCAAAACTCCCATGTCTCTTCGCAGTGACATTGTGAATAAATAAAATCAGCTCCAATGATTCATTAATACATGTTTAATAAGGCTTTGCAAAGTTATGTCAGACACTTGGAGAGGATGTTTGAAAATAAAGGCTCAATCCCTCAGTGTCTAACCCAGACAAACTGCCTCCTTAATTTTGCTGAAACAATATGTGCAGTGAAGGGTTTGCAAGAGCTATGGAAAGTTTTGTGCTGTGTGCACTATTTAAAAATTCTGCACAATTGTGATCATTATGTACTCAAAATGAAAACAAGTCTTTTGTAGTGAAACTCAGGACATTATGCAATAAACTGAAATTTATTGTTTAATCATCCAACCAAGCTGTTGCATAGCAAATGGAATTAATTAAAAATTTTTGTTGGCTGCCTCAATTTCCTAATAAACATCTTTTTATTTGAGCAATGTGTGTAAATCATTAAAATATTTCAAGAAAAAAATAAATTATTCAAATGAAGCAGCTTTGTTATAAATTATACTGCAATTCTTTTTCCTTAGAAGTTAGTTGTATCAAAACTGGTAAGATAGTTAAGGTTTTTAAAATAGGTAAAATAATTTACTTTTTTATTGTCTAGACTATATGTAAGCCATTGCTAATTAATACTGCCCTTTCTGGTGACTTTGCAGCAGGCAAAGCAGGCAAACTCAAACAAACCAATCATAAATGATGTTTCAATGTAAACTTTTAACAGTGTAGCCTAAGGGCTTGCTCAACATAAAAGTACAATTTAGAAAACATAAGTTTTAACTGAGGTCAGGATACATCAGGCAATGATGGATGTACATGTAAAAACATCTGACTCTGGAATGACAACGTTTTCTTCAAGACTAAGCAAAATGTTGGTGGCAGCGATAAGCAGAATGAAAAATAGCCTTGAATGAACTGGCCAGAAGGTTTTGGTTTGGCATCTGGGTTGCTGGTTTGGGTTTCTTTTGTGTGTGTTTTTTTGCTTTTCTTTGGAGTTTCGGAAATCAGAGTTCTCGGGATGCTGCAAGCAGCAGTTTGATTTTAGACGTATTCTACAGCAGGCCTGTAAGAAAGTCAAACTTCTAAACACCATCTGCTGTCTTGGGTCTTAGGTAGAAATTAGTCCCCTTTGGTTCTGTTCCCAGCTGCCAGAACAGAGCCCCTCTGCTGTGGGAGTGTGACCCATGTCCCCCTTCGCTGCACGTGGTGTGGCGCTGCTGTTGGTGTCACAGCTCATCTGGCTTCACTTCTCCAGCTACTGAACAGAAAAGATCATGGCTCTGTGATACAAATCACTGTTCCAGTATGTCCCAATACCACGGGTTTAAGATTGTTCACTATTTTGGGGGAGTAAGTCTGGGGAGAAAATTCCCATTTGAATAGGTGGCAGTTGACTACTCCACACTGTCTTTAGGATTCAAGATTCTTCATCCTTATTGTCTGTCTCTCAACAGGCTGAGTGAAGCTGGCACTGGCTCCCATCATGTGCTGTATCTAATTTGGAAGCAGCAGTCACATGCCCACAGTGTGATCTGTATCAGATTTGTATGGCTGAGTCATCTGGTATCAATTCTTCTGGAGCAATGGCTCCATAGCTGCAAACCCTCACATGCTCCTGCAGCTCCCGCTCCCGTCTCGTAATCATTTGTTGCAGTTCTGTTGTAGCCCTGCTCCTCTGCCCATTCTCCAACCACCCCACACCTCTTCTGTAGCTTGGAAATATCTTTTCCCAGACACGTGTCACCTTGTCCTGGACTCAGCAGTCCAGAAAGTCACAAAAGCTTTGCAAATTACAGTATCTCTAAACCTCACACTCGTTGCTGTAAACACCATAAGAAATCAGAGGTCGTCGCTGCATCCCTTCAAGAAGTTCGTAGCTTAGCCTTTCTTCACATGTGGTGACTCTACAGCCTCTGGAAAAGAGGACAGAGAACATTGTTTCTTATAAAGCTACTTTCCTCTCTTTTTGGCTGAAAACTGTTGTCCTGGTCATCAACACACCACCCACCGTGTCTGGGCCTGGCTCCTCATTCACAACGAGTCATGAGGGACAGCCAGCCCAAGGCACAGCCATGATTTCACAGAAGATGCATGGAAACCATATATTGGAGCTGGGTCACCTGGTTATCAGCCAAGCTCTGACTGAAGGTTTGTTGTTTTGTCAAAGCAAAAACTAATTTTGCCAATGAAGTCAAGGCTAATTAATTCTATTTTTAATAGTTATACTTCTATAGTTATTAGGATTCCAATCATACTGACAAAATCGTGTGTGTTTATAGCTGTTGGTGAAACCAAATGGATGCTACTCAGAAAACAAAGAATTACAGCTTAGTTGAATTAGAAACATTTATGTCTGCAGTCATATTTGTTTGTTCCCTCTTGTGAGCAAAGTCATTTCACTGGTGAAGTCTCCCCTCTTTTTTTCTTGTCATCTATAATTACATTGAAGCAATTAATAATCATGCATTTTATCCAGCATCTCGGCTTGATGACAGGGCATTGTTTAATGAGAGTACAATCAGTGTCCTGGCTCTTTGGGAGAGCCAAGGCAGTGCTCGCAATGGAAGGCATTGAAAATAAACATGTGGAAGCTTAAGAGCTCTTAAATAACTCCTTCTGCTTGTTTGGTTAGCAATTTTGATGATTTTGTCTGTTGTGCCTGGCTCTGCTGCTGCAGAGGCCTGGTTATTTATGGTGCCAGAGGAGGTTATGATCTCCTTACATAAACTATGGGACAGAGGTGGAATATAGTAAGTTCTGAGTCACAGGAAGCATTTTAGTTCTGCAGCTGTAATGCCATTAGAGTGAGAATTGGCCATTAGACTGTAATAGAATTTGGATAGTGATTAGGATACTGATGCCCCAAATACCCAGAGAAGCTATGGATTTGTTAAATAGGCATGTGCTGTCCTGTCTATAACTTTTATTTCTACTTAGGTATTTAGCTAATATTTGCTAATGGCAAGATGGTGTTACAATGCGGCACTGCCCATGTGTTGGAAGCCATTACTGGATTATTTTTCTCAGAGGTGCCACAGGTTGATATACAAAGCTTGGAACCAGGTGTGCCTGATCTGAAACAAAGGGTTTAAAAAGTCTCTGCTGGGTAAGACAGACTGCTTGCAGCATTGTAGTCCTTGAGTTTTACAGTTTTTGCAGCACTCACAGTTTTCTAGACAGCACTTTTCTGCCTTTCGCAGCCCAGAGGTGTCCTGTTTGCCCTACCAGGGAACATGGGATGTCTGAGAAGGGCTCAGCCTCATTGCAGCAGAGAGCACTGGCTCAAACCCCACTGTTCCTGTTCTGTCCCCAGCAGGAATCTGGAGAAGCTTGGCTCTGTGGTGTGTGATGGCCCTGGCATTTCCTGTGCCACAGCTCAGCTGGGTCAGGGCAGGGAGGGAGAGTGTAAATCCCCAGCATGCAGCAGGTGGCTGGCACCATCCATTAGAGGATCAGCACGGGGGACAGACCTTTGTCACCAGGGAAGTGAAATGTGAGGATCACTGCAGGTGATAGAGGGTTGTGACCAGCAAAGTGAAACTTCGCTATAAATTAGGAAAGAGCATGAAAACACCTGCTGACATGTCCTCAGATAAAGCCTCATAGATCCCGAGCTCCCACAGATCCTAGGGCTCAGGGTGGTGGTCTGAGGCAACGGAGCACCAGAAGGTACCACAGAATTAGGGCTTCAATGCTCAGAAGCTTGTTGCATGGCTATGGCACAATGACAGGCTTCTCTCAGCCAATTTTGGGGGGACTTGGACTCCAGTTCTGACTCAGGCAGTGAATACAATACCCAGTGTCAACCTTCCCTTGGGTGGCATCCTCTCCTGTAAATGTGTTGTTGGAGGACATTGCACAATGGTTCCCCAGATCTTACTAAGGAGGGAAGCAGTTTTCCCTCAGACTTTCTTCAGATACCCAGCACATCATCAGACAGCCTGAAACACACTCGGTGCTCTTACTCTATATGAGTGATTCAGATTTTTGAATAATATATTTAATTTGTAACTTATGTATGTAGCAATTTGGAAGACATTTGAGTAGGACATTTCCTTTTCTTGTTACTGCTAGCGCTTGAAATGATGAAAACTTTCTCAAGGGGAGTACATGGGGAACGGTAGCCAAGAACTCAGGCTGTCGGTGGTGGGACAGGGGGGGCAGTAGTTCATTCAGTGAAAATGTTCACTGATATGGAACACAAGGGCAGGATTTTTTAACTCTTCTGCACCTACTTTATTTTTCTATGTCAGAAGCCACCTATGAAAGACAAGAGTGGATTTTTTCCTTAAAAAATTCTCTTTCAAAACCTTAATGTCACCAGTGGGCCAGTTTATCTATCTGTTTTTCGTGATTCCACAGGGTCTGCTGAGGAGAGTGGGTGTGCTGAGATAAGTTCTGCTCTCAGAAGGGTAAAAAGTTCCTGCCCTCTTTACCTCCTTTCTTTTAGGGCAGGCTTATTTATGATCTTTCTAGCATAATATTTATTTATTATGTTTATATATTTTAAGTCAATATAATAAATAAAATAATATATCTGCTTAAATTATGGTACAATTTTATTTATGATATCATCTATCATATTACATATTGTTTTGTATTTATGATTATATTTTGCTTTTTTTCAGATGGCTGGAAACTCAAAATAATAAGAAATACCAAGTAACAAATATCTAGGCCACCCCACAGGAGTCATTACTCCATCACTGACCTCACACTTTTAATAAGACTTGTTGCTTCAAGAGTGGGCTGGAAGAGTTAGTTTAGGTTAACTCCTCATGCTTATATATGCACACACACACACACAAACAGCCCCCAGAAACACAGTGGTGCCTGAAGTCCAGAAAGCCCAGAAACACCTGGATGCTGGAGCCACAATGGCAGTCCATTACACCAGCATACTTTTAGCCTTTCAATACCAGTCCACATCTCGTCAGCCCTGCTGTCCTGACAACCTCTTGTCTTCGCTCTGTTTGGTCACCTATGCTGTCTTGGTACCTTAACCCACTTTTCTGCTGCTCTGCATCGGTGGTACTTGTGCAACACCTGCTGTGAGATGCCTTGCAAGGAAATGCCCTGCCATCTCTGTGTGGTTTGCCGAATCAATTCTCTAATGACTCTCTTATTAATAGTTCTCGCTGCCAAATGCTGTTTGCTTTTACTTTCAGAACTGTCTGTATTCATGACGAGTTCCTCCAGTTGGAAATTATTTACATAAAATATTTTTCTCATCTTGATGCCATAGACGGCAACTCCGCTCTGGATTGGGTGAGAGGGAGTCCTTGTGAGGAATTCATGGAGTGGTGCACTCTCCGGGAACAGCAGGATGTCCCATCAGCAGTGCACTCCTTCCCAAGGGGGAGGTCTACATGGAGAAGGAATTGTGGCAGAGCTTCTCAGCAGCACTACTGCTTATTTCCTGTAATCCAGGCATGTGAGGGGCTAAAGTCTTGGGGAAAAAATAAGTGCAAAATGATGTTACCAATACATTTGGTCCAGGAGATCTAACAGCTTTTTCATCTTTGAGGAGATATATCTCTCTGGATGTTATGCAGAGGAGGGCATATGGGAGGGCACGATGACAGCAGTCAAGACCATGAGCAATGACCAGTGAAAGCAAATGCCAGACAGCAGTTGTCTCTGCAGGATGCAACTATGGAGAGCTGGGAATTTCCATACCCTTCTGGCTGCCCTGCTTGAGAAGATAAATGCTTAAGCACTTCCCAGCAAAAAAAGTCCTCAGAAAAGAAGAACTATTTCTTATGATAAAGGCTGGCTGCACATTTTGGGAAGATGAGTTTGTCAGGGATGCTGCTGCACTCAGGCTGAACCTGTGGGAAGTGTGTCTGTTCCTAATAAATGTTGTGTGTATTTATGTGGCAGTCATTGTGCTTCGCAAGGAGGGAGTCACAGAAATAATTAGTTAAGAGCGTGAGGTTTTTGGCACAGATTCCCTTTCTCAAGTAGCTGTGATGTTCATATATAAGAAAAATTGATTTGGCATCTAGACAGGATTTCAGCACGCTCATGGTTATGGAAATCAGCTATGGGCATGGAGGAAGTCTGTATATTGATTCATAAACTGACTTGATGACTTGTTCATGCTTTAATATTTTCATGGGCTTTTACCCAAAATAAAATTGTCTGTAAGTACCACTTGACTGTGCTACAGCACCATCTAAAATGGTGGGAAGAATGCAGGGAAGAAGAGGGATGTCCTGTTAGGAAGAAGACTCTCTTTTCTGTGCTAATTGATTTTTTCCTTATAGATGAGTGTTTTTGTCATTACCATTGCTATTGTATTAAAATGTACATATATATAACACCCAGCGAAAAATTATTTGCTCTGATAACCCTTGAGTTTCATGGACGCTATTTATTTTGCAAGAGCTCAGGAAAGCTCGTTGCTCTACTCACACCACCGTGTGCCCATGCTGCCATGGCTGTGTGTAGGCAGTGGAATCACTTTAAGTTGGTATCATGTTGTAGGACACAAGCCAGCCTGGCTTGCTGAGTCTTTGTTTTCCTCCCAGGCTGGCATGGGGTGTGTTTAGTCAGCATCAGCACCGACTGCCTCACAGAAAACACCCACTGATAGATTGACTCCTCATGAACGTATTTCTCTGCAGGTTTAAAATCTTAATCCCTGAATAATAGCTCTGCCTGCCTCATAGCTTTTTTTGGAGACCTTCCAGAGTTGACCAATCTTGACCCTATTTGACTTAAGCTATGTAGGCTTGAAATGGAGGCAGTGTGGCTGCTGGCCATGATTGAAATGAACGGAAACTATGTCATGTGTAATTTCATCTCAGATCCAGAGCGATAAGAATATGTGACCAAATACTGATCTCATTTGCAACCCTATGCTTCCGTTGTGACTTCAGAAGGGATCAATGGGTGTAATGCAAGATGAGTCACAACATATACACTGTGCCATAGCAGAGCAGGACTTTCTCCATAAGTAATGTCTCTTGGCAAGTCACGGGAAAAAACACCTGGAGATCTGTATTATATCCAACTACATGGTTCAGGAAAGAGGCCTTATATGGAATAGTACATTTTTGAAGGTGTAGGTTGCTCCTTGTGGACTAAATTTTTCCTGTAACAGTTGGTTACTCATTTTCACATAATTTCTGCAAGTTTTTTCCATTATTAGGGTGCAGGATTAAAAGATCTCTGGGATATTGTTTGTGTTTTGACACCACCTTACATACTGAAAGGGAGATGTTTCATGGTGTCTCAAGGTGGGCTGGTAGAAACACAGAGAAATTTTCATACCTTCAGGCCATTTTGTTATTTGGTGATTGATTTCTTGCTGACTATTAAGCAGTCTGCCAAACTTGTTGTTAACCACTGATTTAAATGGAGTTTGAAGGCAGCTTTTTTTCCCTTCATCTGCTATTTTAATAAAAAATCCCTTAAAATTGATTGATTGACAAACAGTATAACTTATACTGTCTACGTAGCTGATGGGAGCACTGGCACCTTGGTCAAGGCTGCGCTAAACTCTTCAGAGAACCTCTGCTTGCCCTCTCTTTATGCTCTTGGGTAGGAGAGGGCATGTTTAGTTTTCTGCTTACTCTATTCCCTTTTGTACTTGTTCATTTGCTAGGTGCATAAAGGAGAGGAGGTCATTTGTGCACATGGGATAAAGAGGTATTATGAATTCTAAAGTGTTTGCTTTATTGGGAAAAACACAGCGAGCAGGAGAGTGCAGGAACATAATGTGTGAATTTTTAATGAATTCTGTGCCAAGTGCTCGTGCACTTTTTTTCACCTACCTGTAGCAGCTTTATTCATTTGGGAGAGTACTGTGTACAAGATACTCTTTAGTAGTATGCTGGCTGCTGTTTAGTTTTAATAAATTAAATCCTTTATATCAATGTAATATTCTTTAGACAAGCACTTCCAAGGCAGATTAGAAACGAACTTAAGGGGATTAAAAGCTTCTCTTGCTAAAAACAATGTTTCAGATGGGAAATCCACTTATTTATGTCACTTTCAGTGGACTACATTTGTCTTTAATATATTGCTACTGCTAAAGAAAGCAGTGCTTTGCCCATGACTACAGCCTTTCTGCTCTGTTACATACACAGCAATCTTTCTTTTCTTCCATACAGTAAGGATCTTTGGGAAAGATTGATGGCTTCCCATAAAACTGTGAACAACTGTTTTCTACTTATTTACAGAAAACAAAAGATCTGGCATTTTAAATAACATCACTCTCTTTGTAAAATAAGAAACTATGTGAATGGAAGGCATGAGCGAAGAGAAAAATCTGCTTTGATTTTCCACTTGCTGCATCATAGCAGGCTGAAAACATCAATTGGAAGGTTCTTACTGTCTGTGAAATCCTGGACATCCTGGGGTCAGCCTGCTTTAGGTGGTGTTAGCTCTGGTCTGTGCAGTAAGCTGAGGAGGAGGCTCTGGCTCACATGCTGTTTCAGATAACTCGTGCCAGGTTATCCATTTCTGTATTAAATGCTTGTCTAAGTACATGGTTCAATGGTGTGTCAATCCCAGTGGGCCTCTGGTACCAACCCCAAATACCTTAATTTTAAAGATTATAAAATACATAACAATATACTATATATATAATACATCATATATAATAATATATAAGTGTGTGTTTATAGATCACTATCTGCTAGATTTGGTGTCCCACCACTCTGCAGGTGTGAACACTGGTTTGGGGCAGTTTGTATGTGGGGTCAGTCACCTGTTTGTGCCACACCACCCAATTACTGTTCCACCAGAGACATCCAGCATGAACTGAGTGCTTTGTTGCAGGCAGAGTTGCAGCCATACCCCTTTCCAGAGCCTCGTCCTGCTGGATGTCTGGCCAGGCTCACATGGCTGTGAACATTAAGAAGAAGCGTTTCAGTCCTAAGCTCTGGTAGGAGCTTTGTATTAAGCACCAGCCAAGTCATACAATACTGACCTGGAAAATGCTGGCTGCCTCCTGATGCTCTCACGTTGTGCAGGTTCAACAGGACAGGATCCACCACTGTGGCATAAAGGAGGTGGCTCTCATGGGGGATGAACAATGTCAAAATTAAATATTGTGAGTATTTGCATAATTTTAAGGCTGTATTTCAATCCCATAGGAGACACTGCAGCACTCTAACTTTCCTAGCATTCGTGTTTGGCAATCTGAACTTTCAGTTCATCTCCCAAACTACAAAAATGCACACTTTTGGAGTTTACTCCTCACAGCTGTGAACACAATGATGATGAAGAAGGTACCAGGACACAGCTGATCCCCCAAAAGGGTGAAAGAAGGAAGACCTCCTCTTGAGCCTTCTGACAAAGTGCTGAAGGAGTCTGGAGAGCCGTAGAAGACAATTTGGTTTTGCCTTTTCTTAAGTGAGTTAAAAGTCTTTGGTCTACAGTGAGGACAGAAAAAATGATCAGAGTAAAATGAAAAATAGAAGAAATATGTGAAATTAATGTTTTAATTGGAACAAGGCCTTTCAGTCTACTTGTTGTTGCCATTTGCATGTGAGACCATGAAAATACAGTGCTTGCTCGTTCCATGTCAGCTCCAAGAGCTCAGCTATGGTTTGCAGATCTGTTATTATTCAATTGCAC
The DNA here is from genome assembly GCA_013390025.1 of Pitta sordida. Lineage (NCBI taxonomy): Eukaryota > Metazoa > Chordata > Aves > Passeriformes > Pittidae > Pitta > Pitta sordida. Next base: position 358,370 of record WEKX01011647.1, read on the forward strand.
TGCAGATAGCTTGGGCAGAGAGAGAGGTTCCACCCCAGAGCACATAAAGTTTGTCTTGGTAACCGTGTCCCTGACACAGTGCTGGATTTTGTTATTTTAGGCAGACATCCCTCCATCATTACTTAAACCAGTTTCATAATAATTTCTATTCCATCATGTTTCATTATATAGTAAAGTATTATTTATTTAAATCGTTTTTGAAGTAATTTATTTCCTGGTACCTGGTTAAAACAAGATCATTTTCTGTACTGCTTTTGGGCCATTGATACTCTTGGATCCACTGTCTGCTCTTGTTCAGTCTTCAAACACGGTTCGTGTCCCCTTTCCTCACCCAGGAGCTGACATTCAGATTGAATTGTAGTGCATCTGATCAAGCAAGGCATACATTTTGAAAGCAAAGCTCAAAGATTGAATTGCATGGCTCCACTGGTATTCAGAAGAGCCCTACAGTGAGGCTTTGTATTAACCTTGTATTGCTGGGATGGAATGAGAATAGACTCGTAAGCAGAAATTAAACCACCATCTTTAACTATTTTGTTCTGGTTTGTTTTCTGAAGCTGGATTTCACTTCTTTTCCCCAAACTACATTTTTTTGCTAGTCCTAGCATTTATCAGATATCTAAATCCTTATATATTTTACATGATAACAAGGCCTGACTAAAATTTTACAAGTGGTTTTAGATGATCCTTGTGGGTCCCTTCCAACTCATAATGTTCTGTGATTCTGTTCTGTGAAAGCAAAAGAGATTGAAGGTCAGCTGGACTATGTTTCAAGAGTAGAGAGAATAATTTTCTGCACAATAATGCTAGTCTGCTCTGTTACTGGAGCCTCTACGTGTGCACTGGTTATAACACCTGAGGACAAAATTTATACACATTATACATGGCTTATCTGCAAAAGAAAACAAAAATATTGTTTGAGAAAAAATATATAATGAGGATCACTGATGGAATTTCACTGAGAAATGTGGTGTAAAAATGCTTCTCATTTTAAATTAAGCTTTCAATGGCAAGTGCTTGGCTTTCAGCAAGTCCTCTGAAACCCTTTTAATTGAAGTTCCATGAAAATCTGGGGAGTTCAGCTCAAGTTCACCTCCTAAACCCATCCTGATTTCATTAGAGATCTGATCTTTCTTTATTTGCCAATAAAATGTATGTATAAACGTGTGTGAGTGTGTATAAATCAGTATCTGCTAGATAACTTGTTTTGTGTGTTTGCCTGGTTTTTTTGTTTTTTTTTTTTTAAAGGAGCAGTTTCCCTGTGAAGGATGAACTTTGCTCAATGGGAGCTGGCACAAGTGATCCATTGGAGATCCTTCCCGGTCTCCAACCACAGCACAGGATTTGGAGCGTGTGACACACTTACTGCTCTGCTTGTCTCACTCGTGCTCTGCATCAGCTGTGCCAAACTTCTCATCCTCCCTCCACGGCCTGGCTGAGGGCAGTGGAGGCTCAGGCCAGTCTCCTCGGTGTTCATGCTGACGCAGTGGAACCACCATGATCATCATGAGCTGAGGATGGAGCTTGCCTTGGTCAGGCTTAGGGTTTTGTCACGTTATCTGCATGTCACTATTTTCTGTTCCTTTCTTCTAAGACCCAGTAAAAGTCTTGATTATTTAAAAGAAGTGGCTTTGTTCAGGGCTTACATTGGGACAGTGATTTCACTTAATTTTTTTACCCCTTCATCTTCATTCCTTTTCCATCTGCAGTGGCCAGATTTACCTGTAAGTAATTGAGGCTATTTATACCAAGGCATATCGTGTCTTTGCTAAACCAGTAAAATAATAAAACTTCTTTAAAAATAATGTCATTGTATATCAGAAGTTTTCAACTTGGTTATAGGGTCTTTTCAGAGCTGAGAGGCAGAAAACAGTGTTCCCATTTCCTTCTAAATCAGTTCTGTTGCGTAGATTCCCGTGGGAACCAAAAGAAGGGTTCCTGGCAATTGCTGGCTTTTCCACTTTTATTTTGTGTGAGACTTCAGATGAAAGTGTGTTGAAAAGAGTGGAAATCCTGAGTTCTCCAAGGCAGAGAGTTGTGATATACTCAGGTTCTGTGTCAGTCCATTGTGTAGCAGTGTGCCAATGACTCTTCAATGGGTTGTCACTTGGGTACCTGGATCTCAGTCTTGTCCCACTCCTGGAGTAATAATTGATGTCAGGTTCCTTTGTTTTAATAAATTATTTTGTTCTATTACTGTTGCAACTATTCCCTCTTCCACAAGGCTCCTCGAAAAGCTCTGCACGTTATCTGCAGTTTTAGTGGATCAGATCTTAGTGTTTCTGATCAGGGTCCAGCTGGAACCACACATCTTTGTTTCATGTATTTAATATACTCAAAATGCACTAAATGACAGTTTATAATATCATTATCAACAGTTAAAGACATTATAACTTCAAGAAATGAAAAGAAAGTGCAGCCATATGTGGAAATGCTTTATTTTGTGCACTTTTAACCCTCACAATAGTTCAGCTGCAAAAATGGGGATAGCAATGAGAGGCTTTTGTATGTCTGCAAAATCATTTTTCAGCTTTCTGTCCACTGCTGTCATGAAAGACCACTGAGCTCTTTGGATGGTAAATAACAACCGAGGACTAATTTATTTTTCTTCATAAAATTATTTCTAGAATTGGATTCAAATGTGTTCCTTATTACATGGTTTGATAATTCAGTGATGCTTTCCCCCCATAACATACGAGCTGATTTAAACCTTCACTCCAAACAGCCTCAGGCTTATTAAGAACAGCGTGGACTGAGTATGGATTAGGTTTAAAAGTAATAAAAAAGTAGACCTGTTGATTAGGTGAAAAATTCACTATCAGATTCCTGAGTGCAGCTTTCTTTTCATGTGCAAACTGCATTAAATGAGGCATTTAATTCAACAAATCCATAGTTCTGATCCACCAGAAATAGAGACTGGGTTAGTTCAATTTGTAACAAACGATCTCCATATGATCAAAGTCTTGAGAGCTGATTCCAACATACTGCTTAAATTAGTCTAACACCGAAGTGTTTGGCTCTGGGACAATATTTGGAATGTCTTACCAGAAGAAAAATTCCTCTGCACACATGGTTCCAATATCTGGGAATGCCAACCTTGCTTTTTAATGGGCTGACAGGGAGCCTCCGTGCTAACTTTCTGACTCCAAAAAGTTCTTGTGCTGTCACCCGCAAACCAGCTTGGATAATTTTTCCTTGGCTTCCTTATTAAAGCCTGAATGAAGGGATTGTGTGGCTTTCTTAATGTCACTTGGTCTGCTTGCCATAAATTCAAGCACTCATGATGAAAGCTCCACTTATATTTCGCTGGGAAATGGAATCAAGGAGAATGCACCCTCGTTCACAATAAATAACTGAAGTTGAGTTATTAAGTGTATTTCATATAGCGGTGCCTTATTACATCAGCAGTTTAGATAATGGCTTCTTAAAAATGCTCCTCTGCTGAAACGTATGACGAGCGAGTTGCACATGGGATCCCTGTGCATGAAACCCAACCAGCCAGCTCGAGCCATAACTTAGGGCTGTATTAACAAATATCAAATATTTACATTTTTACATGCTGCTGTCTGTTTAGATTAAGCAACCATAGCAATAACAGCAGTCAGCAGTGAGGGCCGTATTTGCTCGATCCCTGCCAGGGAATTCTCAGCTGGGATTGTTTGTTTGCTTTGTGCAGTGAAGGCTCGAGCTGTTTACACTGGAGCTCCGGTTTTAGAGAGTGCTAATTATGCTCCACTGCTGACCCCCTCTCCTCTAAGAATCTGCTCTTCTGCAAAAATACTTTACACTGGTCTTGAGGAAGGCAATTTGAAGCGGGGCAGGCAACAAAGGGTGCTCCAGTGCCTTATAACTTTTTTTTTTTAACATGGTAAGCCTTGCTACGTGGAAGTTCATGCCTTTAATTCTGCTTGCTTTCTCTACATTTTTTTTTCCTGTGAAAGAACGGACAACAATTTCAAAATCCTTGGCTGAATTTCCTCTCACCATTTTTAATGTGAAATTGTCTGATATAGTTCAGCTAGAGGGGTGTGTAGCATCTACCTCTCTATTTACATACATTAAACATACATATCATTCTTTACCTTTTCTCCCTGTTATTATATGTGCAGTGGGATATAATAAATTGACACTCACCCAGAAACAGGCAGAGCTGACAGTGAGTAAATGCCCCGATTAACATGTTATTGTTGTAACTTTGCAGTTTTTTCCTGATTAGTTAAAATATATGTTCCATGGCTATGAGACTATTTTTAAATCTGTGCTCAGCATTGCTCAGTACTTTATGGGCGAAGAAGGCAGGATGAAGGATGAAAGGTTGGCAGTCAGAAATTCAGCAAGATCACTGTTTTCATGGTAACTATGCTGAACAGGTGGCTAAGCAAGCCAATTAAACAGACTTTAAGAACAAATTATGATAGTAATTCATTTTCTGGGATCATTGAAATGCACTGTGTGGAATCTGTTCCCCAGAGCTGCTTGAATAATGAAAATCTATTTTTGTATAATTTTATTGTTTTCCTCTCATCATGAAATGTTCAAAGGGTTTCATTTTTTTCTTCTTCTTTTTTTTTTTTAATCTTAGGGGTGGATGGACAGGAGAGAGGAAAAGAGAGAGGCATTTTTCCAGAATTTTTTTAAAGGGTGTGATCCAATTAAAAAACCCAAATTATTAACGTGTAAGAGTATTTCAAACAAAACATGACTTTGCCAAGGAAATCTTATAATTGTTTCAGAAAATGATTTTTTTATTATAAGTTGAAAACCTTCAATAAGTTCACAGACAAGAACGAGCAAGAGCTCAAAGTGTTTTTGACAGAAATATTTTTATCAAAAAATACCTGGCAAAGGCCAGTAAAGAAAGTGTAAAATATGAGTGGAACCAATTTTATATCTATATCTATATATCTATATATATCTATGTATATATGCCTTTTAGCTTCAGCAGAGGGTTCCAGAAATGTAGGGGCTTCACTCCATTGTTGGGGAATGATTGTGCAAGGGTGTGGAGGACAATGGTCCCTTGTATCTGTGTGAGCTGATTCAGCCCTTCGAGCATCAACTCTTTCACCTCATTGGCTCAGCTTTGAAGGTAACACAGATCTTGACAACTTTGGTGCTGTAACTAGCAGCCTCCAGTACATATCATCCCCTCTTCATGGCCTTGCTCAGTGATACAGTGGCATTGATTAAAAAACACACTGAAGTCTGGCCAACAACCGTATATACATGTATGTATGTACTCTATACACACACACTACCTGATACATATGTATGCACACCGTATTTTATATATATATATATACTAAGAGTCAGGAAATAGTGAATTTTGACTTTTTATTCCTTTTGGATCTGAGGCAGAAAAGAGTTCTCTGGAATGATTTCAGGCCATTGTATAGCAACAGCTCCAAGTGTCCACATAGGGCTGCGTTTGAACCGCTGACCTGGGAACAAAATAAATGACGTGTAGGCTGAGGTATGGAGCTGGTGAATGACAGAAGAATAGTGCTCAGAAATGGTGTTCAAGAGATTCCATATTCATTTAAGTACTGCAACTGTTTAGCCAATTTATTCATTTGACAAGTTCCTTTCTAACCATCCTAATTCACCATTTAGCCTAAGATGGCCTTCATTAGTTTATTAGATATTCATCGAACGAGATTTTAGCATAAATACAGTTCCAGAGAGGATTACTGCCCAGGGAATCTATTCTTTTAACCTACTTATTCAGCTATCAAGTATTTGTTGAAAAGGACTCGTATTTACTTAGTCTCTTAATGAAGTCTAGAAAAGGTTTTCTGCAAAGGGAATATTGTTTTGTCAAAATTAGCTTACTTAAATAGCTTTCAAAGCAGTCTGAGAACAAAGATTTCAAAGCCACAGCTCCAGCCTAATATTTACTTTTTACACTGTACAGTAGTTTAGACTTGCCAGAAAAAGTGCACTTGTGCTTTTTTGTTTTGTTTTGTTTAAATTTCTCTGCTTCTAATTGTGAGATATATATGTCATTTCTAGGGGTATGGAACTAATTGAGGAATATGTCCTGCCCTTGTTGAGGTGAACAGGGCAGATAAATAAAAACTCCAATGGACATAAATCTCCTCCAGTAACATCAAAGAAACAGGATCCTGCTAAGTGTATTTGTATAATGCAGTAATTTATGCAAAAAGCAGCTTTTGTCAGCAATGCAACAAAGCAGCTTTGATAAATGTCCCCTAATTTATTGTCATGTATCTCAAATCAAAGTAAAACATTTACAGCCTGCATACTGAAGGAACCCAGGCCCAGAGTGCTTGAAGGGTTTCTCTCCTTTTCCATCTCCCCCCGCCCTTTACAGAAAAAAAGTACAAAAAGCTAAGTTGGGCAAAAGGTTAAAAAGGATCTGTTTTGAATGCTAAGTACTTTATACAAATTATGAGCAAAAATAATAATGAATCTACTTAAGGAATGACAGAAAAGCCTGTACAAATTCAGATTAAAAAATCCGCTTAGTTTTTCTCTTATGGATGGTGTCTGATGAATCATAATGTGAATGCTAATTATATTTAACAGGGACAATTCCAGTTTCTTGCATTTTGAAGGAACAAAATGATGACTGTAGACAGTGGCTGTTTGGACTCAGATCTTATCTTGCCTATGAGCAGCTGTCTTCCAGGTGCATGGCATATTCTGGAAATCAGCTCAAGTGTGAATTGTTGGGGAAAATTTTTATTACTGACTTCAGGTGGGAAAATCACATCCAGGAAGAGGACAAGGCCAACAGTGCCAGGAGCTCCATTTCCACCACAGAGCTGGTGGTACTTCCATGTGCAGAAACACGGTGACTTTTCTCCATACTTGGGGGAATTATTAGACTGACTGTTTTGTGACTGGTTTGACATAGCCAAGCAGACTTGGTCTTTCAACGCACAGAAGTTCTACATGAATGGATATGGCACTAGTACAGTTTGCCCAGAGATGTTGAGGATGCACTATCCCTGGAAGTGTTCAAGACCAGGTCAGATGGAACTTGAGCAATCTGGTCTAGTGGAAAATGTCCCTGCCCATGGCTGGGTGGTTGGAAGTTCATGATCTTTAGGGTGATCTCTTCCACCTCGAGCCATTCAATGACTGTCTGGCTGTTAAGACTCAACATGATGGTGTTGATGGTGTTGGCAGTAGGCCCTGGCTTGGGCAAGCACATGGGGACCAGTGTGTCATGGCCAGTGGTTCAGCCTCTCACCCTTCTGGAGGCCCCTGAGGAGCATGTCTCCAGCCAGATGCTCTGCCTGCCCCTGAGCACTGAGGTCAGCAGGGCCCTCTCTGAGGACATTAGAAGAGAAAAATCAGCATCACACATGCTACACACCCCACTGGGCTGCTGCTGGGGCTGCAGGGAACGCTAGACCAGTGAAGGACTGAAATCAGTTGGCTGGAGGGACACCATCTCATGCCTACTGATCACATGGTAAATGAAAACTACATGGTTTTTTCAGTCACCCGCAATGTCTCAGTTAAAAAGACCCCTTTGATATTTAGAGGGAGAGATAAATTAAGTTCTGTTTCAGCTGAGATCTAGCACAGCTTCACGTCAGTTTGCTTCAGAAGCAGGCAGCATTTCTATGTTTTTTCCTTAGAAAGCTCTGTTTATAATAAAACAAACACAAGGGTTCAGGAGTATAATATCTTTTGAGTGGAGTTGTTTCAAAGTGTTTTACAACCCATCTGGTAGACTGATTCTAACCACTAGGCATGTTCTTGGAGAAAATGCCTTATTCACACAGATAGCAGGATGGTTCTGGTACTGCAAACCAGAAGAATGAAACTTGGCAAAGCCAGGCCTGCTGCATCATAAAACAGAGACATGGAGTTCACTGAGAAAGTGAAAAGGAGCAGTTGTTAAAGAAAAAAAGTTTCATTTTCTTTGTATAAAAGATCTGCCTGCTGGGAATAAGTCTGCCTCTCCCAGCACCAGCTTGCCTCTTGGAAGAGCATAAGTCATCTGTACTACAGAGCAATTTACTCTAATTTCTTATGCATGCCTCTCTTTGTTGCTATTGTCATTATCACACATCAAGATTATAAGTTAATATACAATGATTTAAATTAATACCCTAATTGCTAGGTTTATAATTAAAATTTTGTACAAATATTTTGTAGATACAGTCAATAGAATGAGAGCTGTTTATATAAAAAGCATCCCAAAAATTGCTTAGCAAGGCTAATCACAAGGAGTATTCCATTTGAATGTGTAAGGCTCAAGGAGCTGTGACCAGGAACACGTTGTTTTTAACAGAAAAGAGCATCCTCTCCTTCCAAAACACACAGTTAACCCCATAGAAGACTCCAGCATCATCACAGGGTCAATCAGGGTGTGGCATAATAATGCCAGAATGGAAACACAGCCCAAGTGTGTATATGATTCATACAAATATGCATATGTGAATACACACACATACGTGTGTCTATAGTAAATCCTCTGTACAAACATTTATGTATATAGACAGACAAGCACTCCATATATAAACGTGCCATATGGACATCACATGTGTGTGTATATATATCTATACGTACACATATGTACTATATACACATATGGCAGTTATGAAACCGCTCTACTAAGACCAAGCCATAGTACCTAAGCAGTCCAAGGCTGCCTCACTGGGTGCCCCTCAGCCTGTGCACTGGTACGAGGGGAGCCATGAGGGCAGCATGTGCCAGGGATGGAGACCTGGTCACACTGAAGGAACCTACATATGGAGACCAAACCAATGTGACAATGAGAGTGTAAGATTTCCCAAAGGAAAGTATGACCAGTGGCACCACAGCCAGCTGAGCTGCACCTCATCGGGCAGTGGGGACCACTGAGTTCATTTAGCCTGACCTGTTGGGAAGGGTCTCTCAACCTTCCCACCAGGAAGGCCAGACAAATCCCTGTGCTTCATGTGAGGTATTGCCTTTCAGATACTGCTAATTAATCTAATGTATGAAAAATAATGGAAAATAATGTAAACCAATCCTTGACAAACATATACAAACAGTGGAAGGATTTGAGAGATGTTACCTAAGTGCTTATGTTCTGTGGGCAGAAGGAGACTAAACACAAGAAAGCAAACCATTAAATGAGATCCTTTTTTGTTCAAGTTTATAAATAGAAATGAGAACAATACGCTTGAAGATCACCAAAAAATCCTTGCTTGTTTTAATTTACGAACACTCAAAAAGGAAAGAGGTGTCTCCCCACTGGTTGGGCATGCAGTTGACAGAGTGGAGGGAATTTGATGGTTCTGTGCCATTGCTTCATGTGGCACAAAGAACTGGCTACACATGCATCACCAGCATTACACACCTGGGAATGGCTGAAGCAGGACAAGGCAAACTTAAAAATTCTCACACAATAAGTGACTTTCTTAAACTCAGCTCCATTGCTCAGCTCTTCTGGTGCCAGGAGGAGGATGGATGAACATAAAGAGCAAAATGAGGAAAATATCCATGGGAGAGCTGAGAGTTGTGGTGAGACCCAGCACCCAATTTATCAGCATCTTGTAATTTATCTAATCACCTCATGCTTCTCATCATTCACAATGTAATGTAAGATGCTCAGCTCATGCTCTGTGCATGCACACCCTTCACCCCACAGTGAGATCTGATGGGGCTGTTTGGTTATAACACCTGACAAGGATTCATGTAAATTAGTGAGGTCAAAGGAAAGCCCTTAAAATTAAATTTAAAATAGGGTTACAAAGAAAAAAGACATAGTCAACAGAGCTTTTCAGCAGGTATTTCATGTTAAAAATACATTATCCTACAGATACTGGTGGACCGCTCAGGTGCTGATCTGCTCCCCTGACGTGGAGTTGACAGGCATCAAGTGCTGGCTTTCTGCAGCAAAAGGCACTTACACCCTCTTGGCAATGTATGGTGCTTCTTGCTTTCAAAATATACCTTTTTGTCTCACTTCTTAGAGTAATAAACTTTGTATTTCTGAGCAGAGCATCTAATGGCTGCACCATGTGTCACTGCATCAGAGTCCCCAGACATGCCCACATCCTACTCTAAGGACTGCAGAGTGCTGGCTTGTGCTTCATCTTCAGGAGGAGGTGATGCTGGAGTGCTGTCAGAAGCTTCTATGGTTTGAATTTTGAATGGTAAAAGGGGTCTAACACTGTAACCTCGTGAAAGTAGAAGTCACAGAATCACAGAGTATTCT
>WEKX01011649.1:1014-17360 GCA_013390025.1 Pitta sordida
TCTCCCTGCAGCCTATGGTGAAGAGGCCATAGTGAAGCAGGCTGTCCCTTTGCAGACCATGGAAAGCTCTCAGGGATGCAGAGGTCCATCTGTGGACCGTGGATGAGCCCACGCTAAGCAGGTGGATGCTGGAAAGAGGCTGCAGCCTGTTGGAGCACATATCGGAGCAGAGTCCTGGCAGAGACCTCTGGTCCGTGGGGAGGAGAGTCCACGCAGGAGCAGAGCTCTACCTGGTAGGATCTGTGCCTCAGTGAGGAAGCCCACACTGGAGCAACCTGTACTGAAGGACTGCACACTGTGGAGTGACCCATGGGCAGCAGTGTTTTGAAGAATTGCTGCTTGTCAGGATGGACCCATAGTGGAGAAGATCACGAAGGACTGCCTCCCATGGGAGCAACCCCATGGAATGCAGTGGAATGGCCTCCTCCCCTGAGCAGCAGCAGAGAAACACCAGCTGCCTGGTTTTCCCCTACTCCTGTCCCCACCCTGTCCACTGGAGGAAGGGGGAATGTGGTATCTGCTGTAATAGACAGAGGGGTGGGAAGGGGAAGGTCGCCTTAAAAATGACACTTCTCACTTTAAGCTCAGATCTTGTTAGAAATAAATTCTTTATATCCCCACCTTAGAGTTTGTTTTGCCTCTGACAGTAAGAGATTTCTAATTGTCCTTATCTATGTCATAGAAAACCCTTCCTTTTTTTTTTCTCTCTCCCCTGTTTGTACGCAGGGGAGGGAGTGAGAGAGTGACTGTATGGTGAGTCTCTGGCATCCAGCCAGGGTCAAAACACTACAACAATTGTCATGTCTCTTTTTGCAGCTCTAGGTGCCTTGATGAGAGAAGATGCAAAACCAGAAGATTAGGATTGAAAACTCTGAGTTTTTGCTGCCTGGGAGATAAGTTCTTTGCTGAGAAAGCAAAAGGATCATGAGAATACTCTCCAGCCTGATCTCAGAAGTGTGGTATTCAGCACCCTTCCCAGCACTAACTGCCAAGATTCCCAGTTTCATTCTGGTGGTGGTACTAACCAAAGGCAAAAAGTGGGGGAAGTATCAAGGTGAGGGAAATATTGATACCTCCGAGTACTAAACTCCCTTTTACAGTTGCTTCCTGAGACAAACAAAACTCTGCGTTAGCATTGTGAGCAAATCCACTAGCAAAGAATTACAAAAACCTTGTGCAAATGTAATAAAACCAAGAAAACTTCTTCCAAACCCAAAGGAATCAGAGAGGATTTCATTCACAGTATATCTTTTAGAAGATAAAATGCTATTTTGAACCATGTTTTAATATGTTTATCAAAGAAAAGATACAAATCCAACAATAACAACCCAAATTTCTCACAGATGGAAAACAGGAATCAAAAGGGTTTGTGTAGAAATCTTTTGAAGTCAGGCTTAAACAGTAATTCCTGCAAAGAATTAAACCACTTTTCTCTCCAATTTTAACTTGGATTGAGCTCTAGATATTGGAAGCCATCTGTCCTCGCAAATCCAGTGCAGACAGAAAACAATCCTGACTGGCTTCAAACTACAAATACATGGTTATTTCAGTATCCATCAACAAAAGAAAAGTGTTGAGGTCAAATCATACCAAGACTATTTCACCATCAAATACCTACATAACAATTTAGACATCTGTAAGAGTGTGTCTGACAAAGTGCAGATGGAGTTAAAGCGTAAAGTTGAGTGAAAGTCATCTTTTATAGGAAAATTTATTTATTACTGTCATGAGGGTGTGCAGAGAAGCAAGGGAGGCAAGTTTTACCCTCACTGACTCAGATAGTGGATGTAATCAGTTTAAGCAATAGAGACTATGCTCTAACATCTCTCAGGTAGGGAAACAGCAGGTGGATTAACAAGAAGAAATTGTCTGTCTGTCTGTCTGTCTTCTCAGAAAGAAATGGGTCTGGGGGAAAATTTAATCACCTCGATCTTATTAACAGACTAAAGAGCAATGCCCAGAGGTGAGAGGCCTGGGTGACAGCTAATGGGGCTTGGGCAACACCTACCTGGTATAAGGTTGATCTCTGGGGTTGATCTCTGTTGCCACACAGCAGAGCAGGGCTCATCTGTGGGAAGGCTCTTGCCACCTAGAGCACACAGAGGTAAGTTTATCGTAGTTTCACATTTTTCAATTGCACACCAATGTTTTATAAACAGTTTTAAGAATGTTCTCTGTTTTGAGCACTGTTAATACGTATTTATGCTTAACTGGTTTGAGAGTAACTTCAAGGCAATAAAATAGAAGAAAAGGCTAAAGTTCGGAAATGTACCCTATCTTGCCAACACACTGCACAGAGTATTCAGACGAAAGCCATGCAGAGCCCCACAGAACCTGGCACTGAGGTATGTGTCCTCTGATGGCCAGTAACAACCCCATCGTGTTCTTTGTCTTTCACTAGGATGCTAAGGAGTCGTTGACACCCATAATGCCCCTGAGGCATTGCTCACAATGATACTGTTTATAAAACCCTGTATTTACCACCAAGGTAAAAAACAGAGTTTGACTTCTTAAAACTCCAAAGAATGGCATATGAGTAGAAAACAGCAACTAGCACAAGGAAGAGAAGCTGAAAGAAATACAGGGCAAGTGTAGGGGGATTGAGTGGACAAGTGATGGTGAGGAAATAGCCTGATTTAAGGATTTCTCTTTTGTTCAAGAGACCTGTGGTAGCTGGGAGACTTAAACTTGGATTTCTCTCCCTCTCCAGCCTTACAGAGCAGTTAACTCCCTGAAAAGATAACTGTTTCACAGATGACCTCTGAGCCCTGTTGAGGAGGAGCCAACTGAGCTGTTAAGAAGGCTCAGAGAAGAAAAGGTTTTCCAGTATTTCATGCCCAGCATACACATCGTTAAGTTTAGTGTTCTCACTTTAAAAAATTTTTTTTTTCCAAAGTCCTTCCACTTTCTGACGTTTTGGGGGTACCTGCATTATTTTCCTTTACAGCAAGATCAAGTTACTCAGTCAGGGCCAAAGCCAACAGATTGCCTATACGAGCCTTAGCAACCACTCTGGATGGAGGTGAAGGCTGAAGCCCCTATTTCTCTAAGATGCTGATAGTATAGAAAGAGAATATCTTGCAGTCTGATCTAATGTAGCCAAAGGAAATTCCAACACCATTGTCCTGAAAATAATTGATGGGAACTCTTCATGTGAAGTCAAAAAGCAAGTGAACGAGTGCGGATACAGATCCCAGCTTTCCTCTCTTCTTCACTGATTGCCTCCTAATGAAAAATAAATAGAGAAAAATATTTTTTTAAAATACATATTTCATTTACAAGGAGGCTATTTTTGGCCTTTGGCTAGCTTCTTTTCTTTTTCTTGGAGGAGCACCACGGGTGCCAGAACCCAGATGTACCACACTCTTATTTTTTGTTTTCAAAACATCAGAACACATTTAACTGTGCAAAGTATGCCTCTCAAGATGAAAAGTCATCAACATTAAGCTTTCCAGCCTATTAACATGTAGTATATTGCCTCTAAGATGTAGCATGTAGCCTATTAACATGTAGTATGTGAAGCAGGCAATTCATGAGTTAAGCACAGTCTCACTTCTTACCAAAACCTCCTGTCACCTAAAAACAAGATGGTGAGCTCTTCTCTGGGCACCGGATCTTGGTCACGCCCATGCCTGGTCACACCCATGTCTGTCTCCCTCCCCACACACTTAAATACTTTCCATGGTTCATTTAATCCTGAATTTGAATGGGAAATGTGAATACTGAACACTTCCAGAAACCAAACAATGCCAACAAAGGTAGATTTGTGGTATTCCACCTGCCCAGTCTTACTATGTGGAAGACACAAGACACTATGTGGAAGACACAAGAAATCAGGCTCTCTGATGACATTTTATCCAGTTGTCCCAGGGAGATCCAACTGAATGCTCAGCTGATGAAACAGAGATAAACTAGGACTGTTCAACAAACAACATTTTAATTTAAAAAAACACTACTTTTTAAAATCTGTATTTTTCCATTGACAATAATTTTTAAAGAAATCTGCTGAATAAGATACCAGTTCTCTGGGATTTTGTGAGGTGAAAAAAAATATGAAGAAGGAGAGAGAAAAAAGACATATTAAATACACGGCTGGAGAGGAAAGTCATAAGAGAAAAGCATTGCTGGGAGCTGCCAAACTTGCTGAAACCTCTTCTAGCTTGTCAGATGAATCAGACCAGAGAATATTGAAATAGTAAGATTTATGACTGGGAATTTGAGGAAGTTACTTGTGATACAAAATACATTATGTGACTGAGATCTCTTCTCTTCTATTGACAGAAGTGTGTAATGAGCTGGGAGCCAGATCACCTCTGCATTGCCATCCTGGAGATGCTCTGTTTGACTGACAGCTGAACTGGAGCCAGTCAGCCACAGGGAGAACAAGGGCAGCATATTCCCAGGAGCTACAGAGCAGTCTTCAGTGTGAAACTTTCTGAAACTTAGGAAGCTGAAAAGCTGGGGGGTGGGGAGGGGAAGTAAAGAAAATATAAACTTTCCTTCTACCTTTCCATCATTAAATTGACATACACATGTACTCACACGTAGAGGAGCCTCAGACTCTTTCAAGCACCTGGGAGAGCTGGAGTAAAGGTCACAGAGTCTATATTTATTTACCCAGCATTGGCTTTAAGAAATACAAAAAGGCTTCATTGGCATGTGTCATCATGAAGAGCTATCAGGCTAACGTTCTCACAGAGGCCTCCAAAATACTTCTGGGGCAGTAGATACTACCTTCTTACTCTACAGACTGAGGAGCTTGGTGGTTCTAAAATCTTCGCCAAAAATGTCTCCTACACAGGCTTCTCTGCAGCCAGCACGACGGTGTCATGGCTGCCTCTACAGAGCCTTTTCCAAAGTTCTTCCACACACAGAGACAGGTACCACTTCCAGAACAGAGCACAGGGTTCCTCTGCCATGTGTCGAACAGCCTTACAACAGGGAAGAGCACAAGGAGCCCACAGGGTTGTGGTTTCTGTGCCACATTCTACACTTAGCAAGCAGTGAGGCTTAATTTTGACAACATTTCCTTGCAAATATTTATAACTATAAAACTGTTTAGTCAAACATTCAAGTATATACAGCTACTAGCTAGAGAGCACCCGCATGTTTCATCCTGTTTCCCTTTAGAAATTATGCTTGTTACAGAACCTTTGCAAAAAATGCTTAGAAAGTATCTGTGAAATTGTCTTTTTTAATATGACATATAGTGACTCTGAGCAAGTACAGTAATCCCTCACTGCTTCACGGTTCATCATTCGCGGGTTTTTCCCCACCAGCTTTATCAGCTTTACCGTTCTTACTGTTTTTACCGTATTTACCCTATTTACCACTACTTCACAGATTTCGCTTGTTGTGGCATCTTTTGGAACCAACCCCCCCATGAAATTTGAGAGATTACTGTACTAACAATGCACAGATGTCAACACTACTGTAAACATCAATACCATCCTGTACCAAAAAATACCCCACATGAAGCACTGTATCTTCATAAATCTTTTGTGGTTTATGCACTGCTACCATTCGAAAAACAACATATTGAATGATGCATTTTGAGACAGAATGAGTTTAGTAAGTCTACCTAACTCAGCTTAACTTCACCGTATGCTAAGCTGAAGACTGGTATCTATCACCCTCACATTACAATGTGCATTACCGCCGGCATAACAAGGCAGGCAAAAAGGGAGGGATGTGTTTTAACTACAAAGTGAGAGATGTTTTCCTAATTTATTAATTAATATGCAATATATTTTGCTACAAGAAAAGTCATACATACTTCTTTCTTTAAAAAAAAAAATCACAGAATCACAGAATACTATGAGTTGGAAGGGACCGACAAGGATCATCTAGTCCAACTCACCATAATTATATACCATTGTTTCTGTTGTTCAAGGAAGGTGTAAATACATTGTACTTTACTATTCTATATTTTTAAAAGGTGACCTATACTTTCTATTCCAAGTGTGCTTTCTTTAATGAAAATATTGTAATGTCAGTCCATGCAAAGAAAGTGCATATTAATATGCGTTTACATCTGTCTCATATTAATATTCATGCCTGAATCCACATCCCTACACAAAGCCAATTTTCTGACCATCTGTGTGATGGCTGGTGGATGCAATGAATAAATTTTATTTGTGAGGGGAGTGATAAATCATGTATCTTTCTTTTTTCACCCACAATCTCTCCTCTTAGGTGCTAAAATATTTTCATTGTTGTTAGGAATTGTTAAGAAACCGAACTGATTAACCCCTTAGCAGATCAGGTAGCTTCATTTGTCAGGTGAAAGACCACAAAAATCATACAAGGCACAATATGACTGAAAGAGTGGAACTACAGTTTTATGAAGTTTAATCCTTTTCTTTTTTAATTATTCCTGTCTCAGAATCACACTGCAAGTGATAATGGAGACCAAATTCCTCATACTGACGCTGAGGAGTACCTTAGTCTCCTGTTGCAGGGGGCTATCTTCAGGGTTAAAAACAATTTAAAGTAAGATAATTATTAACCTGAACTTCAGCAAAAACTGTTTTACAAGACTTTATTAGTTCTAAGTAACTGGTTGGTTACCACCCAAAAAACCCCTGAGTGCTAAAGCACCAACACTACATCGGAATCTGAGCTTCCAGAGTACAAACTGACTCTGAATTTCCCTGCAAACCAAGTCTGCTTCTAAATTCCCAAAGGATAAATTTTTATTTTAGTCACAACAATGTCCACCCAACCTTGCTGGTAGTGAGAACAACCTTTTTCCAGGGGATTGTTCTCAGACACTTCATAGTGTAAATTTAATACAATTGCACAAAGCCAAGCACAATAACTCTCAGTTCTGGAGTGCAGATAAAAAAGATTAAACTCTCAGTTAATCTCGAGACCCAGACAGCCATAAGCCTGGAAAGGTGATTAAAAAGTCTTGCATTCCAGTGCTCTCTAACTTTGTTCACATTTTCAAAAAAGATATTTTTTGAACCAGATTCCTAAACACAGACATTTGCTCTTATTCAGAAGAACAAATTCTGAACAGACTCATTACTACATCCTGCCTAAGCACAACTGTAATTTAGTGAGATGGTACAAGAGGTACCACAGTTTCCTTCTCCTCAGGCAAACAGACCACACCTGATGTGCAGCAGCAGCAGCAGCAGCACAGGACTCATCTCTAAGTGCACCAGCCTTGCGCACATCCAATGAAAAATGTGCAACAGTCAGAAGTGCCAGCACCAGTCATCTTAGGCATGGTTAAAGCATCTACTTGAATAGTAAGAGACTTGTGTTTTAATTCTTTTTCCAGTCGTCAGCGCTCAAACCATGGCTGCTATCAGCCCAAGGGAATACCCTATCCTTCAGGCTGCTAGCTAGTATTCACCTTTTTCTTTGGCATCAGCTCATCTGAAGGACACACGTGCACACACAAATTTTAAATCCAAGCATGTTTATGCCTGTACTAGACTACATTATTTCCTCTTACATCTGCATTGAAGTCAGTTAACTGAAGTTATGATGACACTGTTTGGCCTGAAAGACAAAATTCTTTCTTTAAAGATGGACTGTGCACATTTTCGTAAACACTGATTACAGAACCAACAAAATTGGAGAGATTATTCTTTTCTCCTTTTAATGTAGGTCAAATCATGTCAGCAGCAAATAACCTACTTCTACCTTGACAATCCAGCCGTAGGTAGTTTGAAGATTATTGTGTACTGAACTGGAATCTGAAAGAGGAATAGTGAATGAGCTTCACACTTCATCAGCATAATCGGCAAGAAATTACTTGTAGTTCACATAAAAATATACAATTTCTAAGAAAATAAATTCAAATAGTACTATAGTAAATAAGCAATGTTGTCAGTCAGTCACAATTTCCAAGGAATCAGGGTTCTGAAGAGACCATGGATAAAAATGTATTTATGTCCAATATCCTTTTGTCTTAGTAAATTTTGTTCTATTTACAGACTGTCATAATGGGAAAACAGGACATTTCCAGAGACTGTGAAATCTGGAGGTTTGAGTCTTTATTCCTTCATTGCTCTTCACGAGACAAAGACAGGACAAAAGCAGGAGGTGGCAACTTTCATGATGACCTTGACACTGCCAGTTGTGGTCCTGAAAGACATTTCTGTTCTCATGGGTGTCGAGGGACCTATGAGAAGTGAACTAAATTTCATCAAAGTTCCCAGTGGAAAGTATCTGTATTACAGATACTGCTAGGAACTAATTGGTTTCCATGACTAACAAAATTAATATGGAAATATTGATCAAAACACTCCATTTATGTTTATGTTTGAAGGGTAAAATATAGCTATTTATTCTAAATATCTATAATATTTTATATTGATTCCTGAGAAGTTTAAAACATAAAAATCTAATAGATAAATGTCCCTGCTCATTGCTGGGAGGTTGAACTAGATGACCTTTAAAGGTTCCTTCCAACCCAAATTACTCTATTACTTTATAACATTTTACCCCCTTGGAAAACCGAAAAATTTTCAACACTGGTTTTCCCTTCTCCTATTAGTTTATTTAATCACTTATATCTGCTGAGACACACGGAAAATCTCTTATTCACAAAAACATAAGGTAATAAGTGTCCTGATGTTTACAGGGACTACTCACTTGCCAGAAGATAAGAATGTTTATAGATGTTTTGTAGAGCTGTGATCTGAATTGTTATTGTCACTTTTAAGATTGTTACTGGCCAGTATAAAGGCTGTGTGCACACAGAGGGGGCAGAATGAGCCATCAGAGCAACAAATAAACATGGCTTGCTTAGTTTTCTGTAGCTTCACATTTCACATCCTCCACCCACTTCAACTAATAGGACAATCAGTCAGAAATTTTAGAAAGGCAGAAATCAATTCTGTAATCAGAAGGCTCCCCAAATCAAGCCTAAAGGGGAAACTTTAAAGCCTCTGCAGATTCACTGTAAATGTGCTAGAAAACGATAAAAGCTGCAGAACTGTCATGAGAAGAACTTCTGGTACCAAGACACTCCCAGAGGTCCCTGGACTGCATTCAGGTCCAAACACCCTCTCTTCAGTTACTCTGTCATTCTTTGTCCACAGACCCCAAAGAAAACAAATGGCAGAAGCCTTGTGTGTTCTAAGCTTCAAAAGATCATTTGTGCTCAAACACCAATAAAAGAGTTATTCACACAATGTTTTCAGGAATACCAGCATAGGAGGTTTTCCCCTTTGCTCTGAGCAAAAGGCATACACATACAGTTATGCTCTTCAGGATCCTCTCAACAATTCCAGTACCTCTCTGTGAGACTAATTAGAGGAGAAACAGAAAGGTGCTGATGTTAGATCAGAAATTCAAGCCAGAGTCAGAAAGCTCAATTCCTTCATTCCTAATGCAAATACGGGACAAAGCAGGTGGTAAAAATGTGCTTATACTCCAAACACTGTGTTTGCATCTCATTTGGTATCAAAGTACACAACAGTGCTCACAGTGGCCATGTGCTGAAGTTTCCACAGTATGGAAAGCCAGCTGCAGGGAGAACTGGTGGCTGCCAAGTTTCTGGCTGAGCCCTCCTTGGTCAGTGAAGTCAAGACACTGCAGCCCCATGGTCAGTTCCCTGGCACTGGTACAGTGAATCCAGGTTGCAGCCATGGAAGAGAAAAAGGAGTATGCAATAGTAAAACAGCTCCTGTCAGAACAATTGCACTTCTTCATAGTCATTCTCCTCCCCAACATCCCTGTGGGTTGTTATAGTGTCTCTGGAGAATGAATTTTAATTTTAAAAGAGTTTCCGGTGATAATGTGAGAATAAAACCCTTCCCACAGAGGCTGTTGCACTTACAGCAAATAATATTGATCCCGAAGGCTGAAATCACTGAGTTGAGCTATGTGCTCTTTTTTTGGGTGGGTTGCACATCACCCCAAAGTCTCTTCCTCCTGTCCAGCATGATCACAATCTATGAAGCTGTCCTCTGGACTGCAAAGACGATTGAGAAGTTTAAAAGGCAGTTAGCTGAGATAAACTCCTAATTTAATTGACTTTTCCAAGTAAACTGTCTTGGTAAAGAGATTTTAACAAGCAACTAGAATTTCTGTATTCCCACCAAGATGGCGCTGCATGAGTGCACTGAAAGACCCACTGAGGGAAAGACAGGTTGAAGGGAAAACTCTCTTTGGTTTCATCCAGTCTTTGCTTTGGTTTCACGTGTACAAATTTGCAGTCATCACCCTGCAAGCCCCCAGTACAGGATGCATTTCTACAAAGTTTAACTTGAAGTTTCTGGCAAACCAGATGGAAAACACCACTTCAATACAGAGAAACTTCTCATGGAGTTTATCTGAGCATCAAGATGGTTCTGCCAGCAAATCTTTTTCAGCAGCAGGTCAAACTGAAAAATCATGTTGGCTCTATGTTTATAACAGGGACATCGGGAATTGCACAAAACTCAAGCTTACAGACCTGTTCTGCCTGAATCAGAAAAAAGATAGTCCTTTAAAAGAGACTCAGAGCTGACTTTTTCAGGATTGGCTTCAAGAACTGAGAGCCTCTGTGTGCCTCTCTGAAGATGATTCAATGTCTATAAAAAAGCTGAATATTCAGAAGTGTGAAATACTCCTTGAACTGGCACAGAAGACACAACTACTCAGTCAAAGCTCTCAACCAGTAGCCTGGCATCACAAATGGATGAAAGTGAGCTTCTCCCAGACAGGCAAAGTGCCCTAAACACCTTTCACAGGTACATACATATGTTTGTCTCATTTCTCCAGTGGAAAGTAAAATCTTGAAAAGTTTTCATTGCTTCCAGCACAGAGCAACGAGCTGCTTTTATCTATACAGGTCTTACAGATCAAGGAAGGCTACCAAGAAAGTCACAGACATGGAGTCCCCTCTCATCTCCTGCTCCACCAGGTCATCCTACCTCTTGACATGCCTGCATCATCTTTAACCATGCTCTTTTCATTTCTGTGCTTTTCCTTCTTTCCATTTGATGTTTCCATCAGCTCCAACCCATAGTGGGGGAAGTGGAGGATGATCATCATCATTTCCCCTGGGCTACCAGTAGTCAGGCCGACTGGAGAAAGGAGCCTTCTAGCATTCTGTACTTCTGCCACAATTCTCTCCATCTCCAAGGAATCAGAGCTGAGCAGCCCACTCATTCACCCTGCCCAGCTATTCCACTCAGCCCTGGCTCATGCTTTTGCCTCAGGCACTGTGGCTCTCCTGTTTGTCACACAAATTCAAGGGACCTGAAGGATTTTCAGGAAGAGTGATGTTAAAATTTTCTGCAACTTAGAAATGGTTAGTGCTAAACTAAAACTGAAGAAATAACAGTACGTAGAGCTGACTTTGTCTGTATTGCCAAGGTAGACAAATGTTCAGTCACCACTGCTTCTCCAGTCAAATAATGACCAGATAAAATTCAACCTGGTGAGCTTTTGGAAGCAGGCAAAATGTCATTTTAAAAGGAGAAGAAGGTGAAAATTAATACTTCTCTGTCTACGCTCAAGCTTCTAAACTACGTCTCTTCCTCGATCAGAAATTCTGATTTCTCAAAACAATCATCTTGGCCCTGCTAGTTTTTCTTTATTTCAACTCATTGTCAGTTTTCTCTTCTACCTCTTCACTGCAGGGGCTTTTGCATGTGAGGTCACTATGCCATTAGTCCAGCTTATTTGTCTATCCTTGGTGCTATGGCAATTTTGTGAGCAGGTAGATGTTCTCAAATAGAAAGCGTCACCATGAGAAAAGGTAGAAAAATATTCCAAGCAAATGCATAGAACTTAAGAGTCTTTCAAAACTGGCTTCTTATCTGTAGGGAGACACTGTATTAGGAGCAGTGTGGTCAGTCGGGAGTCACTATCCCTGTAGGTGTTTAAGAGAAGTCTCAATGAGGAGCTCAGTGACATGGTCTATATGTTGGGAGGCTTGGATAGATGGAGTGTGGTGCCCGTGGTTCCATACTTGTGGGCCTGATCCCTGGGTGGGCATTCGCTTGGGAGTTGCACTAGATGATCCTGTGGGTCCCTTCCAACTCAGAATAACCTGTGAACCTGTGAACCTATCCTTTTTAATACACAACTATGACCACAGCAAGATTTCCAATTTTTAAAATAAAATATTTCTATTCTTTCTTGTGAAACTCTTCATAATTTCCCTTAAGTGGGATACACTAAGATTCCCCCTTTGTATTCCCTGGAATTTCTCAAAGATGTCAAATACCCACATGAAATCTGATCAACTAATTAATCCTTCCCTGTTTTACCAGCAGTCAGAGTTTCTACAGCACTAAACTCATGCCTAGGTCCAGGGAATTACATTTCTCAGGGCTGCATTAAATTCATGAGAACAATTTGGAGGATCATAAGCCCTTAAAACTTTAAAATCATTTCAACTCAGTCAGATAGAGCCTGGGATGAGGATTCTTAGATGTAGAGATCCCTGTAGCTCTGCTCACCAGCTGGACCGATGTCAACCTATGAGCCAGCAGAAAACGTAGTTTGTAGCTACTACATCTCCAGATGATTATCTAAATAAAGCCCAATCAGCAAAACAAAGCTTATTTTTTAATACTAAACCATAAAGGTCTGCACTTTGGAAGAGCTTGTTTATTCTGAGCAACAGTCTTGAAAGATAGTCTTTATTTTGGATGGCCCTCATATTACTTCACTAGTCGTAAAATTATGTTAATAAGACCCAGTCCTAGAATCAGAAAACTTCATTTTTATTAGTCAGTATAAATGATCTCCTTAGTACCCTACTTCTGACAGATCCTGGATTTTCAGATAACATGCACCAAAATCTGTCTCACCAGCACAGAGCAACAGCACCCTGAACAATTGCAAGAACTCATTAATCCTTAAAACGTCGTATCTCAAAATCATCTGCCATATCGCTTCGTACATTGAAATAATTGTGTTATATTTAACCCCTCAATAACTCAACTGCATAAATCATTTCCAAATTATAATTTCCCTTCTCCTAGGCTTTTATTAGACTGACAAATAGCCATGTCAGTATGTGAGCCACAAGTTCCTTGGAACAAGCAGTCTTCCTTGCAGTGTTATTGCCTGCTGATGGCAGAAGCAAGATGAGTGATTTGTTTGCTTTTTGAGGCTGGTTTTCATTGTCCTGAATTCAACACTAACTTCTTGCTAATCCTGCGTTTAAATCTATAGATAGTAATACGTCCCTTTTTGAATCTCCTCACTGAAGTATCAAAGGCTTAGAAAGGCTGAAAATAATTTCTCCATCTATAGATTTCACAAAAAAACTGAGTATTAAAATCTTTGTAGTGGATAAGTTGTAAATTGTATATTTCTCTGGACATTACTATAAGTGATTCTGCTTTCCTTGGAATCGTATGATCCAAACTCAGAAAAATATTAAATAATTTAATTTCCTTCTTGATTCATTATTTCACTTCTTTTCCTTTTTTTCTTTATGTTTCTTCTCTGTTTGTGTTCTAAAAATGTTTTATTCATGGATCCTTACATAATAATCCATGACCATGGCCCAAGACACATTCAAATGTTCTGATGTTTCAAATATACATCTCATTTTATGCTGTTTAGAATTATGCAGCCAATAACTGCACCAATGTTCTTGTATTCTGATGGTATGACACCAAAACAATAAAAAGTACAAGTTCAAATTTTGCAGCATAATACTCGCATTCTTGTTGCAAAATGTTCAGGTACAAGACTGGGAAACACTTCAGCACAGAGTTTTTTCACTTTTCTATCTTCC
This sequence comes from Pitta sordida, assembly GCA_013390025.1. Lineage (NCBI taxonomy): Eukaryota > Metazoa > Chordata > Aves > Passeriformes > Pittidae > Pitta > Pitta sordida. Next base: position 14,723 of record WEKX01011649.1, read on the forward strand.
ACATCCACAGAGTTAAAAGAGGGAAGGGGGAGGGGTACAGGAGGAAAGAGGGGAAACTCACATCAAAAATTTTTAAGGGATTGTAATACTTCTCATTGACAGCTTTTTCATCACAATGCCAATTATGATGACCATAAAAGTTATTCTTGCCTGGATAAGAATTTGTAGTGCATTTGGAATGCCACATGAGTCTTCTAAAGCACTCATGCAAATGTATAGTCATAGCATACAATAAACCCTCTAATTAGTACAGATGTGACTTTGCTCTCTATTCGAGTTTACTGGTAAAGTTAAGGGATGGTGTGTGCTTGTTTTGAATACATTAAACACTTTGTTCTGATCAGATTCTATGCACATTTCACAGCGGAAAATACATCTGCTCAATCAGTGATATAAAATGGGTATTTCCTCAGGGGTGTGTAAAGAGTGTATAAATCTCTGCATGTGCCTGAGATTTTCATAGATGCTGGTACATAGGTCACTTACGCGCTTAGTTTTCTCTGCGATCTGGGAGTAATGTTGGTTAGCTCTCCATGCTGCAATGAGATCATAGACCTTTTTTGCTTACATGTGTAGAGCTTTATTCTGTTATGCGTAGGGCTCTGTGTTGCACTCCTAGTTTAGCTATGGGTTTACGTATCTAGAATTAAAAGCTTACTTTGTCTGGTATGGCTGGCCATTGTTTATGCACCCAGATTAGTTTCACCTTTTATGTTACATTAATAATTCACATATTTTGTCCATTAATGAACCACAACAAGTCTGTATGTTGAAAATATTTGTCACAGCTCACAAAAAAGCACCCTTTTGTATAGCCTATTATCTTGTATTAACTCACTTTTTTTCTCAAGGAATTCCCCCTGCAGCAATCCCCACTGTAAGCCATTAGCTGTTCACATCTGCCCACTCTAATGACCACTCTAGTGTATACATACCTGACTGCCATCTAATTTAGATATCACCCATAGGACACTAATACTAATGTCTCCTGGGCCAGCTAAGTCCTGGATTATTGACTAGCTATAGTTATCACTTCATTTGGTTTTTGGAGGTGAACCAAGTGCACCTCAGGTCATAAATAGGTCAAATGATTATACAGCTTGTGGAGGAATCAAGCATTCTTGTTACCCTAACAAGAACCAAAAATACACTTTCTAATTTGTTTTGACAGGGAATCCAATTGCTTTGCCTTCATGCAATGTCCCCTTTGTGTAGCTATGAAAATGCAGCCAATTAGGCATAAAATTCTTTTTCCGTATGAGCAGTAAGTTAAAAAAATGGATGTCATTTAAAATTTTAAAAAAAAAAAAAAAAGAAAATAGGTGGCATCAAATACCTGATAATCGATCTTTTATTTTATAAAGAAAATAAAACTGAAAAAATCAGTGCTTCTATTTCTAATTAAAGCAGTAAATAGATACTGTGATAAACAATGAGGGTTATGATTGCTGCCTATAAACACGTTGTAGGAAGGTAAACACACAGAGAGGAAAGAGTTATTTAAGCTAAAGGAAAATGATGGCATGAGAACAAATGGGTATGAATTGTTCCTGAATATGTAAGACTGGATTTAGAAGATCATTTTGAGCCATTGGAAGAGTGGGTACATAAACAGCCCTCTAACTGATTTTAGAGCGGGGGAAAAAATATATAATTGGTGTAAATACAGGCTTGATAAATGAATTCCATAACCTGTTTTCACCTGAGTGCAAGGTGAGACAGACTGCCTGCAGGACAACTGGACTAGTAGGCTGACAGAAGGAGTCGGGGTGCAATATAACCCCCCTGTAATCCAGGAGGAGGTAGTCAGAGACTTGCTGAGTGTCTTGGATCCTCACAAGTCCATGGGACCAGATGGGATCCGTCTGAGGGTGATGAAGGAACTGGCAGATGAACTCGCCAAGCCACTCTCCATAATTTACCAACAGTCCTGGCTTACTGGTGATGTACCACAAGACTGGAAATTGGCCAATGTGACACCCATCCACAAGAAGGGAAGGAAAGATGATCCGAGTAATTACAGATCTGTCAGCCTGACCTCAGTCCCATGCAAAGTCATGGAACAGATAGTCTTGTGTGCCATTACACAGTAACTGCAAAATGACCATGACATTAGGACTAGTCAGCATGGATTCAGGAGAGGCAGGTCATGCCTGACCAACCTGATCTCCTTTTTTGATATGATGACTTGTCTGGTTGATGATAAAAAGGCCGTGGATGTTGTGTACTTGGATCTTAGCAAAGCCTTTGACACAGTTTCCCATAATAAGCTGCAGGAGAAACTCATAGAGCGTGAACTGGACAGAAGCATTTTATGTTGGGTTAGGAATTGTTGGATGGACGAGCTCAGAGGATGTTGGTGAATGGTGCCACATCCAGCTGGCAGGCAGTCACTAGTGGACCCCACAACGTCAGTGTTAGGCCCGGCACTGTTCAACGTCTATATTGATGATATGGACGAGGGAATTGAGTCCATCATCAGCAAGTTTGCGGATGATACCAAGCTGGGGACAAATGTTGAACTGCTGGAGGGTAGGAGGGCCCTTCAGGGGGACCTTGACAGACTAGAGAAATGGGCAGACTCCAACAGTATGAGATTTAACAAGACTAAGTGCCGGGTTCTTCACTTTGGACATGA
>WEKX01011649.1:17397-55982 GCA_013390025.1 Pitta sordida
CCTTTCACCATCCTTGTCGCCCTTCTCTGGACCCTCTCAAGCAGCTCAACATCCTTCTTAAACTGGGGAGACCAGAACTGCACACACCTTCCCCACCAATAGCCATGGAAACAGTAACACGCCCGGCGAGGGTCATTACTCCGTCTGGGCTTAGAGCAACAGGGAATGGTGTGACTTGTGGCGGTGCTGCGCTGGGTGTCAGTGGCCACCAGGGGCATATCGCAGCATGAGCCTTCCGCTGCAGGGACGACGCATGGATACATACAGGAGTGGGGCATGGACAGCACAGCAGGACCATAAACACGACGGGAGCGAGAGACACAGTGTGCCCTCCGCATGAGGCCGGCCCAGTCCCATCCCACAAGGAGTGCTGGCACCACCCCTCGGTGAAGCAGAGGCACTGTGCATGTTTCCGCCGGGAAGCTCCATGAATCGCTGAGGCAGAACTGCATGAAAAATTTCTCGCAAACCAGTGAGGTTGCAATGGAGAAGTCGCAATGCAGAGAGGTATTACTGTATTGTTTACAAATGGATCCATGTCAAGATCCCTGCATTAAAAAATGTGGATGCATACTGATAACAAAATATGAAGATAAAAGAAAAATAATATATGTACCAACTCTTTTGTCTGTTCATTTTTGTTTGTTTCAGGGCAAGAAGCAAATATATTGTTTTCTTCAACCAAGTTGCTACAAAAACCTGTATTACAGTGAAAAAGGTCAAAACTACATTATTTCCTTTTTAAGTGTGCTGCTTTCACACTTTGTTATCAACTATCATACTGAACATTGTGTATAATCTCATGAAAGGATAGTCATTTATACACATTTCTTTGTTAAGTGTTTTCCATTGCATTTCATCAGCGATTTGCCCCTCTCCTGTCGTTAATGCTGGAAGAAAGTTGCTGGTGGCTGCTGAAGTATCAGCATGAGAGAGAATGAAGAAGGCTGCTGTCTGTTCCATTGATCCTTAGGAAAGCTGAGTGAGATGTGTCAAGACATGCAGGGGACATTTCAAATGTGAAAACCTCCCTTGTTCACATCACACACAGCAAAGTACCACAATAAATGGGGAGTGAGGAGGCCTTAAAAAACACATACAAAACAAGCAAAACAAAACAAAACAAAAAACAAACAAAAATCCCCAGAAAAATGAAGAGGAGCAATATTGTTACAAATAGCAGCAGCATCCCTAGAGTACCACTGCAGATCAGAGAACTGTTGTTCTGGGAATGACTTTGCTATTAGTACTAAAAATTAAGGAGTCTCACTAGATGCAACTAACAGTTTTTTAAACTGTCAAAGTGCTTCATATCCAGTATCTCTGTTTCCCAAATCCATTTCCTTATTAACAAAGTCAGGAAAAAAACTACTGCAGTAATTAGTTCTCCTTCAGCTTATTTTTTCTTCTAATTACACTGGCTCCTCTCCCTATGCCCGTATACATCAAAAAATGTCACCAGGTTTGGGGGCAGATTTGTGCATGCCCTGGCTGAAGGTTCAGGACCAGAGGCGGAGAAAGCAACGATTCATTCTTTCTCCTACACAACAGAAGCAACAGAGATTGAAGACTATTCCTTGAATACAGGACCACAGGTCTGACCCAATGTGAGGGATTGGTACAGATTCCCTAACCATTTGTACTGGTTTTGACTGATATAGAGTTCATTTTCTTAATAGTAGATGGAAGGGGTGTGTGCCTAGGATATGTGGGGTTGATATGTTCATAACACAGGGATGTTTTAGCTGTTGCTGAGCAAGGCTTGTACACAGTCAAGGCCTTTCTGCTTCTCAGCCCACAGAATCACAGAATCGCAGAATATTCTAAGTTGGAAGGGACCCACAAGGATCTTCAAATCCAACTCCTAAGTGAATTCCCATACAGGGACTGAACCCATAACCTTGCTGTTATGAGCACCATGCTTTAACCATCTGAGCTAATCTCAGGGTCAACCTCAGTGGCGATGAGGCTGTGGATGCACAAGGGGATAGGAGTAGAAACAGACAGGACAGCTGACCCCAGCTGACCAAAGGGATACTCCAGGCCATATGACATCATGCTCAGTAATAAAACTGGACAAGGGTGGAGATTGGTGGAGACTGCTGTTGCTCTGAACACTGATCATTTTGTGGTGAGAAATCGTTTACTTTTGTTTCATTTGTGTTTCTCAGCAGGGTGTGTTTGAGGTAGTGCATCCCTCTCTCTCTGTTGTTTCATTCCTTCTTTTTTTTTTTTTTTTTTAATTTTTATGAAATTGCCATTATCTCCATCCACAAGTTTTCTCACTTTTACGCTTCCAATTTTCCCCTACATCCAACTGGGTAGGAGATTGAGGAATACTGTTTACTGGGGTTAAACCACACTACCATCCCAGGGCTTTGCTTCCTTCTGCTACCCTGTTTTCCCCTCTTAGACATGCTCTGCTGCTGCTGAGCACAAAAGCCACAGCAATGGAAACTGGTACAGTTTCCTGTACCACTGTACACTGGCACCTCTAGCAGCTCCTGCCTTTCCACCCAGCTGCAGGAGCAGGTGTGTATGGGACTTTCACACACTTACCAGCACATTTTTTACTCACAGATTCCAGGCTTGTTAAGGTTTTTGTTAACAGCAAGGTGAAATAAGGATAATGTCCCTTTATCAGAGTCGTCTCCAGTCTTATCCTCCTTTCTTCTCAACCATAAAAACACCTGTTCTTCCAACACTACTTTGTCACTAGTACTTTACAGAGAAGAAAGAGAGGTGGAAGAAATTGTTACTATTTTGCAATTACCTTTACAATACAGTACGCACTTGCAAGGTGAAAGGCTATGCAATGACAACAGCATAACTGCAGCTGCCGCCTGCTCCTCACATCCTCTGTTCAGCTTGCACAAATACAGTCTATTTGTTTGACTTCCAAAATATCCCACTTAAATAACTGTACATTTATCAAGAAAAGAAGGCTTATTTGCACTGCATAACACTAGATGTCATTTAATTTGATCAACCGGAGAGGTTTGCTATATTGCACAGACACTTGTATGATGAACCAGCCATGTCTCACTAACATGTAAATAGAATGTGAAGCTACAGGTCCACCCTCTACTTTTCAAAACAAATGTATAACATTAAAATATAGGCATCTTCCAGAATTTTTAGAAAGGTCACAAATCCAAAAACTGAACTACAGTCAGGCCTTCTATACCATGGTACCATAGGTCTTGCCCCCTCCCCGCGCAGCCCTCCATCAGAGTAGAGTGGCAGCTCATTAATATGCAAATTTGACCCCAGTCACCCCACCCCCTCAGATCCGGAGCAACTGCGGGGTGTTCATGGAAGTTCCTCATGCGGTCAGGGGAGTGAAGTCAGTCTCCCCTGCCCCGTGGGGCAGATGCAGCGGGCAGAGGAACACCATGAAACTGTATGGACTTCTGAGCTCTGCCCGCCGTGTTATGCACCTGGCATGGCACAGCTGCGGCTGGGGCTGACGTGCATAGCTCCTCTGACCCATGGGGCAGCTGCAGCAGGTAAAGGAGGCACTGCAGGGTTGTATGCACTTCTGAGCCTTTATCACCATGTTCTCTCTCAGAGGACACGCCTGGCATGGCACAGCAGTGGCTGGAGCTGGCCTTCATAGCTCTGCTGGCACTTAAACATGCGAGTGTGGCAGCTTTGGTGGCTGCCTTGTCACCACAGCAACACTGCCGATGGCGCACTGGCAGAGCAGCATCCAGGTGCTGGGGAGAGGTGCTGAGGACACACTGCATACTCCAGCAATTTGGCAGGCTCCGGACGCACCCTGCAGCAGCCAGACTAGCAGAGTTTAAAACCATGTTTTACTCCGGCACTAAAGAGTTAAGCCTAAAGTGAACAAACTCATTCCAGAATTTGAGCTACCTGAACTTCAAACTCCTGCTTTCAAAAAAACCAAGCAAACACACAAAATCTCCATGAATGTGTACTGTAAAAACAAAAGATTTGTAGAAAATGTGATAAAATAGGTGATTAAACTGGAATGCATCTGGCTTTTAAACTGGCTGGCAGCAAGTCCCCCTGGTAACATGGGACACAAACCAGGACAGCTTTTCCACCAAGCATTGTTACTTCCATAGCAGTTTTGTTTACATAGTTGTTTTTCTAGCAAGTAGGAATTTGAACTTGGGGTTTTTTAGTTGTTTCTTTTGCCACACTGGGGTGGGCTGTACACCCCCGGGACCTTGCGCCTCTGGGACCTCATGAGATCATATTTAAACACAGCTTGCCCTGCGCTCAGCCCCCCCACTGGCCGGGCCCCCCTGCTTGGGCAGAGGAGAGTGAGGCCAGCCCATCGCCATGGGAATGGCACTGGCACAGTCAGAGGCCAAGACAGCCCCGCTGTCTCCCCGTGTTGGCATGGGTGGGAGTGGCCACAGCACAGGTGGCCACAGCACGGGTGGCAGGTGGGGGAATTTGTATATTCATGACTGCCTACTTTGAATATTCATGTGTATCAGGTCCAAAACGGGCCTCCTTAACCGCTTAAAAATCACACCACGAAGATGTGAAGCCACTATCTGGGGGGCACAAAGTGGAAGAGGGCTGACTGTAATGAGGTGATGCCTAGTTATAAATTCTTTGGTGTTACTTCATTATTAGTCTTATTCTTCAGAGGAACAACAGGAATTCTAGTTTGCACTACTTGCGTAAATGACCTTAAAGGGAGTGGTGTCTGTGCACTCAAAACTGCATTGCAAACTACTGTCACTGAGCCAAATGAGAACCTGAGTGGTTTGATGTCTGTTTAATTGATTGAGACACTTATCTGGTACCAAAATAAGGAATAGTTCCTCTTGACATTACTATTTCTCTAAGCATCCTGTTAATTTCTGTGCTTTGCCTTTGAGTGCTCAGCCCTCGTCTCCACTAGAAAACTAAATGTCTGGAGAGCAGACAAATCGCTGATTTTTTTCTGAACTGCCAGAGGACCCAGGGACCATGGCAAAAGTGCTTTTTGGCATCTTCGTCTGCACATGAGGGTGTTTTTGTTCCTCCTCAACATTCACAGGATAGCGCCCAACAGTTCCCTTCAAGACCAGATGCAAGACAAGGCTTTTGGTTTGTCCTCAGTTGCTGCTGGGAAAGCACAGACAGCTCTGTTTAAGCCCATGCCTGCAGTTCTGTCTCCTTCCCCTACCCTTGCTCCTGCCTGCCGGGGCATCTTGCCCCAGGAAAAGGGAGAAGAAAGGAGAGGGGTCATAAAGGACATCTTCAGGGAACTAGACAACCCTGTTAGCATGTCTCAGGATGGGCAGGAGAGCTCAGCCCAGCCTAGGCAGTCACCAGTCATTCACTTCCACTTACAGTCACTGTATATGTCTTCTGCTGCCCTGCCTCCAGCTATGGTTAGAAAAGTTCTCAGTCTTTGGGCAAAAGATGTGACAGAATGCATTAGATTTTAATAGAAAAGCCTCTTGATGGAGTTCGTTGTGGAACTAAAAAGTTTTGGAGGGACTAGTCATGCAACCGGAAGAACTGACCTTTTATAACATTGAATATCCTCAATTTACTTTGGAAATATTTTTTAAATCTGGGTTTTAAAAATCTGAATTTTTAATAAAAATGCAGATCTTTCATGAAAAATACATGTGTTTTTTTATTTTCTGTTTATATCTCAGTTTTCTTTAAACAGGATCTTACAATCATACTTTTGCTTTGAAATGCTATGTAGCTCTCAGCTCAACAGTGCAAAATACTTTAAAGAAGCATTGTTATACACATAATGACACAATATTCTAATAGTATTCAGTTCAATCAACAGCAAAAATTAAATCTAACATCCCAATATCATTAGATGCATAAATCTGCACCTGACATACTCTAAGCTCCAGATCAGTATGCAGAATTCTGCAAAATCAGGAATATTTAAGACCTGAAAACAGAGCAGTTTTCTCTTCAAATTTTGATATCATTGGGAAAGCAAGTGATTTTAAAAATGTGGCAGATTTGGTTGTTCTTTGCACTAGTGAAAAATCTAGAGTAATCTGAAATTAGTTTCATCACCCAGGACTTTCAATGCACCTGAAAATATAAAGTACCTCGTTCTGCATGTTACCTTGCCGCCTCACTGATGATTTCTTAGCATTTCTGTACTGGTCTGTTTTGCAAACATGTACTTTTTTATTTTTGTTTACCATAAAAATTCAAGTAACACAGTTGTGTTGCCTGTTACCACTGATGATATCTGCACTCCACCAAAAGGAACAAGTTTGGTCAAGGATGGAGAAGCAGAAAGGTAATTTTGCTTTTCCCCACTGTCTCAGGTTAGCATTATGATATGTGTGGTAAATGCATTTTAGTATTTTTTTTTCTTTTTGTATTTCATATTGTTGTTTTAAAACAGCATTGTCTCTAGCACCCTTTCCCCCCCTTGACAAGATGTTAAATCCCAGAAAGGAATTTGAGGCATTTGGTCCAGAGGAGGAGGAGTTCCGAGGGAGAGCAGCAGGCTTGGTAGATCCGCAGATCATCAGCGGCTTCTGGTTTCTCTTCCGGATTTTTTCCTTGGAACTCTGAGAAACTGTACCTACCTCCCATAGACACATTCGAGCTCTCTGAACTGAAACAGAGAATCCCGACTACCTGCTCCACATCTAGACAGAAACAAGGTTTCGACCCTTCCATCCCTTCCCCCATCTGGGGGAGGAAAAAGACTGGACAGTTTCAGACTGACAATAGGGTGGGTTTTTTTCCTTGCTGTTCCTTAACTCATTAGAGGAGGATTTTTTTTTGTTGTTGTTGTTATAAATCTGTGTACTTGAGTTAATGAATATTTCTTCTTCACTTCCCTTTGAGAAGAGAGATCAATTTAATTCGAATTGGTGGGAAGGGAGAAAAATCTCACTCTAAACCACATCACCCACAAAACTAACAAAAATATTTAAGAACAAGAGAAGATTACTGGGAAATAAAAAACTGACTTCCTCCTCTGGTGCAAGAACTACAAAGCCTATCAACTGTGATCAAGAGGTCTAGGCCAGAGACTACAAGTAATTCTCACCATGTATTTCTCAAGCTGCACACAGCACATTTAAAAAACAGATAATCTAAGTGAGAATGTTTTAGGCGATGTTGCCTTTCTAAGAACAAGAAGGACAGATATCTTCTCAATACCTCAAACTCCATATTTCTTCAACATCATTGCACCTTAAACATGAGATTTAACTTTTCTCTGTTTCATCAAGCCCTCTCCTGAAATTATCTATATTCTTTACTTCATGTCACTTGCCACTCTCAATAGTCCAGCCCACAAATCCAACTATCAACCTGTTCCTCAGTCCATAGATGTTTTCCATCCAATCTGCTCTTCCTAGACAAGGTAGAGTTGGAGGTTCAAGCAGAAAACACTGTTCAAACAACAAGAATTTGCCTTTTCTGTCTCATTGTTTCCTACTGGGTCAGATGACCAAAAGAGACAGATCTGTGTACAGAAACAGACCCATGACCTCCTAATTCCCTTACTAGTTTTTGATACTGACACTTTCTCATATACTTCAGGTATTTTTAGAATAAATGTAAATAATTCCCCTGGCACAATAAAGTTCCCGTTTTGTCTGCATTTAAGTTAGTTGTTACAGTTGTGCTCTACTTTGGACAAGTTAATCAATAATGTAAATTTTTTTATTGGCCTGCCTGTGGACTAGAATGAAAAACAGTAGCTCAAAGAGAATAAATTCTGGTTTTGGTAACAGAATTCTGATATAAGCCAAGATTAGAATGTAACTTGTGGGTGGTTTTTTATTACACTTAAACAATATCCTACTGCAATTTCACTCAACCCTTTTGATGAAGAATAGCCACATGTTCTTCCCTTTGTTTCTCTTCCTAACCCTCAGCCATAAGAACTCCACCTTCTAGCTGATGTGTTAATAACACACAACTCTGTCATTACAAATATATTTCCCATTCCAAGTAGATGCTTCTAGTGATTTTACTAGTAAGATCATACTAATGGCATCCATATAAAACTGGTTGTAAAATATTTCCCCCCTTGTTTTCCTTTGAATCACAGGCAGCATTTAGAAGAGCTGGACAATCCTAGCAAATTTTGATAGCCAAATACACTTCCTATGTCACTACTTGAATATTGCTCATTCTAATCTCTTATATACATCTTCTCTATCTATTCTGCATTTAAGCAAACTTATCAATGTTTCCCAGGAACAACATTATAATGAATCCCATTAACCAAAATCCTGACTTTCTGTAACTTTGGGAAGGCTCTGAAGCCTTTCAAAAACCCAGATTGACATTTCATTCGCTTCATTTCGCTGTACAAATGCTAGGCTCACATCTCGAATTGTTCAAGGTCCTTCCCTTTTTTTTTTTTTGCATTTAATTTCTGCTTCTTTTTTCTGCTCTCTAGGTCAAATCATGCAACATGACTCAGATTATGTGAGCAACCAAAGAGATTGCACTGATATCAGCATTATTTTATGAGAGAAATTGTGTGACAGTACTCAGCTGCTTTCCCTCATCACTTCTCTTTTACATGTGGCCCTTAAGTGGACTCATCAAGTGGACCACAGCTACTGCCTAAAGCCTGTACCTGCTGTAATAGCTAATAAAAAAGAATTCTATATGTTTTGGTTAGTGTGTCCTGGGTCAATTAAGATGAAGTATGAATTAAATTAATATATATTTGAATAATATATATATATATGGAGAGAAATAAGAACTTTACTGGGAGAAAGGAAAAAAATTAATGTAACAAATATATATATATATAGAACAATAACAGTATAAAAAAACCACAATGGAACAATGACAAGTGGGAAAATAAACAAGCATGAAGGGGGTGTCTAGTTCAAGGGAAAAACCAGGGCACCTCCAGGATTCCAGGGGCAGAAGAATAGGGTTCAGGGTAGGCAAACCAGTGGAGTAACAGTCAGTGATCCTTTCCTGAAATGTCCAAGGGGCTGCAGGGAGATCCAATGGTCGGCAGGGGAAAAGCTGTGCTGAGATGAGGAATCAAAGGTCCACGTGGTTCTGGGCAAAATGGCAGCAGTAGAGATCAGAGGTGAAAACAAGGAGTCCTCAGTCCAGAAGGTCCATGAACCTCCTCCTGCTGAGGCCCATGAGCTGTAGTTATAGGGCCTCGGGCCCCTCCCACGTCACATGCCTTGTGGGCATGTCTTCACATGCCATTGGCTGTCACTCAGCCTGCCCCGGCCCTCAGGCCCCTCCCCTAGTCACAGGCCTTGCCGGGAGGGAAAGATAAGAAAAAGAATCCTCCATTGCCTGTCCAGTAGAAAGGAGAAGGCCTCTCCCCATGCCATATGCCTTGCCAGGAAGGGAAGATAAGACACAGGATCTTCCATTGTTTGTCAGGAGAAAAGGAGAAAGCCCCCTCCCCTGGCCACCGTCCTTTCAGGGGAGGGAAAGGGAGATAAGAAGAGACGCCTATTGTCTGTTCCAGTAAAAAGGAGAAAAGTTTTACAATAGAACAAAAAGGCTTTCCCCATGACATAGTGGAAGGCAGGATCTGTCAACTAGCACTTGTTCCGATCTACAGTGCTGAAGTCTCCCAGACTTAGGTCTGGAATGGTGTGACTATAGATCAGTGAAAAGAAGTTACACTGTGCCTAGCTTCATTCTTTTAACTCTTGATCATTAACAGCCTTACAATTATTAGTCTTTCCTGCAGCATTGTGCCGCTCAGTGAGACATCTCTCCTAATTTTCCCCTTAAAATTTTGAGACCATCATCATCATACATCTATCTCTCTGAGAAAATCTACTTCATTCCATCTGTGAATTTTACTAGCAGTACTCACAAAAAAAAATCACATAGAAGTAAACTTTGTAATCTTAAATAGTTCTTGATATGTACAATAGAGTTGCCATCCTTGAAGATGTTTAAGAAGAGACTGGATGAGGAACTCAGTGACATGGTTTAGACAACGGGAGGCTCAGATTGATGGAGCGTGGTGCCCATGGCTCCAGGGTTGTGGGTTCGATCCCTGGGTGGGCATTTGCTTGGGAGTAGGACTAGATAATCCTTGTGGGTCCCTTCCAACTTGGAATAACCTGTGAACCTGTGAACATCAGTCACATCTGCACTGTGCAGATACCTAGACCACTCAACACTTACTTTCCAGTCAGACTACACCCCTTTTAATTCCTTTCTTTTTCTTTCTCACCTTTGTCATGTTTCACTTCTGGTCTCCTATCCACAATGTATTTTTTCCTAACTCTTGCAAATACAACCTTTGTGCCGTATCTAACTTGTTTCACAAAAATCACCCTAACATGTAATTGAAATCTATTAATTTTCACAGCAAAACTTAATTGTTCAAAAATGGTTCCAAGTCCCTAGCTCCAGAAATACAAAAAAACCCTCCCTCTAATATTTGGTTTCTTCTACACTGTTACCTGTAGGTCTGCAAGTTAAAAATTACATTGAATTCACTCATACTTAATGTCATGCAAGTTTCTGTAAGATATTTTTGGGTGCTGTCTGCAGAAAAAAATTTTTAGACAAGAACCATTTATTAACCTCTGTTTACTGATTCAGCAATAGCAGCAAATGTTCCGTTTCTTACTTCCTACATTGAAATAAAGTAATAGATTTACTCTGGTACACCACTTTAACAAAAATCACAAAGCCTCATCTGAGTATGTAGCATCTCAGAAGAACCATAATGCACAAAAAAAACCCAGAAGATGAGCTGGCTTTTCTCCAAGAGGAAAGCTAAGTGCCAAAGGAACAGGCAATATGATCAGTATTAACAAATATATTGACTTTTATTTCATTCTTAGCTCTGCCCAGGATCTGCTAGGTATACTGAAAAAAAGCTGCTGCACAAAAATCACTTTTGACTCTCTGATTCTGGATCTACTACTGCTCCACTTTTAGTTCCAGTACTGTTAAAAACCAAAACCATGAAGTTTAGATAGAGCATGACTGTCCTATGAGAGGGGCGCAGCCTACCTCTACAGTATGGGCAAAAGCAGGGAAGGGTTCATCACAGCAGTCTATAAATATACTTGTAATGACAGACATCATGATGGCAATAAGATTTGAGATGTTAAACCAGTCTGTCTGCCATCCAGCCCTTCCTTCGTCCCAGATATCCCAGCTGAAGACTTTGATAGACAACTCTGATTAGCCTAAGACTGCAGGAAAACAGAGAATCACAGGATATTTCGAGTTGGAAGGGATCCACAAGGATCATCTAGTCCAACTCCCAAGCAAACACCCACACAGGGATTGAACCCACAACTTTGGAGCCATGAGCACCACGCTTCACCCATCCAGGCCTCCTATTACCTAGACCATGTCACTGTCTTTTCTTAGACACCTCCAGGGATGGCGACTCCACCACCTCCCTGGGTAGTCCATTCCACTGAGGGATCACTCTCTCTGCGAAAAACCTCTTCCTAACATCCAGTCTAAACCTCCCCATGCATAGCTTAAGGCCATGTCCTCTTGTTCTAGTGCTGTCAGCCGGAGAGAAGAGATTTACACTCATCTGACTGCAACGTCCCTTCAGGTAGTTGTAGACAGCAATGAAGTCACCTCTGAGTCTCCTCTTCTCCAGGCTGAACAACGCCAGCTCCTGCAGTCGCTCCCCATAGGGCTTGTCCTCCACTCCTTTCACCATCCTTGTCATCCTTCTCTGGACCCTCTCAAGCAGTTCAACATCCTTCTTAAACTGGGGAGCCCAGAACTGCACACAGTACTCAAGATGTGGTCTGACCAGTGCCGAGCATAGGGGAAGAATAACTTCCCTNATGCTGACTAGGTCTAATGTCGTGGTTATTTTGCAGGTACTACGTAATAGCACACAGGATTATCTGTTCCATGACTTTACCTGGGACCGAGGTCAGGCTGACAGGTCTATAATTACCCGGATCTTCTTTCCAGCCCTTCTTGTGGATGGGTGTCACATTAGGTAATTTCCAGTCTTCCGGTAAATCACCAGTGATCTGTTAAAGGCAATAACATTTCCCTGCAGCACCAACAGCCTTTCACTTGTTTAGCTCTGAAACAGTTCATGGCTAGAAAGTTATCCAGCTCCAAAATCTGAAAACTAGGGCTCAGGACAGGCACAGAGGACACATATCTATTACTACTGTACATGATTCAATAAAACAGCAAGAGAACACATCTTTGTAAATATTTTTCCAAATGCATCTATACTCGACTATTCATGCATAATTATTCACTGCTTCAGTTATTCGCAAAAAATTTCTCCGCAAATCCTAATCAGTTGTTCATGAATATGTCCGGTCAATGCATGTACAGTTGCTCTGGGCAACACCTCTTGCTCACTGGGGACAGCCACAAATCGCTCCCTCATGGGTGTTGCAGAGGTTACGTGGCACTTATAGTCCCACAGGGCCATGAGATGGTGTGTGTCTGTGTGTCTGTGTGTCTATGTGTGTCTGTGTTACTGTTTCCGTGGCTACAGGCAGGGGAGGCGATACCGATAGCAACAGAAGCCAAGCACCAAGTTCACTGTGATCCCGGGGGCTGAACACCCAGGGTGATAGACATGGGCCATGGGAAAGTGACCCAGAACAGTGGGGCTGGGCTGGCTGCAGCAGCAGTGGACCAAGTGCTGTGTGCTGGGATGGGGCAGCGGCAGGACGTGTCCATGCTGCCGCCACTGCCACTATTCCAGGAGGAGGCTTCTATTCCCTCATATTGTGGCAACCAGCCTGGACTTGCCGGCACATATACGCATATTTGCATATGCATATATTCATAACCTCAGGCAAAGCACTCCTAGCCGTGCTAGGAGCTGGAGTTAAAGGGGGGGAAAAAAGGACTCTCAGGTTCCAATATTAATTACTTTCTTTTGTCTTTGTATTACTGTGAGAGTCAAGTGGTCTTGAGAACAGAATCAGCCCTTGCTGCTAAAACCATAAATCTGCAGAGCGAGCAGTACACATCTGAGATAGAGACAGTTTAATTTCACAAAATGTATTTACATCCTTACAAATCAAATCACTGCTTTGTAGCATATGTCATTAATCTCTTACTCAAACATCCTGGGAGGCTTGGGAGCCTGGCAGTGGTCAACTGCAAGGACCAAGTGTATTGTGTTCCTTTAAGATGAATGTGTTCACTGTTTCTTTCTCCTGGACCCTTAAACTTCCTTCCCATTTCTTTTTTTAAGTCTCGGTTTAACATTGCTTTTCCCCTCTCAACTCTTACATTACTTTATCTTTCTAAGGACATTTTCTTCAGATTTCCTGTTCTATTCCCTCTGTCATGAATCAGTACATACCAGCACCTATGCTTGACTTTGAAAGAATAGAGTTACTATGCTAACTGCAACTCATGTCAACTACCACCTGTTTGTCTCACCTTCCTTGAAAAGGCCCTGCTGTAATAAATGAGACCATTATCAGCATCAAGACCTGGCATGGCATGTGCCTGTGCCATTTAGCACTTACTAGGTGGTGCCCAGTAATGGAGCCAACACTTCTTGATGGCCAGGACAGAGGCATTTAAGATTCCAGCAGCTGTAGATGACTAACCAAAGCAAACCACATCATTGACAATTTTCCTTCTTCCAGTTCATTCCAGTATCTGCTGCTGTGATAGATAACTATCAATACCATTCAGGCTGCTTCCATAGCATTTCTAATAGTTATTGAAAATTTACATGGTGACTATTTGTATTTCATGAGAAAATTTCATATCAGTTGCATTTAGGGTTGTATTTTGATACTGAGTACAGTATTTAATGACTAATCAACTGGAAAACACAGGTGGTTTATATAAAAAAAGGGCAGCATGCACTAACTGCTACACTGGAGTCAGTAAACACAGTTTGATTCAAAATGTAATTAATTAATTCAGATTTGCACATTGTTCTGAAACACACACATCCTTTTCACACACATCCTTTTCATATATAAGATAACGTTGTTCTCTTATACTTCTTCAGAGTGTTCTTAAAATGACACACCAGGCAATCACTTAACTGAGAACTTGACCCTGTATAAAAGTGAATACATAGTCCCATCAAGTCTGTATTCGCCACTCTTTATCCACAGCTGAATCCAACATAATTCCTGTAATCTCAGTGGGGAAGACTGTCTTCATCTCAGTGCATCTGCTGCAAGTGCTGTCTGCAACCAAGAGTTTGTGTTGTTGGTTCTTTTCTTTTACTTTCTATACGTACAATAACAGTAGATCTTTTCATTTGTGCTGAGGTTTTTTCCAGACAGGCAACATATCTCCTATGAGTCACGGTTCCAGTACAATTTTTTTAAATTAGGAGGACTTAGAGATCTTGTACGACACTGTAGGGTTTCTGGCATTCATGCTACTGACTTCCTGTGCTAGCTGTTTCCTTCTCCTCTCAGTGCCACGGCCAGCAAGCAGGGTCAGCCAGACTTCATATATGAAGCAGCTGTGAAACTGAGTCAACTATTCTGTGTCTAGGGTAGACAGAAAGGATCCATCATGCAGCCCAAGTGTTGAATATTGAATAAGTTTAAGCAATGTTTTGATTTTATTTTCATATTTCCAGTATCTTTTCATGTAGCCTTCATACCTTGGTGTGGAATGATGGATAGGGTTAAAAATTAGAGGAGAAGAATTAGAGGGTAAAAAGCTGCTGGTGCTCCCTGAATGAGATACAGTCAATATGACGCAAAGGTTCCCCAAACAATGATAAGCACCTGCTATGGGAGATCTGACTGAAAAGGGGAGTAGCACAAAGGCACTGCAGCCTCTTTCCATAAACATCCTGCAAGGAGGGTAATATGATGATATTTCAAAGTTCAAAGACCATATTGTATCTGTCTACCAATGGAGATAGATGCCAAGGATAACTACCCCATTAAGCACTTACGACTTAGGTCACCTAAGCTCCACCTAAAACCTAAAGAAATTATATAAAAGTAAATTGAAAGTATGGGGATTTTGGAGAGGAAGACTCCACCAACACTGCTGGGACAGGCAACAGGTTGAATGTTTCTTCCTGCCCTCCATAGGGGCTCCTATTGGGTAAAAACCATGTTCCGCACATGTTTTATGCTGCCTTTCAGACTAAAGCTTGTGGTTGCTTCATAAGTATATTAGTATATTGCTTTGTATTAGAGCTTGTGTTTGGGCATTCTTCATGGCATTGGCAGATTGCTTTAAATGCATTTTTGCAGTTAGACCCTATCACCAACAACAAAGAAACTTTATTAACCTGTCACAATTCATATTAATAAAGAGTATGTTATTCTGTACAGTGTTAGAGTTAGTCCTTATAAGGTGCTGACTGTAGCCAGCAATGGATAATACACTGGCAAGGCCCACTGAGAGCTCTCCCTTCTTTACTCATTCAGTCGCACCTGGTAGTGTACCCCTGAAAGGGCAGTTGCACATACCCTCTGATTTTGTGAATCTTTATCTGCTTTTTATTTAAACGTGCTGCATTTCAACTCCTTTGTCAGAATGCCTTTCAAATGGGAGCTATTACCTGTCTCACTAAACCTCTCACAGGTGTCTAAGTTTAGTCAGGTGCATCGTATACTCAGTGCTACACATCTACCAGCAACCAAACAAAACCCTGAAACCACAAATTTGAAAGTACTAGTGCTTGAACAAGGCCAGAGATGCTGTGAGGTTTATAAATTTTTCTGTCCAAGTCAGGCTAGATTTTTATTTATTTCTGCAAAATGAAAGTCAAATTCTCAGCTCCATGATCTTTTCCATGGATTTGAATTTGAAAAATACAACATTTTCCTGGTCTTTCTTCCTCTTTTTAGTTTTAGCTGGTGGGGTTGGCCTATTTGACATTTGTAAAAAGTCTCCTCTCCTGAAGTCTCAACATGTGGGTTGTTTTCCTCTGTTACTCAGTCTCCAATATTTCATTCTACCAGGTGCAACATGCATGCTACTTTATCCATCTTTTGAACATTTGCTTCTAATGTATGCTTGGCTACCTGGTGGTGTGTAGCTGACACTGTCTTTAACATGCCTTGAATCCATCTGTCTGTTGGACCATATGGTTGTAATTTATTTGGCAGCCACGCTTCTAATCACAAATGGAGCATCGTGAAGTCTCTTCCATTCCAGGAGATGCAGTAGTTCCTCATTCCAGCATTAGCATTATAGAGAAATTCATTTCTCAGGCTTTCTCTTGCTTCTTTATAACTTCTTTAAGAGTCATCTTCAGAGTTCGACAGTTCTTCCCGGGGATGTCCCACAATGGAAAGCCTTTATGTAAACTCTAATGCCAGACACAATCATTTACAATTTTTCCTGTGACATACAGGCCCAAGTCATAGCCAAATCCTGTCAGAGAAACATCTGTCCTATCGGTGTCTGAGCAGCTGTGCTGGCTGTCTTCATGTAAGTTGGAAATACTTCAGTCAATTGGTGAAACTATTATAAGTTTAGCATAAGAAGTGTCCATTTCACAAACTTCTTTATAGTCTAGACATCTAGAGAGTTTATTACTTTGTAATTGACTGGTAGTCATGTAAGTTTAAGTATTAGTTTATTACTTTTGTATGCGACTGGTGGTCACATAAGCTATGTTCCTAACACATATCTCTACATCTTCACTTATCTTAGGCCATCATGCACCACTCTGTAATCTCAAGGCTTTTTTTATTCCTGAATTTCCCTGAGGATAAGCTGAACTTGTCAATCTGATTAGTGTGTGTTCAGGCACTTTCATGTTTTTAACTGAGTCTATAGACTTGTGGCACCCTATCAGTTTCCATCTCAAAATTTCCTCTTCTTTCACTACATCAGAGACGATTAGACCTGGTGCTTGCAATACTATCTTGTCTAAATGCTCTGTCCTTCTTACACATAATGGAGCAGGTAAACTCTTGAGGACTTAAAGCCTTGCATGCTGAAAATAAAGGAAGAGTACTCTCTGCTGACTGCATGCCATTTTCCTCCAGATCCAGCCAGTTTCTCACCACACAATCTGAAACACGATCCTAGCAATAGGTGATCCACCAAAGTGCCTTTTAATGTTGCCGTCTGGCAACCTGAGCACAAAGTGACAGTAACTTTCCCTGGACCATTTTGCTAGTACTTACACTCCCCATCAAATACCCCATGTGAGCTCTTCTCCCTCCATTTTAATCTGGCCCACCTACAAACTAATCAACATAGACTCTAGATTTTTAGCTCTGTCACTCTAACAATGCCATCCAAAAAGAGTACTTTATGTGGTTTTGATTTGGGCAGAAAACTCTCAGGACATTCCATTGTTTTTCCTTCATCTATTACCAAATCAAAAAGAAAGAGAGATGGATATAGATCCTGACTTCTTCCTGCTATCCCTTTGTTCAGCTGCGACTGTGGTCACTTAGTTAACTCAGAGTTTGATCCATGACCCTTATCAGCCTTTCCTGACAGCAGATGCATCACCAAGTGTGTCACAAGTATGTCTCTGGGAATGCCATAGGTGACTGAGAGGGAAGGATACACATTTAAAACATGAATTGCTGACTTCCAATTATTTCCATTCTATTTTATAGTAATGTATGAGGAGATAACTGCTCCTATTTCAAAACAAAGTTATCTTTGGCACTTATACCTTCCTTACATTCAGAGAAGGAAACGGTCATCCTTCAGACCTCTAGCCCTGCCTGGAAGTTTGTCTTTCTCACTTTGCTTAACCTTCAAGCCCACCTAGAAATGCCAGATCTGATGCCAAAGTGATAAACATGGGCAGTGGGCAGTCCACAGCTGAGATTAAAAGGTCCATCCTCTAACAGACAAGCTTTACTGGAATGTACAAAACTATGCAGAGCTAAGCAGTGATATGTAGCCTCTGTTAATAAACTCTCATCAGTCTGTTGGCCAGATGTTCTGTGAGTCTTGATAATATGGAGCAGGTCTACAGCAGAGATCATGAAGATTCAACTCCTTTAAGTTCAAAGCTTTCACAAGTTCAAAGCATTCACAAGTTCTCTGTTCTGGTCACCTTTTGCAATTCTTCTCAGTTCTTTGTTTAAAGCTGGTAATGCCTCTGCTTACCTAAGCAGTCACTTTTCCTCCCTCAGTTGTTACATTCCTTTCTTTATCTTTCTAAGGAGGCTTTTTTTGGCTTTCCTTATCTTCTGTTTTGCTTATGGACCTTAAGATAATGCAAAGGCAACAGATACTCTTTTTTGTTAGGAGAAGGGGAGGAAAGTTCAACCATAAATTAATTATGTTAGCTGTTGCTTGTGCTGGCTACCCTTTGTTTCTTCAATACTTCAATAGGTTTCAATGCCAAATTGTGGCTGTGAATTCGATTTATCTGTTCTTTTCTGTTGAAGTATTTAGAATATTCTTGCTCTACAGATGGAAGATTTTCCTTTATATAACCATCATTCATGTTGCATCTTATCCTATCATCTGCGTGCTTTATACTATTTCTAGCTAGTATTTCATCCAGTTCAACTAATATAAGTTTCATTGAACTTTCTAGGATCATCCTCAAATTTGCTATTCTTTTATTCCTTTGTGTGGTGGTTTTAATCAGTGGCAGATTGAATCCAAGTCCTGTCACTGCTGGAAGTTTTAACCAATATGCTCATTACTGGGTGTCTGAATTTCCTGGATGTTCTCTTGCAGACTCCTGGAAGTNCCTTTGGCAGTCCATGTATCTGTCATAACCATTTGCTTAATTCTTCAAAAGCTGGCAAAAACTATCACTTTCTTTATAGGTTTGCTACTTGTATTATACTTAAAGGTTTCTTGCACTAAAACAAAGGTTGTTTGTGCTAATGCCTCTGCAGAGTGATTCATTTATTTTGGAAATTCATTTATTTGGGAGGAAAAAATTAAGGTTTTATTTACTATGTACTCCAGACAACACAAGAAAACAATTCAAATGTGTAAACATATGTTCAAAAACATGGGAAAAAAAGAACATGACTAGGAACAGTCAGTACAGATTCACAACAGGCAAATTCTGCCTAACATGATGGCTTTCTGTGAAGAAATGATTGGCACAGTGGGCAAGTAGAAAGCAGCAGGATAATTTATATGCTAATTTTAACAAGGGCTTTCTTATGGTCATTTGTGGCCAAGTTGGTGAGACATTGGCTGGATAAGTGGANCATTGAACTTTCTAGGATCATCCTCAAATTTGCTATTCTTTTATTCCTTTGTGTGGTGGTTTTAATCAGTGGCAGATTGAATCCAAGTCCTGTCACTGCTGGAAGTTTTAACCAATATGCTCATTACTGGGTGTCTGAATTTCCTGGATGTTCTCTTGCAGACTCCTGGAAGTGTTTTACCTCTTCCTCTGAAAAATTTTTCCCTGACATAATTCTACCTTTATCTGACACAAGCAGGATCAATGTAATGAACTCTCTAATACCTTTTAAAGGAGGGACTTATACAGAATCACAGAATCAGTAAGGTTGGAAAAGACCACAGAGATCATCAAGCCCAACCTATCACCTATTACCTAACCCAGCCAAACCTGTTACCTAACCTGTTGCCATCCTGCTACCAACACACCATCCTACCTATAACACACTACCCTAATATCTAGGTCATGCCACCAAGTACATCATCCAACCTTTTCTTAAACACCTCTAGGGACGGTGACTCCACCACCTCCTTGGGCAGCCCATTCCACTGAGAGATCACCCTCTTTGTGAAAAAGTTCCTTCTAATGTCCAGTCTAAATCTCCCCTGACACAATTTAAGACTGTGTCCTCTTGTTCTATCACATGTAGCCAGAGAGAAGAGACTGGCCCCCACCTGGCTACAGCTCCTTTTCAGGTAGTTGTAGAGAGCAATAAGGTCTCCCCTCACCCTCCTCTTCTCCAGACTGAACAACCCCAGCTCTCTCAGTCGCTCCTCACAGGGCTTGTGTTCCAGACCCTTCACCATCCTTTGGCAGTCCATGTATCTGTCATAACCATTTGCTTAATTCTTCAAAAGCTGGCAAAAACTATCACTTTCTTTATAGGTTTGCTGCTTATATTATACTTAAAGGTTTCTTGTACTAAAACAAAGGTTGTTTGTGCTAGTGCCTCTGCAGAGTGATTCATTTATTTTGGAAATTCATTTATTTGGGAGGAAAAAATTAAGGTTTTATTTACTATGTACTCCAGACAACACAAGAAAACAATTCAAATGTGTAAACATATGTTCAAAAACACGGGAAAAAAAGAACATGACTAGGAACAGTCAGTACAGATTCACAACAGGCAAATTCTGCCTAACATGATGGCTTTCTGTGAAGAAATGATTGGCACAGTGGGCAAGTAGAAAGCAGCAGGATAATTTATATGCTAATTTTAACAAGGGCTTTCTTATGGTCATTTGTGGCCAAGTTGGTGAGACATTGGCTGGATAAGTGGATAATGAAGAGGAAATTATCTGGACTGCCACAGTAAAAGTGTTGTGATTGCTGGTACAAAGCCCAACCAACAGATCATTACTGTGGCATCCCTTGGGGATTGATACTGGGACCAATATTCTTTATGAAAGACCTAGAAGGCATTATCAGGTCAATGGATGAAGTTGATATGCCGCAGGTACAGCTGCCATATAGAGACTTCAAGAGGTTTGAGAAAAGGGTTGGCAAGAATCTTATGAAGTTCAAATCAGCTAAATGCCAAGTCTTCTAATGTAGATGTAATAATATTGTGCAATGCTACAAGACGGTGGGGCGGGGGAAAAAGGAAGTGGTAAAAGAAGAAGGTCTGCCAAAAAAGACTTCAGTGTCTTGGTAAGCAGTAGCACAAATGTCATCAATACATTATTCTGTTCTAACAGGAGCACAGTCAGCAGGTTGAACCAAGTAGTGCTTTCTATGTTTGGCACTAATGAGATTATATCTGGAGGACTGTGCCCAGTGGGGCTTGCTACTCCTAGAAAAAACATGGAAATATTGCAGCAGGGACAGTAAAGGCCCATCAATACAGTCAAGGTTGGAGCACAAGACACATAAGAAAAGGATGAGAAATCTGAATTCAATTTGCCTGAATAAAGAAGGCTCAGTGGGGCATATTACTGCTATCTTCAGCTACCTGATGGAAAGGTAGGTACAGAGAAGACGTAGCAACTTTCTGCTCAGAGGTGAATGGAGAGGTGACCAAAGGCAAAGAGCACAAGTTGGAACATGCAAAATTCATATTAAGTGTTAGGATAACATTGGATTCAGTTGCCCTGAACGTCTATGGATCCTCCATCTTTGGAGGGGTTCAAAAATTAACTGGACATTGTCAAATAAGTTGCTCTAGTTGGACTTCCTTCAAGCCTTCTTTCCTGCCTCCATTGGCAAATATTATACATCCATGCTGGTGAGTCCCAGGCTGTACCACTTTCTCTGAGGTTTTTCTTTGCAATCAGAAGCTCCCAAATGACTTATTCCTGCAACACGAAATTTTTTACAATTCCAGCTGTGATAGAAATGAACTGGAAGGGCTGAGATGGTGCATCCCATTAATACAATCCAATACAGCTGGCCTTCAAATACCACGGTACATGGGTCTTGCTCCTCGCCCCCCGTACTGCCCTCCATCAGCATAGAGTGGCAGCTCATTAATATGCAAATATGCCCTGCACCCTCACACCGTCCCCAGATGCTTCAGCGCTGTTTTGGCACTGCCCTGATGTGTGTCAGTGTTTGTGTCAGTGCTTCCCAGCACCCGCAGCCACCCCATGCTGGGAAAAAACCCTTTTTCACTCGGCCAGGGACACTGGTGAGAGGAGCCACCTGCACCACTGGCCCAGTGTCTCTCCTGGTGGGTAGATCTGGTCTCTCCATGCTCGAGGTAGACATCTACCCCAAGAAAGTCTTGGACACCACGTCTAACCTGAGAGTGTGTAAATCTTTCATAACTGCACGCAGCTTCTTTGCTCCAAGTGCAGCGAGGTAGACATGGCGCCAGGCAGACCTGCTGCAGCCTCGGCAGCCCTGAGCGGAGCAGAGTGGAGCAGAGTAGAGCAGGGAGTGGTCCCACTGCGGCCGCTTTACTCCAAGCAGAGCAGGACAGGGCGTGACAGGTGCAGCACGGGCGCAGCGCCAGCAAAACTGCTGTGGCCGCCTAGCTCTTAGCAAAGCAGGACGGACGCGATGCAGGCAGAGCAGTGCACCCTTGGTCCGTGCGGCATGGCGTGGGGGTTGATTTAAATATTCATGACTGTCAAATTTGAATATTCATGACTGTCAGTTCGCACAGGCACAGGTGCGAAACAGGCCTCCTTAATCACTGAAAAATCGCACTGCGTAGAAGCTGCTGTCTGGGGCGCACGAAGTGGAGAGAGCTTACTGTAGCTTCTGTAAACCAGATGACTTCTCAGAGTCAGAAGATGGGTGTTTCTCAGCAGCTGTTTGTTTTATATAGCACCTATATATACAGCACTCAAACTAAAGATGGTTCAGGTATGTCTTCTCTAAAGCAATCATATTTTCTAGCTGATATTTGTGCTTATGCTCCATCTCACATCACCAATGATCTGAAGCAGGAGGGTAAGGGATAATGACACAGTTTTAGGATTTCTCCTTCCCACAGATCGGATCTCGTTCAGATCTCCCCTTGTCTTTTGAAATTTTCCTCTCAGGTACCCCAGCATGATTGCTGAATTACTCTTAATTTCCACTCTTTTAATTAAGAACATTGACTCTTGTGTTCCATCCAGTCTCCCTCTGTTTTTACGGTCACTTTGAGACAGAGATACCATGTACCTCCTGTTATTTACATAAATTTGGCTGAGTTTTTTTCTCCAGTACAAATTATATTAACACAACTCCTGTCAATTCATCTACATTTATGAAGGAAAAGTAGATTTGTTATTTAGACTTGTACAGTGTTCAAAACAAAACAAAAAATAGCTCTCCACTTCCTCAACGGTCCCTTTAAAGTTGGCATTACAATTAGCAAATAAATTGTGTTCTGGCTTGAAGAAGGGACAGAAGTTATCCAAACAGAGTAAACAAGTAGCTCCCTTTGCAGTGAAGGTAATGACCCCCTACTGACTTACATCTCAAGGGGGAAACCTTCCACTGGGATTCTTTGATGTGTTTTAAATACACAGCAGACTTCCCTTTGGCAAGGTCTTTAAAAGGGCTTCTTTCCTCCACAAGGATTTCTATTTATTTTTACAGAATGTATGGGAACAGTGACTGCAAGTCTTCTATTCTTTCATTACATTTAGTAGAAATTGCTCAGACAAACATTAAGGCACTAAAGTACCTGTATTCATGTCTTCACAAGTATCATACACATACATGTATATATGCCAGTTACCATATTAAGTCTCATTTCCTTAGGCAAGCAAAATAAAGACATTTTAACAGAAACACACAAAAAAGTCCAGTGAATAACACTCATCCTCAGTGCTTTCATTATAAAAGTTTTTTTCAAAAGAACAATAACTTAGAAGCAATTATTAATATGGGCAGCCTACCAACCAACTGCTAACAGAGATGGCATGCATCTATAGCATAATACTCTGGTAAAAAACAAGCAGAAAAGCAAGGTAAATCACCACCTTTTAATTCTGTTATTCATAATTACAAAAATCCATTTAAAGGATGATAATCCCAGCAAGATTACCAATGGTCTGTGTCAGCATGTCCAGCTGTTCCAGCCCTCCTCAAGAAACACACACAATTATTCAGTATTCCTTACAATCACCCCTATTTCAGGCTCCCCACCTAGCTGAAGAGGACTCTAAGCAGTAATATCCTCCTCTGCCCCCATGACCTAGGACAATACTGGATAGGCTATGACACCACCTGTGCCTTCTACTTCTACTGTGCCTTTGTACCTCTACCTGTGCCCACAAGGTAAGTCTTAAAAATATTTGGAAGCATTAAAGCTCTAAGTCAAAAATTCATGGAAGTCGCTTTGACCATGCTTGCCTGTAGTTTCACTCAATAATTTCCGGTCAAATCAGCAGCCCATCACACCCAGCCACCACCACATCTTCTCCACCACCTGCTTGCTGCCCGACCTTTTGCCACTGGTACCTTGGGACCATCCACTGTAGTCAGTGGACACTGTGGTCGGTAATATCCACACGAACCAGACCTATTGCAGGCTGAAAGGTTAGCTTCTGTATGTAAAGTGGAAAAAACTTAAGGTCTTGAAGCACATTTCAGCAGTAAAACTTAAACTGATGTAAAAACTGATACAGTGGAATCACTGCAAATGTGTATTGCAGACACTTTCAGATCCACTTAAACCTAGCTTGCATCTTTTTGTTTGTACCAGTATCTATCAATCCAATCCAAAATTTAGTAAATGTGAAAGGATATTTACAGGTAGATTTCCACATAAAAGTGTGACTTAAAACTACTTGGTTAAACTCAGGTAGATTTTGAGGCTAGAACAGGTATTAATTTCTAGTGTGATCTTTCCAACTGTCAGAGAAAAAAATTGAATATTCAGAATGAATACTAATCATCTGAAAGAATTCTAAAATTATTCTAAGTGAAAATTATCATCTCTTTGGGAGATCAAATTTATAGAGGCAAGCTTCATTAAAATGCATAATTAGGTACAGGAAATACAAAAGACTCATCGTAAAGCAGCACAAACCAAAGCCCTGAACTACTGAAAGTATTCCTGAAGGATTATCACAGAGTCCTAATAAGGTGATTTGGATTTGATCAAGAGATTTTAAGTCAGTAAAGAAAATGAGTAAAATTTAGGATGCAGTTATGCCAGTGGGAACTTGGTAACTGAAGTGTTGTAAGAACTTTATTGTACATTTATAATATACAGGTTAATTTGCACCTTGGCATTCAGGATAAAAGCAATACATATCAAATGCAACTTATATGTATCTGGCTTTCTTTGATTTCATAGCATGAAGGGTGTGTTCCCTCCAACCTTCCCTCTATTCATAAGCTCCCTCCCCCTAAACGTTCACAAAATCGCACTATGATTGTCTTCATCGATAGAAGACAGTTATGGTTGGGTTTTTTTAATTATATGAAATAGAACACTAGGCAGGATGGATTGAAAGGAAAAAATATTTTTTTCTATCTATATAAATATATATGTAGATATTTCCCACCTCCTACCAACCAGGAAGAAAGGGAGAGAGAGGAAATAGGAAAGAGGAAAAAAAAAGGAAGAGAGAAAGAAAATACTAAAAGGAAGGGAACAAAACAAAACAACTGGTGTGGGGCGGAGGAAAATTGTCTTAAGACTGCCCTTTCCTGCTGGATAAGTGGAGGAGGTAGATGGGCACCGAGCACACTGCTGGAAGCCACCGTGTGGCTGCCATGTCTGCTGGCAGGAAGTGGCCACAGGGAGTCCATGTCTCAGCTTTCCCTATCAGAAAGGGAAGAAAGAGAGAGGCGAGTCTGCCATGCACAGGGTTAAAAACAAGCCTCGCACCCAGCTCTGCTTACGGTCTCCCCCTTCCACCAATCAGCAAACGAGTAGAGTTGTCGCGGTCAGAAACCCGAAAGAGATTTTGGCAACTTCCAGCAAAAGGAAAAGGTTGTCGGCAACATGGTTGCCCCCAGTCATGGCCAAGTGATCTGGCTCCAGTGGCACCACTTGTAGGAGTGCAGAGCCACACTCTAGTAGTTGCAGGGCTGCTATGCACACACAAGCCACCACCGTGCTGCTTCCAGCCTGTGGGATCTTCCACTGCTGGGTTGCTGCTATCGCCACCCACCCACAGCCACCACCTAGTCAGCGCTGTGGGCCACAGCCAGGCTGAGCTGGAGGGGGCCCCACCAAGCTCTGCTGCTGCCCTCTCACGAGGTCCTGGACCTGAAGCCGGGGCTGTCGCCCTTGCTGCCTCTGCCAGCACCACACCAGCTCTGAGCCAGCGGGGGCTGGCAGTCTGCCTCCCTCATCCAGCAAAGCCAAAAAAAAAAAAAAAAAAGAAAAGTATTTTTCAGCAGAAAAAAATAAAACCAGTACCACTCAGAACCAGAGAGTTATCCCAAAACCACGACAATGGGTCAGGTTAGAAAGGACCATAGTGGGTCATCTGCTCCAAACTCCCATCTAAACAGAGTCATCCTAGAGCACATGGCACAGGATTGTGTCCAGAAAGCTCTTGAATATCTACAGTGAGGGAGATGCCACAATCTCTCTGGGCAATCTGTTCCAGTGCACAGTCAACCACAAGGTAGAGAAGTTCTTCTTCATGTTCAGGTGGAACTTCCTGCGCATCAGTTTCTGGCCTTTATCTCTTGTCCTATTGCTCAACACCACTGAAAAAAGGCTGGCTCCATTTTCTTGGCATCACCCTTTTAGATACTTAGAGACATTTATAAGGTCTCCTTTCAGTCTTCTCTTCTCAAGGTTGAACAGGTCCAACTCCCTCAGTTTTTCCTTGCGAGAGAGGTGCTCCAGACCTTTCATCATCTTTGTTGTCCTCTACTTGTCAGGGAAGAATGAAGAGGCATGGACCTGGTATGCAAGTGAACACACTGAACCGGTTTATTGAAAATGCGTCTGACTTTTATACAGTGAAGCAAACATTACCCACCTCGCAGGTGATGTTTTCTGACTAGGTTCACACAGGAACTTATCTATAGTTTACGTGCTTCAGCATGGGAAAGCAAAGAACACCACCTCAGTACCATGGGATTATTTGGGGAGGTAGAGGAAAACATCCCTCAGTACCATGAGATTGTTTGGGGAAGCAGAGTATATTTCGGTATCATTAGGTTGTTTTAGCTAACTGCAGACCTGCCTGGCTTCTCAGCTCTTTTCAGGGCTTTCTGGCTTCTTTTAATGCTACAATGCTTTTTGGCCAAATGTGGCTTGTTCCTACATCCACTGGACCCGCTCCAGGAGCTCCATGTCTCCAACAGTATGAGATTTAACAAAACTAAGTGCCGGGTTCTTCACTTCGGCCATAACAACCCCATGCACCGCTACCGGCTGGGGGAGGAATGGCTCGAGACTAGTGAAGTGGAGAGAGACTTAGGTGNGGTGAGTTGGACTAGATGATCCTTGTGGGTCCCTTCCAACTCATAATTTTCTGTGATTCTGTGATTCTGTGTGTGTGATACTGAAGAGCCCAGACCTGGTCACAGTGATCCAGATATAGCCTTACCAGGGCTGAGGAGACAGGTAGAATCACCTCCCTCAACCTGCTGGCAATGCTCTTCCTAAAGTGTTCCAGGATACCATCATCTTTCTTGGCCAGAAGGGCACTGCTGGCTCATGGAGAATTTGTTGTCCACCAGGACCACCAAGTTCTTCTCCAAAGAGCTGCTTCCCAGTAGGTCACCCTCCAGCCTATACTTGTGCATGGAGTTATTCCCTCTGGAGTATCAGACACTCCTCCCAGCTTTGTGTCATCAGTGAACTTGCTGAGGAAGCATTTGCCCCTTCATCCAAGTTACTGATGAATATGTTAACCAATACTGAGCCCAGTACTGAACTATGAGGGACAGCACCAGTGACAGGTCTCAAACTAGACCCTGTGCCACTCATTATGACCCTGTGGAATCTCTCATCCAGCCAGTTCTCAATCCACCTCACTGTCCACTCATCTAGTCCACAATTCTTGTATTTGTCTATGAAGATTTTGGTGAGAGATAGTGTTGAAACCCTTCCTGATATTGAGGTAGACAATATCCACTGCTCTCCCCTCATCCATTCAGGTACTTGTTTCATTGTAGAATTCCATTATTTTTCCTTCGAGAAATCTTGGGCAAGAGAGGTAATGAAAAGAAGCTGCGCTGCTGTAGTTGTACCTCAGTGCATACTCAGTTGCTGCATTGTTATTATTCTCATTCTTCTCATGCATTCCCTTTTATCAAACTTTCTAGCCTATAATGAGCATCTGTGTCAGCATGAATGTAGTACATGCTCTTGCTTTGAAAGGTGTCTACAGTATTTTAAATGCTTATAAAAATGTGAATGATAATATTGTACAGCCATACATGAACACTTTTTCTTAACTCCTTATCATGTATGGGAACCAGTGCAAGTCTTGGAAGATGAGTTTGGTGAGCCAATAAACATAAGCACAGTCTTCAGTTAAGATGTTCATAAACACAGCTTAACTAAAGTAATTTCAGTCAAGGCTTAGCTGAAAACATCTTTGACCATCAGGCTAAGACAAAGACTGCAGAAGTTAGCTCAGGCAATGGCAGTTCCAGAAGAGAGACTGCAATTAAAGGAGCACGTATCATTTCACAGGTTAAATAAACTACTAGAAAGACACTTGGGAAAGAATGGAATAAAACCTTTTATATGTTGGTATTTATTTCTACCTGCATTTTTTTCTTACTGGAATAACAGTGACACCATTAAACAGAGCACAGTTTATAGACTTAGAAACTATAGTTTAGCCAATCCTGCAGATTTTTTCCTCTGGTAATATCACTGGTAAGAATCACTTTTATAAAACTTCTTTTTGACTAGTTTGAATTTATTCATTCCATATCCCAGGCTGACTTCTACAGGACATTTCAGAAAGGAAGGACTTATTTTTAAGCAGATAAACTCAAGTCCTTATTGTTGTCTGCATCAAAGAAGTAAAAACCACTGTGTAACTTTTAAGAGTCCTCAGTAATGCGTGGAGAGCAATATGGGTCAGACCCTATTCCAGGTTCCCCACAAGGTACTCTTCTCTTGAAGCTGTAGTATAGATGCCACGAGCCATGAGGCTCTACATGTATTTGCACTATCTCAATAGCATAGTGGCTTTTTATTTTCCTTGGACTGCACATACATATACTACTCCAAAGTAGACTTCTTTACGTGCCATTTTGCCAACAGCTTCTGACAGCCCCACTCACAGACATGCATCCCAGCTGGGGTCAAAGTCACAGACAGGTAGGACTGTGGCATCATTATGAGGTCAGTCAGTGGTCCTGGAACTCATGGAGTTCTCATAAAATGTTACACTATCTCTGTCACACCCCATAAATCCTTGCAAAGCACATGCACATCTGCACCAAGCTCTGATAGTACACAGATTGGTGTTACAGGACTGCCTTTTCACAGTGCTACACTGGATGGAGAGATACTGTATTTGATTTATTTTTCCTTATTCTCAGCCAAGACATATTCACTCTGCCTGTTGTTTAATACTCTATCTTAATGAGACTACAGTCAGCCCCTGGTTATCACAAGTCCAAGGGTCTGGGCCGACACCATGAACCCAGCGAATCGCAAAGAGAGCAAACTCATGAATATGCAATTAAGCATTGCCTGTTGCCCTGCCCCCTCAATTCTTGGACAGGGGGGGGCATTCCTGGGACCGCCCTGAGCCCTGTTCTGCCTCAGGAAGGTAAAAAAACCGCCTTTTGCCCCTTCCCAGCAGCGGAATCCTGGCTTTTGGACCGAGCTGCATTTCCAAGTACAGAAACCCCACAGGAGCCAGAGCTGCCAGGAGCCCTGGAGCTGACAGCCACCCCCCACCAGTGGAGCAAATTGGACCTGGAGCCTCCTGCCACTGTTTATTCCCTGCTGTGTCTATGCTGGGGCTTGCTGGTTGTTAGTGAGTGTCTCTTGTGTTCAAACATGGCAGAGCTGCTGTGCCGCGCCACTCCGACAAACCCAGGGCAACTTGCCCCAGGCCACCGTCCCATGCCATTCCAGAGCAGGAACCTGCAGGAGAGTTGTACTGAGTCTGTCTGAGCCCATGGCAGGCCTGGCAATGCTGTGTTTTAGAAGGGTGTAGATAACACACAAGTGTTTTGACTATGGCCAGGCACACACACGACATTAATGTCCCTTCCCCCCCAACTGAGGACGAGATTCTGGGAGGGCACACGAGCAGGCCAGCTGACCCAGACTGACCAAAGGGATATTCCATACCATACGACATCAGCTCAGGTATAAAAGCTGAGGAAGGGAGAAAGGAGGGGGCGGGGGGGCATTCATTTTTCTCGATGTCTGCTTTCTAATCACGTGTAGGAGCCCTGCTTCCCTAGATGTGGATGAACACAGAATCACAGAATCACAGAATCACAGAATCAATAAGATTGGAAAAGACCTTAGAGACTATTGAGTCCAACCTATCACCTATTACCTAACCTAGCCAAACCTGTTACCTAACCTGTTGCCATCCTGCTACCAACACACCATCCTACCTATAACACACTACCCTAATATCTAGGTCATGCCACCAAGTACATCATCCAACCTTTTCTTAAAACAACTCTGCTGATGGGAAGTAGAGATTCTTTTGTACACTTTTGTTTTACTTTATTTTCACTTATATATTTTGCTTATTCCAACCCACCCATCGCATATCATGTAATTATTTGGGACTGAGCAACCATTTGGCTTCCTGGCATTCAGTCAGGGTAAAACCCATTACAACCATGCATGCACAAACAGCGCTGGTTGCTCCCCTGGCATTACAGCCAGGTCTGACCTCCCTTTCCCTGTAGCACCACTCATTTTCCAAAAAATGCACATAGAAGCTGCACATAGCAGCTTCACTACTTTTTCCTGCCATGACGTCAGATGAGGCTGCCATTCCATCAGACTTGAAAGGGAGGGATGAAAGGGAAATCTCTGCTGTGTCAAAAGGAAAGGGCTTGGAACAGCAGAGGTTTCCTCTTCTGACCAACCCCTTGGAACAGGAGCAGACTAGCTATCCCAGCAGCAGGGTGGGATCAAGATTTTCAGGATGGAAGACACATCTCCACCCAGCATGTCGGAGGCTTTGTTAGCTCTCCGGTTTTCAGCAGCAAAGGTCTCTTTAACATCTTCTCAACTGGATAAACATGGCAGCGGGGACACCGGGGCTGCGGCGGAGGTGTAGCCCATCCCAACGATTGTGGCCATGACAGGGCAAGCTAGTGGTGGCACCAGGACAGGTGTCCTGTCCTGGTGACACATGCTGGTGCCTGCCAACCCCTGCTGCTGACAGCCCATCCTGGGCACAGTAACCTTGGTAACCCTTCCCCGCCCAACTCATGGGTCATTTACATATCCATGAGCTGCACTGCCGCCAGACATCAGAAAGAGCTGAAGGTTTTGTGGTCTCACCACTGTGTACAAGTGAGGCTGTGACACACGCACACAGCAACTTTTCTCTCCTTTCCTCTCCTCCCCTCTCCCAGCACCTCCTCACTTCCCCTCCCCTTGCCCGCTCCCCCCATCCCAGAGGACAGCCCCTTGCCCCAGCTAGCCAGCCGCCCACCGAGGGCAAGGTGGTCTTACATCCTCTCCCCACTATCAATTATTTTAAGTGTTTCTTACATGGCCAAAAACATCTTCTGTATTAAAAACAAAGTACGTAGTGCTGCCTTGAGGGAGCTTTAATTTCAGTGTCTGTATCCTCTCTGTCACTGCAGCAGCCCCAGGGGCCCCACTTCCACCACCACACCGCCATGCCCAGAAGTGGTGCTGCAGCCCCACTGCCTCCACACCGCCTGTCCGACAGCAGTCCTGGCTACAGGGTCATGGTGGTGGTTCCCCTTCCCTTTAAACAGTGCAAATGGGTGGCGCTCAGGGGCTGCAGGGAGCAGGCGCGATGGGCATGGTTCATTTACATATATATGAGCTCATTCCATATTCATGAGGTGTCTGAGATCATGGCATTATCTGCACAGGTGTGGACCCCACTTTTTCACTGAAAAATAAATCACGAACTATTGACACCACAGAGATGCAAGCCGTGAATAACTGGAGGCTTATTGTATTTCTATTTTTTTACTAAAAATGAGCAATTCCATCCTGCTGCAGAGTTGTCCTTTTCTATTACATACATATATTAAGTCTAATTTGCAAGTATATTTATGAAAATTCCTTAGGGATGAAAATCGTGCTTATCTTAAACTACACCATACATTATATAATCCAGATATAATATTTTTCTATGAATTGGTGTGTACTTCTCCACCCATCATTTATTAATAGGCTTACCATCTGCATTCATCTTTAAATTCCACCAATTAATATTCTCAAGCCTGGAAACATTTTGGGTACGGTTTTCATAATGCGCAAAATCTGATACGCAACTCATTTTACACTAAGAAATTTAACCCAATACCAGAGACTGTAAGAACAGATTGGTTGCAGAGACTTAAAATAAGTTGATTTAGTTGGATGAGACAACTTTCACAGGCATTCATTTAAACGCTAAATTTCACTAGCTGTACAGAGTTAACAAATGTGCTACAAAGATCTTCAACTCCCACACAAGCTGACTCACACGAGATAACAAAACTATTAGTTCTTGAAACAACTCTATATTTCTCTTTATTGTTCCAATGACTTCCCCAGTTTCGAGGGGCACAATTTCAGCAGTGTACTCTATAAAGAAAACGGTGTTTGGAGATGGATGGGTGACCAGGTCATAAATCAAGGGAAAGAGCCTTGGTGACAAGTGGTTTATGTCACCACCCCAGCTGCAAAACTCATCTGAAACTCAGTAATTTATCGAGCTGTATCCTTTATTTTTCCCACTAGCTAGCAGTCCATTCCAAAGCAAGCACTATTACTTTTCTGTTCCTTCTTTTCACTGCATCCCTCTCATTACATCTTTGTTTTTGTTGTTGTCATTTCAAAACTTGTGCCACATGTCCTCAGTTAATTTGCCCACACTACACATTTGTGGGTCCACACTCACAAGTTTTGGGGGGGTTTATGTGACTCACATGTTTTCTTATAATACCTTTTTAATCTCTATTTCTCCACACTGAAAGACCCTTTTTTCCTGTTGGATCTGTACAGACTTGTCAAATGGAAATCTGAAGCTGATGATTCATACATTTCCAATTTAGATCAAATATGCCTTTCTTTTAATTTTGATTTTTTTCTATTTTTATTTATATGCTCAATGGGAGATCTCACAGTTATTTCTAGGAATATTATTATTTTGCTTTGTGTAATACGTCTTACTGTATCATTACTAAAAGAAATTACTTCCAAAGCAGGTAACACAAACACAGCCTTATGTTTTCTTTATATGTGGTATGAATTGGGTCCAAAGATAGATAAGTAATGAAAGCGAAATAACAAGACCCCTGGGTGTTCTGGTCTTTCAGGCTGTGTCCAAGCTGGAACACCTTGGAGAATTTACAACCTCCTTGGGCTGTAATATGCACTCCAGAAATTTGGAGTTGGGCAAAGAGCAAACACACACACCAGCTCCTTCACCCTGACATCCTCTGATTTCCCTGGAGTGAAAGCCAGAATACATGAGTCAGATCTACCCATGTGCCAAATCTTTAGGGGACTGTGACTGCAGGGGTGCCGCTGTACCACATCCACCAATTTGTTTACACATAGCACTAGAAAAATATCTAAATGAATTAACCATATGAGATATTCCCCCTTGTCCTATCACTATATGCTTGTGTAAAAAATCCCTCTCCATCTTTCTTGTAGGCTTCTTTCGGATACTGGAAGGTTGCAATTAGGTCACCCAAAAGCCTTCCCTTCTCAAGGCTGAAAAATCCCACTTCTCTCAGTCTTTCCTCATATTTTCTTGGTGGCTCTCCTCTGGACTTGTTCCAACAGGTCCATATATTTCCTGTGCTGGGATCCCAAAGCTGGATGTTGTACTCAAGGTGGCAGAGTAGAGGGGCAGAATCACTTCCCTCACCCTGCTGGCCATGCTGCTTTGGATGTGGCCAAGAACACAGCTGGCTTTCTAGACTGCATGTGCATATGGCCAGTTCATGTCCAGCCTCTCATCCACAGCACCTCAAAGTCCCTCTCATCAGCACTTGTCATCTCTTCATCCCTCAGGCTATATAGGTACAAGGGATTGCCCTGACCCAGGTGCAGCATCTTGCATTTGGTCTTGTTAAATCACATGAGATTCCCATGCGCCCACTTCTCAAGCTTGTCCAGGTCCCTTCGGATGTCATCCTGTCCTTCAGGTGTGTTAACCACACGACTCAGCTTGGAGTCATCTGCAAACTTGCTGAGAGTGGACTCAATACCTTCGTCTACGTCATTATGAAGATATTAAATAACACTGGTCCCAGAATAAACCCCTGTGTGACACAGAGACCCACTTGTCACTGATATCCATTGGGACTATGAGCCATTGATCACTACCCTCTGGATGCAACCATCTAGCCATTTCTTTATCCATCTGACAGTCCACCCATCAAATCCATCTATCACTGATTGAGAGAGAAGGATGTTGTGGGGAACTGTCAAAGGCTTTAGAGAAGCCCAGATAAGTGACATATGTAGCCCTTCCCTTGTCCATTAACATAGTCATTCCAACACAGGAGGCCCCTACTATGATTAGGTAGGACTTGCCCATTTTGAAGCCATGATGGATGTCTCAAATGACTTCCTTGTTTTCCAAGTGCCTTAGCATAGTTTCTAGGAGGACCTGTTCCATGAAAATTCTTTACTATGAGAGTTGTGAGGTACTGGAACAGGTAGTCCAGAGAAGCTGTGGATGCCTCATCTCTGAAAGTGTTGAAGGTCAGGTTTGATGGAGCTCCGAGTAAGAAGTGTTCCTGTCCATGTCAGGGAGGTTGCAACTAGATGATTTTTCAGGTCCCTTACATACCAAACCATTCTGTGATTCTGTGATTCTATGGATTAAGTCTTGTACAGGTAGCTCAATAACAAAGACAGGAACATCAAAGAGCAGTCCAGAACAAAAAGGCTTATAAGAGAAAGCCTGCTGTTTTCATGAAAGGAAGAACAAAAAACTGCTCAAGTAGAGGTTTTTGGGAAACCATCAGAGAAAGGACTAGAAAGGGGGCTCCGCAAAAGAGCTGGGCAGACGAAACCTACTGGCATCTGATGAGAAGCAGGGGCAGAAATTGCCTAATGTGCCAATCAGGTACACAAAGAGCCAATAGTAAGTCTGAAGTGTGAAAAGGAAGGGATGGAGGAAAGAGAAAGGTGAGCCTGGATTAAGATTAAATTTTAATTTAGATAGGAATGTTAATTGCTCAATCTGGTTATGGGGAAACCACAGAAGAGGAAGAAGGGAACACAGCAAGGTTTTGGATCCTTCCTGCTATCAAGAATGGGAATTCTTGCATCTGTCTTGAAGATGATAAAGGGAAACAAGCAAAAGTCTACGCTGATCTGTACATTGATATGTAGAAATAAGATTAACTGCATCTACCACTTGATCTACCAATTGATTAGATGCCACTAGATGATGAACTGCAAGCTAATGGCAAGCTATTACCCAATTCAGTCTGGGAACAGTGGAGTAAATCAATACACAGCAGATATCTGACTTCTTTTGCTGATCTAGGGGGAGGAAAACCTGTAAGTTGCTACCCTGTTTTAGGTATGTACAATACAGATGTGCACCTTAGGAACTACATTTGGCTCTTAGATATCATGGGACAATTAAATACATTTTCCGTGCTGACTTCAGTGGACTGACTGTGCCAACATTATTGCAGCCTTAATCCCAGATGTATCAGCACCTTCATTGTTCAAACTACACAATAGATTTCTGCCCGCAAAGTAAAAAGAGGAAAGTCTGTACAGGAGATGCAGATAACACCTGGAGCTCTTCCATTGCTGGAACTGCCAGCTTAAGTCAACTGTGGAATTCTCATTAAAATTCTGGAGCATGTAGCTTTCATCCTGCCCCTTACACAGAGATTAGACCTTCCTGCCCTTTAAACATAATGAATTTTGACAATGTTTATGATATTATTTCTAGAAGGTAGAAGAAGAATATTTTTGCAAATGTCACTTTGAATATTTGGAGAGTTATAGCATTCTCAAGTTGAAAACCCAAATTGTAGAATCAGCAGTATCAGTGACCAGATGCCATACACTACAGTGCTGGGGATGAGTAGAATTTTATTGTCTTTTCAGATTTAAAAACTCATTGAGATGTATTTTGTAAAAAGATATAAAAAGGAAAACACCAGTTCAAAGTATTATGACTGCAAATTAACATGTTTCTTTGAAATAAACAATGGAAAAACATGGTCATACTGCAGAAAGGTTAATCGATACGATTGGGAGCTGGAGCATAAGACATAAAAGGAGACAATGAGAAACCTGGATTTGTTCTACCTGTAGAAAGAAGGCTTAGTGGACATCTTGCTGCTATCTTCAGCCATCTAATGGAAGAATATTGAGAAGATGGAGTCACTTCTCAGTGAACAGTGATGCAGCCAGAGGCAAAAAACACAAGCTGAAACATGAAAAATTTCCGTTAAAGAAGAGAAAAACCTCTTGCAATGCGAGGGTGATCAAACACTGGACCAGGTAGCCCTGAGAAGTTATGGATCTTCCATATTTGGAGTTGTTCAAAATTTGACTGTAAATGGCTCTGAGTAATTTGATTTAATTGAACCTGATGTCCATAAAATTCTCTAATCTATTTTGAACCTGCTGATACTGTGTACAGAGACTTCTGTAGTCAGTGAATACAGCAGTTCTCTGTTTTTGAAGTAAAACCA
Organism: Pitta sordida; assembly: GCA_013390025.1. Taxonomy (NCBI): domain Eukaryota; kingdom Metazoa; phylum Chordata; class Aves; order Passeriformes; family Pittidae; genus Pitta; species Pitta sordida. The sequence goes on from WEKX01011649.1 coordinate 53,654, forward strand.
GTATTGTTTCATCTGTTTTAAACCAGGCCCCACTGGCTTCACTCAGATCCCTATATTTCTAATACTAAGGAATGTACTAAAAAAAACTGTTCTGCATTCAGCTTACCTAATATATCCCTACAGTTTCTGAAAGCTTAATCATAAACCCCGCCCCAGCTTTTTTTGTCTCCTGTTTGAAGAGTTTCAGCCTTTATAGTTTTTCCTCATAAGGCAACTACTCTATCCTTTTAATCATTTACCTGTCTTCTTAGTACATTCTCCACACTGTCCTTAATATGCTGAGACCAGAATGGCATCAAGAACCCAAGATGTGGATGCTACAAGCTATTACATAGTAATAGCTTGTAATATATCCCCTTATTCTGAATGCTATACAGATATTTTTGCTGCCACATATCGATAAAACAATCCACTAGATCAGGTTGTCCAAACCTCATCCAGCTTAGCCTTGAACACTTCCAGGGATGGGGCATTCACAACTCTGGGCAACTTGTTCCAGCATCTCACTATCCTCACAGTAAAGAATTTCTTCCTAATATCTAATTTAAGACTACCCTCTCTCAGTTTTGGTGCTATCAAATAGTGTCATGTTTTGAGTAAATTTACAAGTGTCTCATGACAATGAGCACGTTTTTTCTTTTATTGTGATGTGCCTATGATAATTTTAAGAATCCTTCAGGCATGATGAAAGGAATGAGATTATCTGGTATAGTATTAAGGGTGAATTACTCCTCTTTGGGGTTAATAACAAGGATTTTTGTTACCAATTGGCTTATTAATACCAGAAGGAGGTGAGGGGGTTTTAACTGATTATATAGTTGATCCTAATCAAAGGTGTCAACACTGGAGATGATTTTGGTATGACAGATCATACAATTTAAGATTATTGGATAATACAAAAAAGACGATTGGCATTACTACCATTAGCATTAATGTCAATAGTAAACTCTAATTTGGAATGCTATGCATTAGCTTGGTACCCATTTTCATAAAAAAGCTGGGAAAAATCCTGGGATGGTCTAAAAGAACAATTAGGAAAGAAATAAAAGGAGTCAAAAAGCTCAGATTATTAACCCAGCAAAACAAAGTCTCATACGAGATACAATTGCTCTCTAGGAATATAAAAGAAACAACATCAGGGCTAGAAAGAGCTATATAAATCAAAGGAAAACAACAACACAAATGGCCCCAAATAAATTTACATCAGAAATTGAAGACCAGACCAGAAGAAAGAGGGTAGTGGGTTGCTACAGCAGGATTTAATGTACAGTCAGTTATTAAAAATTACCTTCTCTCTCCTAAATCATGTAGATTTCATTGAATGGTACCTGAGAGTTAACACCTTTCCCAGCCAGGGATAGCCTAGCACCTGGACCCTTTACTGTCATAACAAGTTTAACAACCAAACAGAAGTTTCTGTCTCATAAAGAGGCTTCGGCAAATACAATAAACCTCTTAACATTCCAGAGACGAGATAGTGAGGAGAAAAATTCTCCCATGAAAGATTGCACAAAGGCACAAACGATTCAAAACAAGATGGATACTTTTAGCTTAAAGACTACTGACTTTTTCACTCTGCCAGGTTTCTGCTGTCTATATCTGCCCTGAACTTGCTGCTCTTTTTCTCTCTCCAAAAGCAATGCTGTGGTAGAGGAATTCTGTTCAGCAACAGAGCTGCTCAGTCTTGGCTGGAGAACATTGTGTAACTACTCTTTAATAGCTGTTGAGAGAGTTCAAAGAGAAAGCCTGTGCACAGACATGCAGAAAAACAATTTTAGAAAGTATCCTCTTGTGAAAGGACAGGAGTGGTAACCCTGCCCACTCTAGGGAGAGTATCTGACATCTGCTTGCACATATTGACAACCAGGATGCCGTGAAGAAAGAGGCTCTCTTATGCAGTAATACAACTTCCATTCTTTCTTACAAGGAAATGAGGTGGAGAACTGTAGAATGTGATATCTCAGGAAGATGAGAGGAAGAAATTTAAGGTGAACTCCTGCTTGCCCTTTATTTATTTTTATATTGTCTGCAAAGTTCATTTTTCACTCAAATATTTCACAGTTCAGGTATAGAGAGTAGCATAAAGCTTGCACTATGCCTCTCCTTATGCTACTTCATCTATTCTGGAAACAAAGGAGGGCCTTGAAATGTAAATTTTTTCCTTACAGCTCCTCATGACGTCAAAAGAAGTAACACTCTGGAGTTTCTGGGAGTAAAAAGATCAGGTTTTTTTGATTCATTTTGCTCTCTCTTGTTAGTAATAATTGCAGCAAAATTATTTATACTGTAAAATTGCTTCATAACTGTCCTGGTTTGGACACTGATGGGG
>WEKX01011650.1:3716-26349 GCA_013390025.1 Pitta sordida
TTTTTTTGCCCCCCGCTGTTTTATAAAAAATTTTTTTTTTTTTTTTTTTTGTCAAAGACCCAACAACCCAAAATCTCTGTGTACTTACTTTATTAGTGTAAAAGGATCTGGACCTGTAGTCATCTTCTCAGGTCATTAACTCAGATTCATTATGTATTTTTTCACCTGAAAGACTGAAGTATTCAAATAGTGCAGGCATTGAATTAAACTATTATAGAAATGCTGAAAAATTTAAAAAATGCTTTCAATTGCTATTTCCTGTCTTGCACTCAATATAGAGAATGCAGTATTTCTTCCTTATTTAATTATGGTCTTGAGATACAGAATGCCTAATATGAAAAATTTTCCTTACATATGCAGATCCATTAGCCCTTACTATTTGAGAAGGGTTCTCTGTTTCCTGATGAAACTGTTTACTTACATCTTCATCTTCATCTTTACTTACATCTTCTTAGATCATCACCTATCTCAACACATTTTCCTAAAATATTTGCCTAAAAAGTTGAAGCCATTACTGGTGTTCATTTTTACATCTAGAAGTTACACAGAAATTTTACCCAAGCAATACTTTATCTATGGATAAGAATACCTACAAGACTTCTCTAGTGGTACTTTAATATTACAAACCTAGATAGGACAGCTATTGACTGTGTCCAACAGCAGAATATCTGCATACCCTATGAATGGTTGCCTTCTTCAAGGATTTTCTCTCATATTAGGGAAGCATTTGCTCTACCCATGAGATTTTTTTTTTTAATTGAATGAGATAGATGGGTAATGACAGCAAAAACTCGGTGCAAAGGGCTTCCATAAGTCAAAAAATCTCTTCAGTGATATCAGCATTGTGGGGCTGTATTTAAAGTTGTTGGTTTACTTTTAAAACTGCATTTGGAAATGTTACTTGGCCTTCTAATGCAAATGCACAGACATTTTATAAGACAACTGAAGCCCATGCAGAAGAACAGTAACATTTGTACCATTGCCACTCCACGCAAGGGGTAGTCCCAACTACATGAAGGGAAGCCTGAAGACACAGACTAATATCTGGTTCTGTTACTCTGATGGGATAGTCTGAACTAAAACCCTGGATATCTATAGCTGTATCAAGCAGGGAGAGCGTTCCTTACCCACCACATCATCAAATAGAGAGAGCATGCCTTAGCCACAACATCTTTTAGTAAGATGCCATTTTACTTCATGTTTGTCAGCGCATAGCCAATTACTGAGCTCAGATGACTTGTATGACTTGACAAATTGTCTGAGCCCTGAGGCTTCTTAGTTAATATCCAGAGTTTATTATGAGCTACATAGTTGGTGTGCCCAAGCCAGATCAGATGCTGTGCAGGTGTATTACATCAATATAGATGCAAAGCCCTATACAAGTTAATTTAGAATATTCCTTGCTTAAGGAAGGAAGCAGCTACAGATAGAGCTACAAACATGTTTTTTTTCTGTTACTCAGCTAACCAGAATCACAGTGCCTTTTGGGGGAAAAAATTAACTGTCTCTATCTTCCTACTACACAGAATAGTGAGGAACTAAGTTGATTTCACAATTAATTATTTCAAAATTACCAAGTGGCAGAAAGGTTTATTACAAAAACAATTTTTGTGGATTTTACTGAGGCTTTTGATACTGACCCTCTGTGGCAGCAGGGCCTACCCCAGACAAGGCCTAAAATCCAATCAGAGAATGCAAAGAATGCAAGCTCTCTGTGATGACTACCTACCGGTGGTTCCGGAGTGCTGTTTTGGTGTTGAATTATGCTAATACCAGCCTGGTTCACCAAACTTCAAATACACATCCTGCTTTGTGAAGTTGAATGTGACGGATAAGTTGACAGCTAGCCTGTAAATTTGTGACTAGCAGTCAATCACTTCATACTATAAAAGTCTAGTTCCTTTCATTCAGTCAGGTTTTCCTAACATAACCCTTCTTGGGGTGCATGTATGGAGATTCCTGCCTTGGGTGGAGACACCCTCCAGTGATGCCCCTTGAGGCTGAGTGAAAGACATCTCCCCATGAGCACTGGTATGGGGGAGTTACATCAAAACTCTACTTAATAATTATTTCTTCTTGTTAACTTTAATATTATTGCTTCAATGATTGCCTCAATACTGTGCTCTGTTCTCTCTTATACTACACTACTAATAGTTTTAATGTTTATATTTTGTAGTATATAATTCTGATTAAGATATTTTGTCCAATCATTTGTAACAATAAATGACTCATTTTATACAAATATTCTCGTTTTGCCATCATTAAAACCTGTGGGACAGAAGTCATTCAATCATACTTTTGTAATTCCTTAAATTTAAACCGTTGACATAATCCAAGGCTAATAGAATTCAGCCACACCTAAACTTTCTGAGATAGAGTTTAGAAAACAAGGGAGTCTTTTCTGCACTTCAAGACTCAACAACAAGGCTTCTTTAATAAATTTTGTCTAAGCCTTCCTCTCCCACCCATGACATCCTTAAAGCATTCTTCTGGACAAGTCATCTAATTGTGGGATGAGCAGGTTCACAGTGTGCTGGCCAGAGATGGAGAGCAGGGTTCAAAAAGTTGTAATGAGTGGGTCTACAGCTGGCTGGCAACCAGTTATTAGTAGTGTTCCTAAAGTCAATTCAAAGGACAGGTCTATTAAATATTTTTATCCATGGTCTGGAGGCAAGAATCGAATGTGCCTCAAAGTGCAAGGAGTTGAATCTATTATGCAGATGATACTAAACTGATAGATGCTGTTGGCACTTTCAAAGGCAAAAGGCCTTTCAGAGGGATCTAGATAGGTTAAAGCATTGGGAAATCATTAATGGCATGAAATTCAAGAACAAATGCCGTGTTCTGCACCTGGGGTAGAGTAACACCAAAGACAATTAGGAGTGGAGTGGATGCAGAACATCCATGCAGAAAGGAATCTAGAGCTGCAGGTCAGTGAATCAGAAGTGTGTCCTGGAAACACTGAGGACAAACCGATCCTGGGGTGCATCAAACACAGCATCACCAGAGGCATAAAAGCTTTGATTATCCTGCTGTATGCAGTGTTGGGGCAGCCTCACTATGAGTATTGTATCACAGAATATATGTATATATCACAGAATATTCTGAATTGGAAGGAACCCACAAGAATCATTGAGTCCAACTCTTAAACATCACCACTGTCTCCCTGGCGGGAATCAAACCTGGGTCTCTTGCATGAGAGGTAGGCACACTCACCACTATGCCAAAGTGGATTTGAATGCAGTCCTGGACTTCACAATTTAGGGATGTTCAGGTCTTTATATGTGTCCAGAGGAGGGCATTAAAGTTGGTGTAAAAGGCTGCAAGGTATGTCCTAAGGCATGGCTGAGGACTTGATCTTTGTCTGGTTTGGACAAAAGGAGGTTGAGGTGACCTCAGAGTTCTCTGTAGCTTCCTGAGGAGGAGAAGTAGAGAGGGAGATGCTGACGTCCTCTCCCTGGGGCCCAGGGATATAACACATAGGAGTGGTTCAAAGCTGCACCAGGGAAGTTTCAGATTGAATATTATGAAACATTTCTTTATTGAAAGGGTAGTCAAACCCTGTATCAGGCTTACTAGAGTGGTAGTTGATGCCCCAAGGTTGTCTGTGTTTAAGAAGCATTTGGACAATGATGTTAATAATATCCTTTAACTTTTGGTCAGCCCGGAAATGATCAGGCAGATGGACTAGAGGTCCTTCCAACTAAAATATTATATTCTATTCTGTTTAACATTTACCCAGCCAGCATCACTGTTTTGTCTCAAGAAATTAAAAAGGAATTTAAGACAAACAATGAAACATAGAAAACCTCTGAAGGAGAATGAAAGAATGAAATAGATTGAAGGAAAAAAAGAATACTGATAGAAACCTGTAGGAACATGCTTTTTGCGGGGCAAGGTACTAGGCAAAAGCTTTGGAACAATAGGAAGCTGACTGTGTAAATTTGGGAGAGAAAGAAAAAGGACGAATGTGCACAGAAGCATTTATATCCTTAGCAGAAGGAAAAATAATTTGTAGTCCAAGATCTAGAATTAGAATCCCTGGTAATAGCACCATTATAAGTCTATGAGTCTACATCCTGTTCCACTTGCAACACTCTCAACAACACATACATATCCACATATTTCAGTTTTGTTTGCAGATAAACCCCACTGGATCCCAACCTCATACCCATAAAATAAAAAAATAGTGTATTTACTTCCCCAGAAATTCCTCGCACAGTCTTTGTTCCTGTTCAGTGATGCTTTGTTTTTCCTGCAATGGAGAAAAATGTGATATGTATAATATTTTCAGTGTTTCTCTAAACATCTTGATATTATTAACAACAAAGGGTTTGTTTACAGTCTTGTCCAGGGCTGAAATTTGTTGATAGCAAAGCTGGAAAGGACAAATTATCACTGTTCTTTATATAGAAATCTTTAGTATGTTAGCTCAAATCAATGGTGTTACTGTTTTTCTCAACACTCTGGTCGCAGTATTTAATTTTTTGACATTTATTTACTCTTATTTTAGAGTTCTGGAATCCATTTATGCAATTATTTAGCAGCATAGCTATTGGCAGTAGGAACTTAACTCACTTACATGAAGACTTCACAGGGTCACAGGTTCACAGGTTATTCTGAATTGGAAGGGACACAGAGGATCATCTAGTCCAAATCCCAAGCAAACGCCCACCCAAGGATCAGGCTGACGTGTGTGGAACCATGAGCACCACGCTCCACCCATTCAAGCCTCCCAACATCTAGACCATTTCACTGAGTTTCTCATCCAGTCTTTTCTTAAACACCTCCAGGGTAGGCGACTCCACCACCTCCCTGGGCAGACAATTCCACTGAAAGATCACTGTCTCTGTGAAAAAACTCTTCCTAACATCCAGTCTAAACCTTCCCTGAAGTAGCTTAAGACTATGTCTTCTTGTTCTGGTGTCGTCAGCCTAAGAGAAGAGATCCTCACCCACCTGGCTGCAACTTCCCCCCAGGTAGTTGTAAACAGCAATCAGGTCACCTCTGAGCCTCCTCTTCTCCAGGATGAATAACCCCAGTTCCCGTAGTCGTTCCCCATAGGGCTTGTTCTCCAGTCCTTTCACTATCTTTGTCATCCTACTCTGGATCCTCTCAAGCACTTCAACATCCTTCTTAAACTGGGGAGCCCAGAACTGGACACAGTACTCAAGATGTGGTCTGACCAGTGCCAAATACAAGGGAAGGATAACTTCCTTAGTCCGACTGAACACACAGTTCCTAATACAGGCCAAGATGCCCTTGGCCCTCTTAGCCACCTAGACACACTGTTGGCTCATATTAAGTTTTCTGTCAATCATTACTCCTAAATCCCTCTCCATTTCACCACTCTTCAGCTACTCATCCCCCAGCCGATAGCTATGCATGGAGTTGTTATGTCCAAAGTGAAGAACCCAGCACTCAGACTTGTTAAATCTCATATTATTAGAATCTGCCCATTTCTCTAGCCTATCAAGGTCCCTCTGAAGGGACCTTCTGCCCTCTGGAAGTTCAACATTTGCCCCCAGCTTAGTATCATCTGCAAACTTGCTAACGATGCACTCAATTCCCTCGCCCATATCGTCAATAAAGATGTTAAACAGTGCTGGGCCTAATACTGATCCCTGTGGGACTCCACTAGTGACTGGCTGCCAGCTGGATGTGGCACTGTTCACCAACACTCTCTGAGCTTGTCCATCCAACCAATTCCTAACCCAACATAATATGCATCTATCCAGTCCATGCTCCAAGAGTCCGGCTGATTCATAATTTATAAATAAATCATTCAACAATTCTAACTGTCAACAGTAAAAACTGATTTTCTAAATGAAATCCACTTTAGTACAGTGGTAAGTGTCCTCACACAGTGTGTGGGAGACCCGGGTTCGATTCCCACCAGGGACACAGTGTTAAGAGTTGGACTCGATGATCCTTGTGGGTCCCTTCCAACTCAGAATATTCTGTGATTCTGTGATTCTGTGATAAATGAACATCATCGTACACAGCCTAAGATAGACCTCAAGTGTACATTTCCACATTTGGAATAGTTTTTTTAGTGAATTTTCTTCCTCAGTGTCACATTGCTCTGATTTTTCATCCTCATAATTTCTTTCAATTGTTTTGTGAGTCTTTCACAACTTTTAAGAAATGTGTTCTATTTGGTTTTCTTCCTAGATATTTGGCATATTTTCCAATAACTATTTTCTTAGAAAATGCCTTTCTGTGCCACTTTATGATCCCGGTATCTTTCTTTGTTTCTCTTAAAGGTCTGTGCCTCTTAAAAGAGTTGTCTATCCTTTATATATACATACTTACTTGCTGCTATTGTTTTTTATTAATTCTAGCTTATAGTTCAAGCATCAGAGATCATTTCCTTTGACCAATATATATAAAATAAATATTAGGTCAAGTATGTGTCAAAACTGAGGCTAAACTATGTAGAAGCTTGATGTCAGCTCAGGGTGGTATATAATACCATGAAGACTACTGATCAGTTTTGTAGATACATATAAAAATTTTTATTCAGCAGCCTGCTTTTATGGTACAGTTATACCCCATCATCTGCAAGGAACGGGTCATGACAGGGGCCTCGCAAAACGTCAGACTCACAAAGATATGCAGGCTATGCCCATTGCTCCAGTCCCTGGGACTCTGGAGCGCTGCGGACAATTTTCCTCTCCTTCCCATAGTCTCTCTCAGCATAGGGGAGCAAAGAGAACCATTTCTGAGTGGCTGCTGTGATCATCCGTGCTAGCAGCCCAAACCCCGTGCTGCTGCTCCCCCCCAGCCCACCCCTGGCCCCGGTGCTCGTGCAAGCCCTGGCAGCCCAGCGCCGCCCTGCGCATTCTCGCCCTGCCTCCGCAGCAATGAAGGGGTATCCCTGACCTCTGGTCAGCATTCTTGGAGCCTGCAAAACCTTAACTTTGCAACACTGCGACACCCTGTGCCACTTATGGCATGGGGGGCATTGGTATCAGAATTTCTTTCCCTTTAACATCCACTGGTCCTGGTAGAGGCAGTGCTGCCCAGGCTTTGACTGGGCTTTGAGTAACAAGGAATGGCATGTCTTCTGGCGGTGCTGTGCTGGGTCTCAGCGGAGCACACAGGAGACACACAGGACCGGGTTAGGGATCAGGGCATGGTGCCGCATGGCCTCCCTGCCCTGCCCACAGGGAGAACCGGCATGGCCCCTCGGCAAGGCGGAGACACTGCGCATGCTTTGTCGAGGAAACCTCATAGATCCCTGAAACTGGACTGCAAGAAATTTTCCTTGCAGATCCCCAGGGTCCTAATGGAGAGGTCGTAATGCACCAGGGATGTACGGTAGTTGTAAATTTTCCTATTCTCTAACAAAGCCAAGTGAGTTAAGAAGTAGAACTATTTCTGTATTTAGTCTCATTTCTCTTACTCACATTCTGCTCTCTTGCAGTACACCTGAGGCCTAGTAATCTTCCCTGACAATGCCAATTGTTCCAGTTATTTGGTTGCTCATAGAAACAATAACAGAAGTTGTTTCTAGAATATAATTTGTCAGAATATTTATTATCGAAATAATTGTACAAGAATGCTTGTTACATACTTACAAGACAAAGCCATATCAGGAAGATTTCTCAATTTACATAACCTATTCTTCCAAAAGTAGAAAGTACACAAACCCAAACAAATTATATAAATATGTAAAAAAAGTCTTGATTACATTTTGCAGCACTATTGTAGATTGCACTTTAAATGTATATTTTGATTTTTTTATTACTTGCAATGGAGAAGTCATCCTTTATACAAAGGCAAACAAACAAAAAAGTCGTAATAAAACAGCTCACCATAGCAATAGGTTTGACATGCTAGGTGAAGAATACATTTGAGGCAAATTGATGTCTGCTAATTTAGGTGTTTCGATCCTTAATATAATTGAAAATGTGCCAATGCAAAAATTTTAGAAGTTACTCTACTTTCTGTGAGTGAAAATAAATACACACTTAGACCTCTTCATAAAATGAAACGAAGTGTAAATAGAATTTTTGTTATTGTTTTTTAAATATTCTAACTGAAATCACAACCCTACTGTTCTAAATAAATTCCAAGTAAACATTAAGAAATAGTCTTAATTTCAACAGGTCATAATATAATCAATATGGGGAAGAAAAGGACCAAAAAAAAATCATTTTTACCGGTGAGGTTTACAAGAATTAATGATTCACGGAAGTCTCACAGAAATGTGACAGAAATAGCATTTTGTTTCTGTATTCAGGCTTGTCATTTACGATAAATAATGCTCATGTAGAAGGAGAAAAACTGTAAACCTTCCATACATACTGAGAGAAAATATGTCACACGGTTTACTTTTTTCACTTTTGTCTCAAGATATTACATTATTACAAAACCAAGGGGAAATGGTTTCAGAGTGAAAGAAAGTAAGTTTAAATTAGATGTTAGGAGAGAATTCTTTACTGTGAGTGTGGTGAGGCACTGGAAAAAGTTGCCCAAAGAAGCTGGTGATGCTCCGTCCTTGGACAGGTTCAAGGCCAGGTTTGGATTGAGCCCCAAGAAACTCGGTCTAGTGAAAGGTGGCCCTGCCCATGGCAGGGGGATTGGAACAAGATGACCTTTAAGGTCCTTTCTAACCCATTCCTTCTATGATTCTATGAATATTGTCTTCCTCATATAATTTTCTTTCTTTTTTTTTTTTTTTTACTCTGCATGACAACTACAGGGTTATGAAAAGTATTTTACTGAAATAAACTGGGAGGCTGAAGCAATCTTACTTCAAGAGACAAAATATTGATGGACAGCAGAGTCCCTACTCTGAAAGACCTTCCACCAGATGATTATAGGCAGATAACCTAGATGTTCAGATGTAACTGATAGAGTTTGATTTTAAACCATTCAGGTAGAAAGATTAAAAGCCCATTTTACCGAGACTGGTGTTTACAGTCACTCGCCTCTCTTCATAATATTTGCAGGATGGGAGTAGGATGGCAAAGTTTGGAGCAGAATGCCCTGGCAAGTTCATGTACCTAGCCAAAAGAAGAAAGTCTATTCAGAAATCTCTGCTTCTTGAATTTAACATGAACTTTCCAACAGTTTCATCACAAAATCACAGAATTGTTAGGGATGAAAAGTACCTCTGGAGGTTGTCTAGTCCAACACCCCAGCCATAGCAAGTTTACGTTCATTTATGCGTTTGATATTAGACTTCATTAGAAAATTCGTTATTTTTTATTTTGGATTTGAGGTGAAAAGCTGATTGACCTTTATCTCTGGAAGATATATTAAATGCACAGCCATACTATGTGTGTCAAAGAAAAAGGGAGCATTTGTGGATGTTTATATATGTATTTATATATACCTGTATAGATGCATATACATATATATGTATATTTTTTAAATCTATAGGGGTATATATAGATATACTGGTACATTTGCCTGTGTGTATAGATACCTGTAAAGTGATGGAAATATGATTCCTCTGGAAATGTAATAAAGAATGTAATAAATATTAAGGAAGTAAGGCAGCTGCATAGTGTTTCTCATTATCTTCACCATTCCATGCATAATTCTAATAAGTTTTTCTCCTCAGTGTCAGAGGTCTATCCAGAATATAAAATTATTATTTTATTCATGAGGTTGTCCTTTAGCATTGTACTGTATGAGTTTTCACAATATCCTCCTTCTGAGGTGAAATACTTACTGCAGTTGCAAAACTGCACAAGCCTCCTGGAAACTCACTGTCACAGTGAGGATTAGTCTTCATAATGGTCTCATTCCCATGTCTTTGCTTATTCTCCCAACTGTCAGTTGCACAAACCATTGTCTCTACCTCTTAGTTTTGTTTGCTGTGTCTTATTCAGAAAGACCTCATAGCTGGGATAACCATTCATCCAGAAAAAGTTATTTCATCTACAGAATGCAAACATTTCAATTTAGGTGACTTGGCTGATCTTGATGCTGTGACACATCTTTAGCTTTCCATGTGGTTTTAACAACTGGATCTTCTGGTTTATTGGTTAGTCGTTATACACTTGTTACACACTAACCTCTCTATGCAACACTCTAATTTGCAAAGCAAAATCTTTTAGTATATACATAGTCATGATGGCCTGTTTAATGAAGTCTCATTTTACTTGAATTTCTCACTCATATTTTGTTACTATTCCAGAGAAAAAATTCTCTGAAACTTGCATCCTTTCTTTCACACATGTGATCTTGGTCAGTAACCTGAGTTGGGTTGACCTAGACAGACTGCCAAGTGCTCACCAAGATGGTCTAGCAATCTTGTCCCTCAACAGAAAGTTCACAGCTTGTAATAATGATGAGTAGATCACTAAACAATTACAGTCATGGACAAATTAAACTATATTTGGACAAATTAAACTATATTTGGGGAAGTTAATTTAGTTTATTACCAGTTAATAAGTAAGGAGGATAATGAGAAGCAAGAACAAATCTAGAAATACATTCCGTCATCACTCCCAGGCTCAGCTTAACTCTCACCTTTTCTACCTTCCCTTCCCCAGTGGTGCAGGAGGACTCGGAATGAGAACTATGCTCTGCTTATCACAAGTCCTGCTAGAAGCCTGCTTCAGTAAGGGCTCTCCATGGGCTCACAGCTTCCTTTGGGACATATCCACCTTCCACAATGCAGGATCCTCTGTAGACTTTAGTCTGGTAATCTACTTCACTCTGAATCTCCATAGATTGCAGACCACAGTCTGTTACATCATCGTCATCATCACAGGCTGCAGGGGAATTTTTGCTCCAGCGTCTGGAGTATATCCTTTATGAAAGCTTTTTTTGTGTCATATCTTATGGTAAGGTCATTTGGTCAATTTAGGTCCCAGATTTTAACTCACCTCCAGTGTACTCACTTCGGGAGGGAAAAATAGAGAAAACTTTGACACAAGATCTGTTCATCAGTAGCCAAACCAGTGTTGTGATATGAACACTCTATTAGCCACAAATGCAAAGCACATCATCACAGATGCTGCTATGAAGAATTTATAATTTCATCTAGCCAGATGCAGTACAATGAGCAATAAGAAGGCTAACTATAGGTGCTCTACTACTTTGCATACCCAAGGACTATGTTCCATCCACAAAAAATAATCCTTATATGTAATGTTTTTTTAAAAACTAAATAAGTAATGATTAAGTCCAAGTACAGTATATCCTCGTTGCATTGCGACCTCTCCATTGTGACCTCACTGATTTGCGAGGAATTTTTCTCGCAATTCTGCTTCACTGATTCGCAATGTTCCTTGGCTCACATGTGCAGTGCCTCTGCTCCGATGAGGGGCAATGCCAACACATCCTGTGGGGAGGGACTGGCCCGGACCTGCAGGGAGGGCCACAAGTCACACTCTCCCCTGTTACTCTAAGCCCAGCCAGGGACTGACCCCCCACCCCGAGTGCATATTACTGTTTCCATGGCTACAGGAGGGGAAGGGAAGTGCCCCAGGAAAGTGGGGCTGGCCGCAGTGGTGGTGGGGCAAGTGCTGTGTGCTGGGATGGGGCAGCAGCGGGACATGCCGACTCTACTGCTGCAGCTGCAGCCTGTCTGCACCACACAGGGCCGGGACAGCACGTGGCGCCAGGACAGCGTGGGCACGAGCATCAGGACTGCGGGGAGGGGGGCTGAGGGGGGAGCAGCGATGCAGGGTTTGAGCTGTTGGCGTGACAGTGTGAACATGCATGGTTGCAGCTGCCAAGCTCTGGCTGCAGAAGTGGCAGTATTGCTGAAGAGAAGCCCAGGGATTCTCTGGGGGGTCTTCCCAGTCAGCAAGGACTCAGAAACAGTTCCTTTTGCTCCCTTGTGCTGAGAGAACCCTTGGGGAGGAGCAGAAAAGTGTCCGCAGTGTTCCGGAGTGGCGGGGGGTGGACCAATGAGCGTGGCCTGCATNGTGGACAAATGAGCGTGGCCTGCATGCATATTAATGACCTGTGCATGTTTGCAAATTTGATGTTTCGCAAGAGCTCTGATATGACCCTTTTCTCGCAAATCACACACAGAATCACAGAATATTATGAGTTGGAAGGGACCCACAAGGATCATCTAGTCCAACTCACCATCTAACACCCGTACAGAGACCGAGAGCACATCGCAGAGCATAACACCAGCCTAGATCCCTCACAGTCTAGCAGGCCACTCCGAGCCGGAAGGGGCCCAGCGTCATCCAGCCCTACACCCCCCGGCTAGACCATGTCACTAAGCTCCTCGTCCAGTCTTCTCTTAAACACCTCCAGGGATGGTGACTCCACCACCTCCCTGGGCAGCCCATTCCAATATGCAATTACTCTCTCTGTGAAAAACCGCTTCCTAACATTAAGATTGAACCTCCCCTGGCGTAGCTTGAGGCCGTGCCCTCTCGTTCTGGTGTCGTCAGCCTGGAAGAAGAGGTCCACACCCATCTGGCTACAACCTCCCCGCAGGTATGAGGAAGTATAACTGTATTTACATTTAGAATGATAGAATCGTCCAATATGAGATATTTTAAATCTTGTTAAAAGCAAGTGAGTTTTTTTCTTGAAAGTTTCCTGATATGAAGACATTTAATTCTTTGAACTCCTGACAATAAAGAAATAATAAGTTATAATAAAAAAATCAGCAAAAGCAAAGTGAAACCAAACAAAAATACTCTTGAGGGAAACTGTTCAGCTAAGGAATTTTTTTTTCCCCGAGTACTGATTATTTTATGACAGTTGAGCAAGACAGATTTCATAAAATACTGGAACAAAATACCAGACAATATTACTGGGCATTGGTGATGTAGAGTGATAATCTTTCTTGTTAATGCTAGAAAAAGCTAAGATTCACATTTTTCCTAAGTTAAAATTCACTAGGCATATGAGAACGTATTCAAAACTGTACTTGCCGATGAAGTCCTCATGTTCTGTAATATGTTTCCTCCAGTTTCTCATGAACCCCCAGCCTCTTTACGAATGTGGCAAAATGAAAAGAAGAAAAGGACTTGGCTCTGTATAAGCACTGCTCAGCAGTGCCTGAAACATCTCCATATTATGCACCCTGCATTCAGCACAAATCCAAAGCACAGCCATGTTCTAGCTGCTGTGAAGAAAATTAACCCAACTGAAACTAGCATATCTAACCATAACATGCATGTGCGTTCCTCATCAGTATGAAGACTTCTTATGACACAGAAGAATATACATGGAAACTTCAAAATTAAGGGAAGCTTGCCTTTCCTTACCTTTTTAAGTTTTGCAGTTGTTGAATGGGTCTGTTCAGGTTTTGGTTCTATTGTTTGCTCTTTTCTCTGGCTCTATTTCTAAAGTTTGTATTTGTCATAAGTATTTTTTTATTAATTTAGAATTCGTGGAAGTATTAGCATTACATTTATATATAATTATTAAGGAGAAATAAGCTTACATATGAGTACCATGTCAAGTACTGAGTCAAACTCTGCTGTATGTATACGCATAAGCATTTCAATCTTATATACTTCGAACAGCAATTCTGCTGGTGTTAATTATTAAAGAAAATAAAGGAAAGTCTATTTTCTTGACCTTACCTTTATTGATGAGAATAGTAACAAAAGAAAATTTCTAAAATATATTTTATATTAGTAATAAAAATCAAAGAAAGAGAATAAGGACAGCATGAACAAACCTGAGCTTTCTCCCCTTTTTATGCTGTTAATTATTTCATTATTATATTTTTTTAATTATTTTTTCAATCATGTATATACTAATCATTTTATAAAACTTCTACTTGCACACTTTGTAGTGGCAAAATTTATTTCACTGAATTTTACATTCCATAAGGCTTTTTCCTTGCAATGAGACCTAAACATTTAGTAAAATTTATGTATCTTCCAAACTTTGAAAATTTATTTACATAACATATAGGAATAAAATACTGGCTTTCAATTTTTTAACGGAATGAAGTTCTAAAAGGTGCTAATATATTTTAACCACAGTATTTTTGAGTACAAAAAAAATCAGCCAAAGTTATTGTTCTATTAATGAGAAGCAATCATGAGTACTTCCATGAAGGTGTGGCAGAACCCGGCCTCTTTTCTTTGTGTAATGAAATCAATTAAGAATTTCACATTGTCGTTTGTTAAGTATTTTATTGAGATATGGAGGTTTTCTTCAGAAAAGGAACTACACACATTACTTAAATTGCTACATTGAATTACACATTATCAAAAAAAAACCCAGTATCACCACATTGTTCAGAGTTGAACTGATAATGACAGGTGGACTTGTTTTTAAACATAGATTTTCCTTAAAGATATTTTCAAAGTGACTTACCAAATTGTCGTGGTTTGACCCTGGCTGGATGCCAGAGACCCACCCCAACTTCTCCTGAAGGAGAAAACTAAAAAAACAAACTGGGAAATAAAACTGGAAAATAAAATAAAACTGGTCACAGGCAAAAGAAGCAAGGCAAAACTATAAATAAAGAACATAAAGGGTTTATTTTCTAACTAACAAGCTCAGAACTGCAAGGGAAGCATCATTTAGAAGGCAACCTTTCTCCCCCCACCCCTCCTTCTCTTACAATAGATGTAATATTCCCTTTTCCACCAGGAGAAAAAGGGGGAACATAGGGTAGGGGTAAACCAGGCAGGTTGGTATTTCTGAACAGATCCAGGGTAGGAACCATCTCTCTGCCCTTCCATAAAGTTCTCTCTCTCTCTCAAGAGGGAAAGGTCTTTCATGACCCCTCCCAAGTGAGATCTCGACCTGAGGACGACAGTTCTTCTGAAAAATTCTCTGTTGTCCAGAAGTCACAGCCAGGATTGCAGCTTTTAAGTACTGGCTTTTCTGCTTCATAATGAGCCCATCCCAAAAGTACACAAATACTATAACAATGCCCAAAAAAAGTCTGTCCAGGGATTTCTGCGGAGCTCTCAGCTAGCTCCAGGTTTCTGTCTCTGGGCTCCAACACATCAGCAGTGTTGTCCAGTTTTTACCTCTCCATCTTCAGTCTTAATGCTTAGACGGATTCTGCGGTCCTGGTTCTCTCTCTTTGGTCCATAGGTTTTCACCATGGTCAGTCCAATTCACAAGCAGCAGCGGGATGCCTGGAAGAACATCTCTACCCCTTCTCTCGTGGGCCTGGGGGCCTTCAAATCTCTCAGCCTCCCGACGCAGGTTCTGAGCTGGCACGCTACATCTTACTACTGAACTTTTTTTTCTTCTCTCCCAAGTATGTTATTCGGCAGAGACGCCTGCCTTTATCTCTAACCTTGAAGGCCATGGCAGCACGGAAAGCTCAGGCCAGAGCTGAGCTGTTAACCCCCTCGCTACCAGAGCAGCAGAAAACCCCCTAAACCATAACACAAATGTAAAGTGTGAAAAAGTACTTAAGATTATGGTTTATAAACTGCTGACCATTTGATCTATCTAATGCCGTTACATTGGGGACCAATATAATTTAGAAATTATATTTTCAATTCCCTTACATGAAATAACAAGGTAGGAATTCTGAGGTTGTGATATTTCTCTACATTAATTAGACCTTTATGGGATATGAAATCATGAGTCACTGGAGAATTGTTGCAATAATTTGAAGTGAATGAAACCATATCTTACAGCAAGAAGCTGACTTTTACTTTTTGTAGGTGACTTGATCAATGTCCACAAGAACTCACAAGATTGCTGACCTTTGTGGCCTTTATTCTAGAACAGAATATGACAACCCCACTTGTAGAATGTAAATTTCATCAGCATCAACACAGTAGGACCAAATGGCCTAATTACTGAAACAACATAAGTTAAATGCATGTATAATATATATTATAGTATAATATTATATGTTTCTGAAGGCATTAGATCAAGACATATGTAACAAGCATATTGTTAGAAGGGAAAAAGAAAAAAACTCCAAAAACTAAATGTATCATAAATCTGCATTATTCAGGATGTTATGATAGCAGATGTTTTTAGCCTTGAAAAAAATTAATAATCCATGTACTTTAATGGTCTTTGCCTCACTAAACAAGTATTTCATTTTTAGCAGTTATCAAATTTTGCAGTACCACAAAACTTTAGTCTTTCTAGTGTTTTTGGGAAAAAAAAAGCAAAAAAAAGCTAACAAAACTCCGTGTCATGGTTTAAGCCTGTATCTTGGATTTTCTGAGGCTTGTCATGTTATACTGCCTCATATCATGGTTAAAATAAAGAAAGTAGTCTTCTCCTATGATTTATACACAGCTCCTCTTAGTATAATACCATCTAATATCTTCATCTTGCATTTTCTTATTAACTACAATGTATGTATGGCTCAATGCTTTTTGAATTCTTTATATACTGACCCAGCCAGACAGCATTTCATAATTTACTAGTTTTTAATGACATCTTGTATGCGCTCAAGAAGTATACTATCACCTTCAACATAATCATATGTTTCTATACTTGATTTTACAAATAGTGTAATTTATTTCCTTTTTATTATTGAAAGAAGTCACTTCCACATATATGAAAAGCAATCAAGAAGTTTTCACCTCTTTTTTTTCGACACAACTCTGCCCTGAAAGCTCGAACTCATGTGTCACTCATCACTCAAGTAGAAACAGCTGTTATCCAGAAGAATGGGATTAAAATAAATACAATGGGAAAAAAAAAAAAAGAAAATAAAAAGTAACCTGACTGCTGTAATGTAAGACAACAAAAAATGTTTATCTAAAAATAACAAAAGGAAAGCTAAGGAAAATCTCAGCTTTTTATTGTATGCAGGGTGGAACAGAGTGCAAAAGGATGAGGAAAACTTTAGGGTAATTAATGACTTCTTTGCTTCAGTCTTTAATAGTGAGACGAGTTGTTCTCTGGTTATCCAGTGACCTGAGCTGGAAGACACTGAAGCCTAATGAAGCCTAAGTAATCCAAGGAGAAATGGCCAGTGACGTACTACACCACTTAAACCCAAGTCTATGGGGTCCAATGGGATCCATACGAGGATACTGAGTGACCTGGCGTAAATGCTCACCAAATGCTCACTAGTCCTGGCTGTCCAGGAAGATCCCAGTGGACTGGAGGTTAGTAAATGTGATGTCTAGTTACAAGAGGAGCCACAAAGAGGATGCAGGGAATTCCAGGCCTATCAGCCTCAATGCTGGGCAAAATCAGGGAGCAGATCACCCTGGGTGCTACCAGGCACCCTGGGTGCTACCAGGCAACATGAGAAAGACAGTCCCAGGATAAGGCTTAGTCAGTATGCATTTATGAAAGGCAGTTTCTGCTTGACCAATTCTCTCAGTCTGAGACAATTTGGAGGAGCAGAGACCTCAGGCAGAAGTCTCCTCCCTCAGATTGCATCCCTTGGTTTCTCCAATACAGACAGAGACCAAACACTCCCGGATGAAAGTGAAAAAATAACTCCAAGAGGAAATCACAGAATCACAGAATTAGTAAGGTTGGAAAAGACTACAGAGATGATCGAGTCCAACCTATCACCTGTTACCTAACCTGTTGTCATGCTGCTACCAATACACCATCCAACCAATAACACACTATCCTATTATCTAGGTCATGCTCCTAAGTAGAGTATCCAATCTATTCTTAAACACCTCCAGGGACAGTGACTCCACCACCTCCTTGGGCAGCCCATTCCACTGAGAGATCACCCTCTCTGAAAAAGTTCCTCATAATGTCCATTCTAAATCTCCCCTGAGGCAGCTTAAGACCATGTCTTCTCATTCTATCATTGGTAGTAGGAGAGAAGAGAACACCCCCCACCTGACTAGAGCTCCCTTTCAGGTAGTTGTAGAGAGTGATGAGGTCTCCCCTCAGCCTTCACTTTTCTGGGCTAGTAACAACACTGATCACAGAATCACAGAATCACAGAATATTATGAGTTGGAAGGGATCCACAAGGATCATCTAGTCCAACTCACCGTCTAACACCCGTACAGAGACCGAGAGCGCATCCCAGAGCGGTAACACCAACCTAGATCCCTCACAGTCTAGCAGGCCACTCCGAGCCGGAAGGGGCCCAGGATCATCCAGCCCTACACCCCCCAGCTAGACCATGTCACTAAGCTCCTCGTCCAGTCTTCTCTTAAACACCTCCAGGGATGGCGACTCCACCACCTCCCTGGGCAGCCCATTCCAATATGCAATCACTCTCTCTGTGAAAAACCGCTTCCTAACATTAAGATTAAACCTCCCCTGGCGTAGCTTAAACTGATAACACTGATAAAATTGATTTTGCCCACCAGACCAAATTGCAAAACAGCCAGTCTCCCCCATGCAGAAAAAACCACACATGTCCACAGGACAGGCAAGATGGTCACCCCTCCACATGGCTTGCTTCATTCACAGCCAGAAATTCTGGTAGGAAACAGCTGGAGAGTCAGTGCTGGCATGAAATGATGGATAGCTGGGATTCAATACCAGCAGATGCTCACTGGAGTGAGGCTGCAGTGTTGGTACAGGCAGTCAGAGTAGGGCTGCAGATGCCCCAGGTGATGAAGAACCCACAAGACACCTGTTGGATCCAGCAACTAGACTTGCTTGTTGCAATTCTGATGTTCACAGGTTCACAGATTCACAGGTTTTTCCAAGTTGGAAGGGACCCACAAGGATCATCTAGTCCAACTCCCAAGTGAATACCCACACAGGGATCGAACCCACAACCCTGGAGCCATGGGCACCACGCTCCATCCATCCGAGCCTCCCATCACATAGACCATGTCACTGAGTTCCTCATCCAGTCTTTTCTTAAACAACTCCACCACCTTCCTGTGCAGACCATTCCACTGAGAGATCACCCTCTCTGTGAAAAAGCTCTTCCTAATATCCAGTCTAAACCACCCCTGGCGTAGCCTAAGGCCATGTCCTCTTGTTCTCAAAGCAGAGGTAACAGTCCACATCCATCTAGGTGAAGGTGGAAGCCCCATATGGTGAAGGAAGCCCCGAAACACAGAGTTATATATGCTGAGGTTCAGGTGGATACACTTCTGGCACCTCCCTGGGGCGGGGATTTTTACACTGGATAATGTAATACTGTAAGTCATGGGATACTTTGTGAGTCTTTAACATCTTCTAAGATATCTCTTATATCAGTGCAGCTGAGTCCATTTTCACAGAATCACAGGATTAACTAAGTTGGGAAAGACCTCTGATATCACCAAGTCCAACCTATGACCTAGCACCACCTCATCAACTAAACCATGACACTAATTGCCGTATCCAGCTTTTTTTTAAAAACTGGTTATGGTGTCTCCATCACCTCCCTGGGCAGCCCATTCCAATGGCAAATCACTCTTTCTGTGAAGAATTTTTTCCTAATATCTAGGCTCATTATGTTTCATCAACAAGAGATGAATACCATCAGGCCAGGTGTGAATGTTCCAAGAGTTATCACAGCTGAGTCTTCTGTGCAAGAAAAAAGAAACTTTTTCCCACCTTGCAGGATTTGCCTCTTTCTTTATCTTGTTTAACACCCAGTTTTTAGCCTGAGGTGCCTGTTGTGCATGCCTGCAGCACCTGGCCAGGGTAACCACTGTGCATATTGTCAGCAAAGCGCACTGCTGACGGAGCTCCACCATTTACTCCTTGGACTGCATGTGGGACGTCAGGTGTGCTGACCACATTCCATCCAGGGAGTAACAACTGCATTTTCCCCTTTAGCACATAGTGTGTACAGGGACCCAGCATATCGATCACAATCTACGTTTATTAAAATGTAGTTTTACTCCCAGTTTTTTCCCACAGGATCTTTTCACAACCTTAACAATTCTATGATTCTATGATAACTGTTCTCCTCCTTGGTATACTCTAAGTTAGTTATTTGATCCAATGCTTATGAAAGACACTAAAAATAATAAAAATGTTTTAAGGAAATTATAGGTGCAGTATTGTTCCATTGAAGTAACGAGGTTTTTGCTCCCACATACAGAAAGCACAGTCAACATGAGGGTTCCCAATGGAGCATCCACTGCTTGGCAACGACCTGGAAGGTGATATGGCGGAAGGAGCGGGGCAGTCCATTCTGACTGGGCCAGACCTGCCGTAGGCTGTTCCACCACATTCCACACTCCTCATCAGGTGGGAGTGGACCCTCTGCAGCTGCCCTTACTCCCCACTCCAGCTCAGCTCTGCCTGCACCACAGCACCTGCCACAATTTAACAATGAAAATTAGTCAAAGAGAAATCAAAAGAGGGGAAACTCCTCTGCTTCCCCTTCCATCCCTACAAGTGTGGATGGGAATGGGGCTGCTCAGCCCATTGCTGTTGCATTCCCAGAAAAAGGAAACCCAAACAAAACAGCCAACTAAACAGCCAACCAGCCAACCAACCAAACATAAAGCCACATGCCTGGCCAAGTTCTGCAGAGGGGCAAAGGTGGGCACAGGGGTCTGGGCTGAGTGGCCCTGCTAGTAGAGGACAAGACTTGGCTTAGCTCGGCTCAGACTTGCCTGGCCCTGCAGCCCCTCTACAGAGCTTGGCTGGGTAAATCTGCCTGATACTTAATGTGAAACAGTTGATGCCAGGGTGGACAGAGCCCTGTGAGCCCCAGAGGCGGGGAGACCTGATGCCCCATGCAAGTCGGGGGTTTACTGTATAACAATCCATGTAATTTCTGATGTATTGTTTAACTAGAAAGCTCTTATGATAGAACTGGTACTGATTTCGCTGAGATGAATCTATGATAGCTTTCACTGTGACAACTAGGAAACATTTGACTTGCTAGACTAAGCAATTGTGGAACTTCAAATTCTTAAGAAATTTGTTGTTGTTAGTTACTTTGAAATCCACGACCAGGCAGTGTTCTAGAAATGCCAATTGATATTTTTATTTTCATATGGAAATAATGTAAATAATTAACAATAAAACCACTTGGAGAAAAGTTGAAGAAAGAAGAAGAAAGTTGAAGAAAACTAATGTAATTAGTCAATGATATTTAAACCTGCTGGAAAGTATTAAACTGTTAATTCCACTTAATAAAAACAACAACAACAAAAATGAATGTGTCTGACACTAATGTTATTTAACAATGTGGAGAATCATTATAATTTATTCTTGACTTAAACACACAGTGTGCTTTCCTATATGCTAAGTATGGAAAAAAACCTCACAGATACATAACAAACACTGCATAGGCTCCTTGTGCTTAAAATAAATGAAGAATATAAAAGATAAAGAATATAAAAGCTGCTTACTTGCCATAGTTCTTAGAGAATTGTTATTATCCTTCTTTACAAATTCACTGTGTTATTACTCCTCACTGGTACAATGTCATTGACAGTATGTTTTAGACTTTCACTATAGTTTTCTTGGCACTTTAGAACCTAAATGTCTTTAGTAAGCACTTCAGAAGTTCATGTCCAAATTCATAATATATGTATGCGTATTTATGTTCCTTAAAAAAAACCCCAAATAAATTAAAAAATCCACTCCAAATGTTAAAGAAATTTATTTTCAGAATTAAATATTTTTATACACATTAGAACTAATTTTTTTAAGTTTAAAAAAATATTAATTTTTGAAGGGTTTATAGGCTATGGATTACCTTTGTACTTCATGAGAATAAGAAAATAATGACATAAAATGGAAATGTTTTTTCATAGTATGAAATCTAGACTTCCTTTAAATGCAGTGTGATATTTTACAGATGGAATGGGGTTGGGAGAGCACAGTATCACTCCATCTCTGAGCAACTATGTTAAATCCAGAAAGCAACTATGATGGCCTGGCACATCTGCTAAAAATGTTGGACAAGAACTAATATGGTGTTTTCTCTGAATTCCAAATACGTCTGTGACTTATTGGTTGCATAGTGTTAACATTCTTTTCTTTCCTTGCTCTGTAGAATCTGGAGGTTTGTGTTGTCCCAAGCTTCTTATAGCTCACACTAGTCACATGTCCTTTACCTTGTGAATGGATTAAGGTTGGGTTTGCACTTAATTCCTAATATTTTACTCATTCATGCAGTATAAATATAGCAGTATTTTCAAACATATTTGTGAGTTTGTCTCAGAGTGCCAGGAGGCACCCCAAAGGTTTTGTATCCAAATTCTTAGAAATACCTAAATGTCTAAAAAGTTCTTAAAATTAGGGAATCCAATACACATCTCATCTGAAATCACATCCTATCTTTTTAGGAAATTCTGCTGGTTTGTATTAAAGTAATCTGGCTTCTTTCTGGAAGTTTCTAAGTTGTGTGGTATGAACAAGGTACAAATATGTTAATGTAGATGCATGAGACAATGGTAAGCATTGTGAAGGACTGTAAGGCGATGACATGCGGCATAGTTATTGTCTTGGGCAGTATTGCTTCTTTTGTTATTCATTGCTCGGCTTACCACCAGTGATTTACCATCTGTATGCAGAAGACACCAATGAAGCTGATTTTTTGGGGTGTACGCAGAAAACCTACAGTTACAGTTATACCTCCTCCATCAGAGGAAAGGGACAGGCCAAAGGCATCGTGAATGATTAATCTCGCAAAGAACTGCAGGTTGTTAATATGCATGCAGGCCACGCCCATTGCTCCACCCCCCGGAACTCTGCCGGGTTTTGGGCACTTTTCTGCTTCTACCCTCGGACTCGCTGAGCACAGGGAAGCAAAAGGAACCGTTTCTGAACCCCCTCTGACTCAGGAGACAACTCTCCCCAAGAATCTGTTTCCGGGCTGCTGAGGCCGCGCTCCACAGCACAAACCCTGC
>WEKX01011651.1:0-114339 GCA_013390025.1 Pitta sordida
TCACAACACTGGGATGGCCTGTGTCACAGCAGTGGGATGGCCTGTGTCACGGCACTGGGATGGCCTGTGTCACGGCACTGGGATGGCCTGTGTCACAGCACTGGGATGGCCTGTGTCACGGCACTGGGATGGCCTGTGTCACGGCACTGGGATGGCCTGTGTCACAACACTGGCTCCCAGCTCAGTCACACTCAGCTCTTCAGCCCTGGAGACAAGTGGCCTCACTCTGCCACTGTCCACTCCAAGGAGGTTTCCATCAGAGGCTTCCACTCTGCTTATTCTTGTGTGATAATAGAAAGGAAAAGCT
The DNA here is from genome assembly GCA_013390025.1 of Pitta sordida. Taxonomy (NCBI): domain Eukaryota; kingdom Metazoa; phylum Chordata; class Aves; order Passeriformes; family Pittidae; genus Pitta; species Pitta sordida. Next base: position 308 of record WEKX01011651.1, read on the forward strand.
GCAGGCAAGAGACCTAAAAATAAAAGTATCATCATCTACGATAAAATCTCCCTTCATTTTTAGAAGGAGAGATTTTTATTTATGTTGCAGAAAGACATGTTTCTTCTGTCTTTATTGCTGACCATGGCATTCTGAGAATGATTCTCTAATAGACAAGTCTTCAGAGGAGGGCACTCAAGCCTGACTTTTTGCTGTGTTTTTGAATATACTGGTTTTGTAGGGATGTAACTGGGCTTTGTAACCAAACTTCTGGTTCTGTAATTCAGATTTCTGAGGACATCTGGACCTGTCTTGTTTGATTTAAGACTCATGTTGCTGTCTGCTTTTTTTTTTTTTTCTATTTTCAACTTTTTATGAAGCAAAAATTGTGCCCATTGAGTTGTGCTGTCTGCTGATCTGTTTTAGATTAATTCAAAAATGAGGTGTCCAAATCCATCTGAGGCTGTGATAGGACTCCATCTACTGGGACTGTTGCATTTCAGAGTCCAGAGTGTGAGTCCCATTTCTGTCCTGCAGGTTGTTCCTTCAGTTCTCCTCTTAGTGCTCTGGCCCCTCAGTTGTATGGCTTGGTATTGTGAGCTTTCACTGAAGGTATCCCTTCCTTTTTTTTCTGACATGGAACAGAGATCACATTCTTCATAAGAGCCAGGAGCTCACTTTACATTAGAAGAGAAAGACCTGACCTCTCTTACTACAAGTGAAACTGTGTTTCCCCTGCCTTGAAACTACCAGTGAAATACATTTTGTGCTGGCTTATAATGCTGTGATTTATGCTGTGATATGCTTTGTGATACCACAATGTCCTTTTGCCTTTGTGTTTGATTTTTTCCCCTCTAATAAATTTTAGTGGGTGTGTTGTCAGAGAACAGGGTATTTACCCAAAATGCCCAGAGGAGAGTGAGCTGTTCTCCCTGCTGCTGCCGCTGCTGCCTCAGCCGAGGAATCCTGGGCTTTTTTTTTTTTCTCCTCCCATTAATCTTAATGCAATTTTTTTTTTCTATCTCTTTCCTCCTTGTTTTGAAATAGTATTAACAGGGGAGATATTTTTAAATGGAAACAACTGGAAGAGAACGTATTTCTCTTTCGTGTGCACACACACACACACGTGTTACACACAAATGTCAATGAGTGACCAGGAACAACTTTTTTCATTTTACATTTTGAACTTCTCATGTAGAGAAAACTGAGAAGAAAAGTTTTTGTACCTGTTCCTGTTTTTTCGATTCCAAGATGTGCTGAGCAAGTCACTTGCCCTTTCTTATTCAAAGTGAAAATACTTTGATCCAGTTTTCTGAAGACAATACTCATTTCAGAAGAATATTTAATCAGTAGAAAATAGGGAGGATTTAGTTTGTTTGTTTAGTATTTAACCAAGTGAATAAGGCAGATTAGGGGAAGGGGGGGGACTGGACCCATAAACAAGGTGATATATAATATTTTTTTTCGTTCTCCTTTTAAATAAATACCGATCAGCTTTATGTTCAGAGACAATAGGAGCCGTTGGCTTAAATTTGCAGTTTACTGTATTTATGGCTGTAATATCAAGGTGCTGCCGTCGTAATTTCATGCCCCAATGAGAAGAGCAAGGTCGAAGCAAATGCTTCCATCGGCATCTGCTAACACACTAACTCATAAACAAGGCCCGGCTGGATCAGGTGGCACGGAATAATACAGGCTAATGAAATACAGCACAGCTTTCCATTACTGTTAGTTTTTACAGTGTCGTCATTACGTGTAATTTATGTTTAAAAAATTCAATTTTATACAAGGCTCTGGGAAATAGGGGTCTGCAGGTCACCCGACGACTTTTAACGGCTCTGAGAGTCCTTATTGCACTCTACTGTTCCAACAAAATGTTAATAATAAATAATAATAAAAAAAAATCCTCTTTTACTTTTTTGCTGGTTTGCATATCTTGCTCTGTCTTTTTAATTACGAGCGGCTAAGGAGAGTTTGGGGCTGTAGATGATGTCAGGAGTTGTCCCCTTTGCTGGTGCTCCCGGAGGGAGGTTACTGTCTGCTTGCTTTTCTTTTGTCTGTCTATCAATCACCTGGGGTCCTGTAAATGGAGTAAACACAGCTGAGGAGAGGGAGATACTTAACAACCTCTCTCCCAAACCCTCACCCTCTGACATTGCCCTCCTCTCCTCCATTACACTTCATTTTATTATAGACTCCAAAAAGCTTGGCCAGGAAGAGAAACTGCTGCCGGATTTATTTATTTATTTTTACTTGTTATGCCCAAATACTTTTTATTTTAACCTTTTCCTTCCTGGCTGCCTCACTGTAATTCTTCGCATTGTTCCCTGGGTTGGATTTCCCTTCCTTATTTCAGGCTGTGGTTCCAGACCTTTATCACTCCTGGTTGCTGCTTTGTCACCCTGACGGATTAAAGTCTGTCATGTTTCTTAAAGATTGCACTTGCACAGTTAACACGCTCATAGATGAACCCTGTAAGAATCAGTAGCTTTTCAAATGACTACTTTTATTTCTGCATTGTTCAGCCCGACATTTGAGACCAGTCCATGTCCTTTTGATGTGGGGGCTCCTTTCCTAAAGTTTGAGCTGGAAGTGCAGCAGCAGGATGTTTACATTCAAATACAGGGTCTCAATGTAAATTAAGGGGGTGAAAAAAAAAATCAGAGTGATGTGTCTGAAATCTTAGTTTTTGTTCTGAGTTGGGCTCAGCTTGAAAGAAAATGGATCAGGAGACTTTGCCTTCCTGACCTTTTTGAATTCAGCTAAGCCCAGGGTAGGATGTAGGACAAACATTTGATAACAGAGTCACCCAGCACTGCGTGTAACTGACTGAACAGGTGGAATCATTAGTCTGGATCAGATCCCAGAAGGATTTTATGATGATTCTTTTAAAACGTGGCCATGTTCTTTCTGAGCAGGGTTGACTCAGTGGCTTCCAGGAACAGGAGTGTAGTGTCATTTCAGGGTGCTGACCAGCAGATCTTCGTTTTAGTCATACGATACCAGGCACCGACTTCAGGTGGTCACGTAATTTGTTGTAGCTAAACAAGTTGGCCTGTTTTATTTTGTTTGCTTCTTAATAGAACGTCTGTGGGGGAAACAGCGACAGCTGCCACCCCCCTGCCCTGCACCCTCCCCTGCCTTTTGTCCCGGGGAGGGGTGGGTGTGAGGGTTGCTCCGGGGTGGTCTCTGAGTGCTGACAAAGCTGCCTTTGGAAACTCACAAAGGAACTTAATTCTTTCCACACCGCTTTTCCCTATTGTGGCAGAATTCTTCACTTCACCTAAACAGAGAATTTCTCCCTCAAACTGATGTTTCCTGCAGGTTGTGAAAATCTTGCACGAATTACTGGATTGAGCAGTGCAAGGAGGGATATGATGAATAAAAATATATCCTCAGTGCATAGGACGGGAGAAGGGTTGTCACTGAAGTGTCAGAGCCTGTGTCAGAGAAGGAGAAAAAAAACTTAGTGGCTCTAAGCTTATACAAGAGTCTGCATTGCAATTATTGCTACTGTGTTTTGGGCGGAAAACAGGCAAAACAATGGATTGGGACTCACATCTCCCGAGTTTTGGGTTTTGTCTGTCAGAGGTTCAGTTCTGACCTTGGAGCACTTTCCATATCGGTCTGTCTCACTTCTACTGACCTGTGAAATACGGACAACAGGCTGTGAGCTCTCCTGTGCTTCAGAGTGTGTGTCAGAGGAGCAGCATTTGGATGCACATGTATTAAATAGTAACAGATACTGGAAAAGGACAGAAACAGAGAGAGAAGTCTTAAAAGTTTTCGTGTGAAGGAGCTCTTTATACAACACCCGAGGTGCAGGCAACAAGAGGTGCTTGTGACAGCCCATTTTATTCTCTGACTTGCTCTGGTTCTGTGTTTGACTTACAATTTACAGAGGCTGGGTGATCCCTGCAGACTGAATGGCAGCAGTGACAGTCACAAAGGAGGGTCAGCGAGAACCTTTGCGTGCACAACAATCATGGGTGCTGGATTATTCAAATCAACGCCCCGAAGCCTGAAAAGGAAATTTTAAGGCTTTGTGAAAATTATGACTAATTCTTTGCAGTGGTGCTGTGGTTGTGTGGAGGAATGAAATGGATGGCTGGGGGAAGGGAGCAGGTTTGCATTCCGTGGGGCTCTGAAGACAGTTTCCGTGCATCCTTCCCAGCTCAGTCCTTGCTCGGTACCCTCTGTGGTTAGATTATTCCTTGCAGATAGCAATCAACTGGAAGGAAGTGTGTGTCTAATTTGCATGAGATTATTTAAAACAAAAAAAAAGGTCTGCATTAGTCAGGGTGATGGTAAACAACGCAAAGAGATGCCTTTTATAATATAGCCGTGGCTCAGCTTTCAAAGCCAAATATAATTCACTTACAATTGGCAGTTTCCTTTATTGTTCCTTTTAACCTTTTGCGTTCTGCATGGGCTTGATCTTGCTGCAACTGCAGAACGACGAGAATGTTTGTTTTCCAAAGTGTTGGAAAGTGGATTTAAAGCAATTCCTCTGTTAGACTGAGGTGATTCCCTTGCCATACCTATTTGAGGGTTATATGAGACACAAAGCTCAAGGTTTTGTGGGAGTGCAGGGAAGCGGTATCATTTTTGGGTTGCCAACTTCCTGCTAGATTAGAACCATGGATGGACCATGGCTACGTTGGCACATGGTGCAGTGATAGAAGGACTGTGTTAAAATAAAGCAAGGTGAGAGATTGGAACAGATGACACTTTCCTCTGGTTTAGGAATTCCCACTTTTCTGTGTAACTGATACGTCAAGATTGAATAATTCGGGCATGGCAAACTCATCCTGTGTGCACACATGTGTGTAGGTGGCGAATCTGAAGAGAATTCAGTCCAAAGCAGATGCGATGAGTTGGCCATAGATGCCAGAGGACAGTCTCAGAATATCTTGGCCATTTATGTTCTGTGCATGAAGAGTTCTATTTCTGAATGAGTGTCCCCAGTGCAGACTTACTCCGTGTGTTTGCTTCAGGAATCAGCCCTGGGAGATGTTTGGGGGCCAGGATTTCATGGCCTTAGAAGCATCTTGCCCACGTGAACAAAGGTGTGTTCCAAGGTGACCACACTTCCAGTCTTCTCCCCTGATAGCTGAGCAGGGATGTAGTTGTGATGTTCTTTTGCACCATGACCAGGAGCTCTCCACAAGGCAGCAGAACCATCCAGGGGGGTAATGCCAACTCTCACTTGCACAGGATTCAAAACAGGAATTCAAACGTGAGGTTTCCCATCGTTGTGTCAGTCACAACAGCTTTTTCTGCACAGCACAGCAGAGTTTAAATGGAAACAGTGATACTTGAGTTCTCTAGTTGGCAAGATCAGAATAATCCTAGATGTGCATTTTATCTGCAAAAGGTTTTAAGTTGGTTTTTTTTCTGAAACAGGGTGAGAATAGAAGGGGCAGTATGGTTAGGAAACAATAGACACTGTTTTCTGCTCTTTTTGCAGAATGAAGAAAGGATCTTCCATTACTTCTGATGTTTCTAAGTGTTAAATATTATCAGATTTGCTGTCTTTGCATGGAAATAGAGCAAAATGCCCTATTACAGTGGGAGCCACATTTGCAGCCAGCACTTAATGTTGTCTCCATCTTCATGAAATCCCACAGTTGCTGGTGATCTGCAGCGTTGGCATCTGTTTATGCCTTCCCCTACACGGGGTAATTAGGAGCTGGTTTAAGCAGTTTCTTTCTGATTAGGACTTTGCTTTTTAACATGGATTAGACACCATAAATATTGCTTTTGTGGCTGGAGCAGGAGGCTGAGTTGTGTTCATGTGCCTTTCATTACCCTCCGTGCAAGTCCCGTTCCATTTTGTTTTGTGTGGGTTTAGTTCCTCACTATTGGAGACATTCATCAAATACAACTCGTGGGGTGATTCTGTCAGATTGCAGGACCAAAGATCATGAACTTGAGATTTCTGACTGTGTTTCTGACACTGACAATGTTCTGTTGTTGGAAAAATCCCTGAACTCTATTCATCAGCATCTCTAGAGTAGTTGAACAGTGTCTTGCAGGAAGTCACAGGAATAGGGAGGAATCTGTTAATAGTTACAAAGCTTCTGAATACCACAAGTGCTGGGTTGGTGCTTATGATATTAAATAACACTTCTGAGACAGACTTGGGTATTTATTTCAGGCAATATTATTTGTGCTACAGATTATTCTGTCTAGACCCCCAGTGTGCAGTGAAGTTAAAGGTCCTGGAAAATTTTCTTTAAACTTCGCTAGTGTGGCTGTTTTCTATACTGTAGTTCTCTGCAATGTTGAAAAGTTAAGTCTTTTAAAAGGATTCACTTCAGGAATTACCAGCAATACTTTGTGGATCTCGAGTGGGAGATGATGGAGAGAAAATATTCCCCGATTTTTCTCCCAGTGCTGTCCTGTTCATACCATTTTCCTCAGTGTGCTCCCTCCCTACAGTGTGATCCACCTCTTCTAAATCTCTTTCCTTAAACCCACATTCTCACTTCAGCCTTTTGGCGCGTTTTTGATACTCGCCGGATGTGTAATGAAAGGTCCTGACTCGCTTTTCATGTTCCTCATAGTGGGGACACTGGTTTGTCATGTGCTTGTGTGCAGGAGAGTGACACAGTACCAATCCCGAGCTCCCGCTTCGTGCTTGCTGCCTGAGTGCTGAGTTCTTCCTCTAGAGGATGTTTTCTCCTGGTGAAAAAAACAATCCAGCTGTGCTTCCTTCTCCACAGAGGCTGGTCATGGTGAATCCTTTAGCTGCTTTCCTTTTCCCCCTGCTTGGCCAAATCCTTTCCATGTGTTGTGGCCAATTCCAGATGGTGCTGCCGGGTTTCCTGGTGGCAGCAGTGCCTGCTCCAGCACTCACCGTGTGTGCAGGGTGATGCAGCTTTGTGGGGAATAACCCCCGGGCTGCCCTGGGCCAGTCTCATCAGGCACCAAGAGGCCGGGGCAATGCTCAGCTCAAAGTTTGGGCTTGGCCTTGTCTTGATCTGTTTTGTTATAGTTTTATTTCCTCCTTACATTCTGTGTCCCATTCATACTAATCACAGTCAGTCCCGATTTTTTTCTTTTTATTTCTGCATTTGTCATAAAATAAAGCAAATTATTCCCGTCTTCGGAAACGATCTAGACTAATTAGTCGTCTAACCCAATAATTAGTTTTTTGTTTCCCTGTCTGTTTTCATGCATTATTGTTAGTTTTTTCCCCTCTTTTTTTTTTTTACACCATTACAGATTAAAATGAGCCACATTTGCAGTTGATGGTATCTTTTTTTCGGGGGAAGAATGGAGAATTGCAATAGAAAGCTACTTCAAAAGCAGCAATAAACTCAAGGATAAATTAAGGAAATTGAATGAGCCACATTTGGAAGCAGCGTTGAGGCTAATATTCTGTCGCTTAAGGTTAAATTGCAACAGAGAAAGAGAGAGGGAGACATTCCAGTGAATCCAAAATTGGGGAGGCATTACTGCTCAAGTCAGTGCCAAAATTCTTTGCAGCTTGAAAGGGTTCTGCCTGGCTTGAGGATTTAATTATGCATGCATCAAGTGGCTAAAGGTGCTAAACTGATTTCATTTCCTCTGCTCCCCAGGCCTGACAGACGAGGAGATCGACCTGGCTTTCCAGCAGTCGGGCACCAGCACCGAGGAGCCGCAGTCCCCAGGCCCTTCCACACACCCAGTGCCAGCTCAGCCCCCTCACCCTGTGGTTTATAGTAAGTAACACTTGGAAAAATACTGAGTCCTGTTGCTTCCTGCAGGGATTTCTGCATCAATTTCACAGATTTCTTTGCCCCACCTCAGACTTCAGTTCAATTAGTGCCGTACTCTTTGTCAGCACTGGGCACTAGGGTTACTGTGAATGCACTTGGTGGGTGTTGATGGTTGTGACCAGGAAAATGAGCTACAAATGGTCACTGTCTCCAAACAAGCCTGTGACACCTCTTGACCTGAAGGTGCACAGTCAATACAAATTAGGTTCTGACACACTGTAAGGGTGTGAAAAAAATCATTTGGTCAACAGAGCACTCAGCCCTCCCTTCTAAAACTTAGAGAAAACTTCTCTCTCTGATCCTCAGCAATCTGAGATGTGACAGCAGAAATTCTGTGCAGACTGTCGATGTGAGTCTGTGATTTTTGTGTACAAAACACACTCTCAGAAGAATTTTTAAAGTCCCGGCATAATCTGTGTAGACTCAACATTTACATACGTATTTGCATTTTAAAACAAACCTCGCAAAAAAAAGTATCTAAGCTCCAAACAATAAAAACCAAAGTACACACCATTAAAAATCCATCAAAAGAAACTGTTCAGCTCACATGTGTGCCTGGCAGTTTGAAAATCACTTACCTGCCAAGTATTAAAAATAGGATTTTGTTGCTGCTCCTGAGCAGCTCTGTGTCAGATTTTGTCTGATAAAACAGTCCACTCGGAGCTGTGTTTGTTAGTTTAAGGCACAGTTTTGCTATTGCTGGAGACAACACTAGTGCTGCTTCTATTGTTTCTGGGATAGTTTACTAGGTCAGTTTATCCTTCACAGGTTTGTCAGGGGTTGTCATGGACATGAACAAGATCCTACTTTTGCTGTCTGTCTGTTACCCTCAACTCCTCACAGGAGGAATTCCCCACCACAGAGCGAAAAGGAGAAAGTCGAGGAGGGTCGTGTGCTGGAAAGCAAAGGCTCGTGGTTTAAGAAATCTGGATTTCTCTCTGCCTCCCCCTCCTCACAAGGGGTTGCCTCTTCATGTTTAAAAATTACAGGAAAACTGTGGGTTCCAAGTACAGAAGTTCAAGATGGTTCAGACCCATCTCAGGAGTTTATCCATTATTTAATGTCCTGATGTTTTTTGGGAGGAGCTGTTACCTGTGGAAATACTTCCCTTTTCTTGAAGGGCTCACCAGAAAGAAACAGACTCTTAACCCTTCAGAGCAGCAGTTCTTGCATGCTGATCTTCTTCTGGGTTTGGTTCAAGAAAAACTATAAAAACATTTGGGGGAAGAGACAAGAATGAAGTTTTTAGTATTTTAGGACAATACCATCTCTACTCTTTCTCCTCCTGTTCTGGAGGAGTAATTCTTTCCCTCCAGTTTGTACTTTTGCCAAGAGGTGTCAAAACTGCTTAAAAAAAAAAGCTTAAAAAAAGCTTGAATTTGATTAATATAGAGAAACAAGACTTTGCCTGACTGATAATAAAACTGATAAATGACATTTGAATTACTTGTAGCAGTAATTTATTACATAAAATATCTTTTATTTGACATGCGATTAGTTGCTGGAAGCATCACTCAATCTGACTAGTTTAAACATGCTCTAAAATGAACCCCCAGTAAAAAACCAGGGCTGTCTGCTGTTGGCGTTGTGAAATGCACTAATCCAGCAGTGAGGGCAAAAATCTGACTTTACATATTGAAATGATTAATTGGGTTTGTGTTTTTTTACCTTTCTAACCTGTGTAATTACAAGCAAGCTCAGGGGAGTTTCTGAGCAAGGTGTGCAGAGCTGCAGCTCATCACCCGGGGATTGTCTGTGTTGCCCCCCACGGTATTTATGAGTCCATTTATGGGGATCTGTGCACATTTTACCTGCTTTTTACCTGCTTAAAAATCGGCTCCACTGACTTTTCTTGCCATTTGGATCTTCTTCTCCCAGCCCTGTGTCTTCATTATGTGGGAGGCTGTGGAATACAGAGTTTTCTCTTACAATTAAAAATGGTAATTAGAACCCAAACTCTTTTTTTTTTTTTTTCCCATGGATTGAGGATGTTTTAGTAGAATAGTTTGTTAACTTCAGTGCCTAAACTGGAGAACAACTGGCCTGTCAGTGCTTTTAAACTTTACCTGACTTTTCTTTGCGAGTGGAGAAATGGAGGATATTCAGAGCAGTCGATGTGAGCACTGAGGTTACAACTGAGCAGCTCCAGAGCTTCTCTTCGCCCCATGTTTTGGGTTAGAGAATTGCAGAGGAAAAGGAAGGTTGAGTGTGGATTTTAGAGCTCTGACATTCTTCCTAACATTGTAAAGTTGCTGTGGTCAGTGCAGAGCCTTTACAGTGCCCTCCCTCTCTCCCTTTCTCTCTCCCTCCCCCCCCCTCGCTTTCTTTTTTTTTCTGCCACAAGACAGAATTATTTCACACATCTCTAAAATGAGTAAAATGGCATTTCAGCTTCTTGTCTTTATAGACTCTCTGAACTTTAGGAAAGATCATTCTGGTCCCTTTTCATTAATAATGAAAACCAGGGGGCAATAAAATGTTCTTAGCTCGAGCATTGCGGGAGTGGAGGCAGAGATGAGGGAGGTGAAAGGGCAGAGCAGGCAGATTCCTACAGGTGTGTCTCCTTCCTGCTCAGAGGTCGAGGCAGCTGGGAGGGGTGTGGGACAGCCAGGCAAGGACAGCTGGACCCACAGCCCCTCTGGGAGCATTAACCCTTTCCAGTTCAGCCAGGAACGAGTTGTGTTCTCACAGGAGGGTGTTTTCCGAGAACTGGACAACCAAGAGATGACAGTGGGAGCAGAGTATGGAGGGGAAAGTGGGGTAGGAGGCTGGGGTTTGCAGCGAGATAAGCCAGGGATCATTTTCAATCCTGACATGTACACACCCAGTTACTGCAGCTTAGCTGACGTGTGTTAACTCATTAACTTAAAAAGTTATGATAATTTGATCATGTGCCTAAGCTCCCAAACTGCAACTGCAGCAACCCAAAATACTCCTGGTGACACTATTCACAAGTTCTAACAGAGATGCTTTAATTTGTTCAGATTTCTACTCAGCGGGTAGTTTCAGTAGCTGTGTCCTAAACATAGTGAGAAGCTCTGAGTATTTGGGAGTCAGTGCTGGAGGGCTGGGTCCGTAGCAGAACTCAGCAACAAGCAACCTGGCAATAGGAGACCAGTGTCCACCCATTTCAGGCAGGTTAAACCTCTCCCTGAAAGGCCGAACTGAAACTTTGGAGAACATGATGCATTTATGAGACGTTGTAGTCACATGTCGATTTGGATCTGTCTGTCTGGAGACCACACTGGCCTCCGTCTCATCAACTCTGCCCACATCCTGCCACTGAACTTTAGGCAGGATCATTCTGCATCCTCTGTATTATTAAAGCAACCCGGGGGCAGTACCAAGATTTGTTCAGGGAACTGCGAGGGAGGTGAAAGGATAAAGCTGGTGGAAAACTCCAGGTATCTTCTGATCCTGCTGGAAGGAGCAGAGCACGCTGTGTCTTTGCTTTGCTCTGTGGAGTCTCTAAGTTTCTGTGCAGAACTGTGTGTTAAATATCTCAAGCTTTTATCTACTTCTTTACCTCTCTCTGTAGATACTCAGTTGCACATACTCTCTCTGCTCTTTATCTGTGCTTTGGTCCCTATGTGTAATTTGAGCTTGGGAGACACTGGATCCTTCCTCGTTGAAATGGTCCATAGTCGCTGACAGCGTTTTCATAAACCCATTTATTACCCTGATAGATTTCTCCCCTTTCTCAAAACACTCCCTTCTTTCCTTTTTCCTGCTCTTTTCTGGGTCTCTGGCTCTGTCCCCCTTTCCAACAGTTATGACAGTGGATCACAGTAGGTGTTCAGGTTAAGGAGTTCACCTCAGCTGGTGCCAACCCGCAGTTTTGTGGTTCAGAGTGCCTTCTGCAAGGCAGGGGGAGGGCAAAGCAGCTTGAGGGAACCTTTTCAATTGCTGCTGTGATTTGTCTTCCTGTGACACTTTGTGCAAGGCCAGTGTCAGTGCCAGAGGTCTGGCCAGATGTTTCAGTGTCCTGGTGCCAGAGGCCTGCACACTGTGTGTTACTCATTGCTCTTTTCTCTGATAAAATGGGGGTGCAAAAACGTTGTCACCTGCAGTTCTGATTCTCATTGTTTCTTGATTTTGGCCTTTAGGTCCCCCTGGCTCCAGGTGGCGAGATTATGGGGCTTTGGCCATCATAATGGCAGGAATTGCCTTTGGATTCCACCAGCTCTACAAGGTAATGTCTGAGAGAACCACGTTGTGCTGCTGTCGTGTGTCCAAATCATCGTGTTGGCTCCAAGTCGGTGAAGCATCTCTGTCCTCCCTGGCACTGCCACGGGTATATTTGGGAAGTGGAGACACTTGACATGAAAATGCAGAGTCAAAAAAAGAAGTGGCAAGCAAATATGTAAAACCAATTTTTAACTGTGACTCTCCAACTGCTGGAAACAAGATCATTTTCATCGTGTGCTCTCTTTGGAGTGTGTACTCAGTTCCTGGGCCCAGAATCCATGAAAGTTAGAGGAGAGTTGTGACCTATCAGACCCAATCCATCCTCTGCAAGAGACCTCCCAATGGATTTCATGGCTGCATGCAGAGTTAGGAGCTGGTTTTTAGCACCCTGAAAAATGTAACCACAGAACGTTTTTTCTGCTACTTGTTTTAAGACCTACTGTAGGAGGAAATTCTTTTCTCAGCCAAATGTGTGGCTAAATGATCACTTCTCTGTGATAAAGGCTGAGGCTTAGGGAGTGGGGTTTGAGGATGTTTCTGGTAGATTAGAAAGAACAGTTTGCATATCCCTATTTCCTAAAAAAGTTTCTGTACTCCATGCAGAAATACTTGGTTCCTCTCATCATGGGAGGCAAAGAAGACAGGAAACAACTTCAGAGGATTGAGTCAAACATTTCTGAGATGAGTGGCAGCGTGACACAGACAGGTAAAGATTAATGACTCCATCAATTCACCCCTCAAAGCCTTTCTCCCGGGATCCTCCATTCTGCCAAGACCCCCACCCTTTTCTTTCCCTCCATCTCCACTTTATGTGGTGACTTCATTTATCTGCTCTGAGAATCTGTTCACATTTGCAAATGAAGCCGCCGTCATTTCGGTTTAATTTGAAATTGCTTGTTTACTGTCGGCACGGCCTCAATTAATTATGTTTTTACGGAAAGGCTCCCAACCTCAGAATATTAATAAGGGGAATAAAATGACAGCCTTTCGGAGGGCTGTAAAGTTCATTTTTAATTTCTGCCTCTCTGATGTTTTCAGGGGCTTTTTTTTGGTGTTTTCCCCCCACCTTCTATCTGAAAATCCGAGCAAGGGTCAGGAGAGTCTGTAATTACTGTGCCTCCCTGACCTGAGCCACCTCCTCTGTTATTGACTCTATGGGGTGTCTGTTCATTACCTGGTGCCCTGATGATGGTCTGGATTAGCTGTTACCTGTCACACCAAGAGGGGTTTTAATTTTATTTATTTTATCAGCTTGTTTACTACCTGGAAGCTTTGGAGAAAGTACCGAAGTAGAAAAAAGTAGAATTCAGCAGAAGTTTCTCAGTGTTTGCTGGGGTGTAGGAGGGGAATACAGTGTGCTCTCTTGAAATAAAAGAGGAAAAGCCCAAAGTATGTTCAGTTGGGAGGGGAAAAAAGGTATGATTTTCAGCAGTAAGTTTGTTACAGATATTGGGGTGGGAAGAGCTGGTGGGTTGAGAGTGGAAGGATGCTAATTACACTTTTTATTGAAGGGTGAGAAGAAAAGCATCTTTCATTTCACATGATACCCTAAGGTCAATCCTGGGAGCAGCCTTTCCCCAGATTGGAGCTCGCCCAGTGTTTGCCTGCAAGAGGCCCCGGATAGATGAATGATACAAACATTGTATAAGTTCAGGGAGATGTACAAATCATAAACCAATATAATTAGAAGGGAGAGGTTTTGGACGGATATACTGTGGGCTATAGACATCTATACAATGGAAAGATAAACTAGAAATACTGGAGGTTAGATGCAGTGCAGGTAGATTACCCGTAGTGCAGATAAATCATATGGATTAAAGTGAGCAGGCGGGCAGAGATAAATTAAATATAGTCGGAATAGAGGCATCTTTGCAGCGAGACAGCAGGAAAGGCGTGTGAGTGTGGATGTGTGCCTGTGTCTCAGTGACTCTCCTGCCTTTTCCCTCACAGTGACTCAGTTACAGACAACTTTAGCAGCTGTCCAGGAGCTGCTAATCCAGCAGCAACAGAAAATCCAGGACCTCACCCAAGAACTGGCTGCTTCTAAGGTACATTCACTTCCAACTCCACCTCTAGAGCATCGCCACCTTTGGAACGTGCATGGCTTCTCCTGTGGGCATGTGGAAAGCAGCTGCTGGGTTCACAATCCTGCCATCAGTTCTGTCACATCCCCAGCCAGTTTCTCTGCATCTGACTTGTCCATGGGTGGTCTGGGTGTGACTTGGGCACTCAGTGAAATCCTCTGACTTTGGAGCAGCTTTGCAGTGTAGCTTTGGGTGCTGCACATGTGTCTGAGGCCTCGGGCCTGTTGTCAGCTCCGTAACTTCTGCATTGCATCGGAGATTAAATAATTGTGGTGTTGGTCCACTGACTCAATGAGGCAAAGACCAGCTGTGCAGAGGTTTTGTTTCTGTGTAATAGGTAATTTTGTATGTTTATATTTTTCCTGTACTCTTGTGCATTGTCAAAACAATGACTTAATCCCGTTCATCCAAGCCTACATTTGAAGGACTGTATTTAAGTCACTTGTTCAGATCCAGGCCAGGCAATGGCCAAATGTTCTTACAATTTGGGTTCTTGTTTCAATAATTTTGGGCAGCTCAGTCACATCATGACCCCATTAGTGACACACAGTGACCCATTCCCCTTGACTCCTGACTTGACCCGGCAATAAAACCATCAGTTCTGACTAGTTTGTGCTGTCACATGTGTAAATAAAGTAACCACTTTTAACCAAAATTTATTTTCTTTCTGGCAATGGGAATCAGTGCTTTACATCTCCAAAGTACTTTGCAGCTATTGGCCTCAGCCAGTGAGTGTTGACAAGTGAGGTGGGGTGTGTTTGCACCAGACACATGGAGATGAAGTCTTCCTTTGCCTCACACACTTGGGGTTACTCAGGGCTCAGTCATTTCTGTGCAGGGAGAGGTTTTCCTGTGAAGCCCCTTAGGCAAAGCTTAAACCTTTTACCTGCAGCAGGGCCAGTGGTGTTGCCCCCTTCCCTTTGGAGCCTTTGGTGGGGTGTCAGTGGTGGGCCACAGCTGGCTCTGTGCTGTGCACACTGTACAGTAGGAACCCCTCAGTGGCACAGCTGTAAACCCAGCCATGAAAGCCACTTTATGGTCACAACACTCTGCTTCAATTTTCCTTGGGAACTGTGGCCTGCCAGTGGCCTGGAGCCAGCCCGGAAATTGGAAAACTGTTTTCAGGTCTTAAGTGTTAAGATTAAGAACACATGTTGAGCTTTAAGAAGGAAAAAGGCCATAAGAGTCTTGGTGGTTTAGAGAGTCTTGAAGAAGTTTTTCCTCCCCCCTCTCTACCCCCTGCACTGAAATGGTAGCACACATTGTTATGATATCTAAACCTCATGTGTACAAAGAAAAACTTGGGCAACCCCACAAACCAAAGAATAAAAGCTGTGTTTTCTCAGCTGTAATGTAAGTTTTTATATCTGCTTTTCAAACTCCTACTGGCATGCTGTAAAAAATTAAAAAGAGGGACTTTAAGTAATTAAAAAACGTACATAAAAATTCAAGGCTTGAATTTTCTACAACTGGTTTTAAAGAGACTGGCTAAAAAGCCCCAGATGTCAGATTTTATTTCTAAATCCTAGGCATCTGGCACCATATGTGTTTTGGAAATTTGAGTCCTTTGCAGGCCAGTGAGTGGAAATCACTCCCTTGTTAATGTGCTGCTGTAGCTTTCAAGGTCTTGGAAAGCCAGAACAGTGGCTCCTGGATTCTTGCTGTCTGAGGGCTGGGAGTGTGAATCCCGAGGGAGCTCATCTGTGTGTATCACAGCTACTCCAGCCTGAGCCTCTCCAGCTCTGTGAGCTCTGCTGGCTGGGAAGGTGCTCAGGGCTGCTCAGCACTCACTGAGGGCTGTTTAATGAATTAGTAGGAACAACCAGTTCTGGCTACATCGAGTAGGAACTGCTGAGGAGGAGTTTTGTGTTATTCCAGTCCTGGCTTCCTTGGCTGGGGATTTATTGGAAGTATCTCTGGAGCAATGCTCACAACTGGGTTCACTCCTAATGGCTTTTAGCAGAAATTACCTTCTGTGGAAGTGCATCTGTGAGCTTTGGTCCCACAGTACTGGCGTTGCTGGGGTAACCACAGGACATGATCTGTCTTTAACAAAGTCCCTCCCATTTCACAAGTTCCTGAAAGGGTTAAAGGAAAGAGTGCCAGAAGTATTGTCTGCAGCGTGTTCTCCTCAGTTACTTGCTCTAATTTCTGCCTGATGTCCCATGGCAATTCTGATGCAGTGCTGACAGCAGCTGTACCAGGCTTCCAGGAGTTCCTTATCATCTTTCCCCACTGAACTGCATTCCCTGCCTTGGAATATCCAAGAGAGATGCCGAGTCCAGCTGCTCCTGGAGATACAGCCTGGTAACTCAAGCATGGCTCTAATTCTTCACATCAAGGAGGGGAAAACTTTGCAACTTTCAAGTACTGATTTATCATCCCACCTCTAAGCACCACAGAGTGCAGATAATCGATTCTTTCTTTCATGATTTAGGAGAAATGAACAAATGGTTTTAAAATAGTTGTTAATATATAATATCTGAATCTGTTGCCTCAGCTAAGTGCAGTGACAGAAGGGAGTAAAGGACCTGATTCAGTGCAACTCGCATTGCTTTTTGGGATCCTAATTCTGGTTCCTCTCTAGAAATCATTCATTAGGTCATCGCCACATTATTTGGTTTATCTCCTTGTATGCTGTTCTCTATCTGATATGTTGGTGGAAAATATCCTGTGTGCATCAGCTTTGTCTGAATTCTCCCCATGTGCTGGCCCCCTGCAAAGAGAAATGTCCCCTTGAGATGCTTCAGCAATGGTTGGTCATGGGATTTTGGAGACAAGATTCCTTAGACCCCCCCAAACAGAAAGACATCTGAGACATTTTAAATGATAGAGCTTATGTGTGTTATCCACAGGACTTAAGATTCCCAGACGGGAGCAGAAGGAGGACAACACAGGAAAAAAGACATTGATGAACTATCTCCCAGTTCAGACTTTGATCTCTGTGTCTTGTTTCTCATGTCCTAGGCCACAACTTCCACCAACTGGATCCTGGAGTCACAGAATATTAATGAATTGAAATCTGAGATCTACTCTTTGAAAGGACTTCTCCTGAACCGGTATGGAGGGAATGTGGGAGCAGATTGTTGCTGGAGACAGGGGCTGCGGTCTGGGATTCTCTCAGTTTTGCAGAGGAAAGGCATTTCCAACAGGAACTACCTCTATATCCTGTTATTGCTATTTTAATAATACCACTTTGCACTCCACTGTCACTTTCTATTTGCAGGTCTCAAAATGCTTTTCGAACTTGATTTAAATCACAGAGTGCATTAGGGAATGAATGAGATGTCTCCTCTTTGTTTGTGGTAGAGTTCTCCTCCATTCCCCACAGTCAGGATGCCTCTCCCCTGGTCTGAGGCACTGACTCCATCTGCACCTGCATTCTGTTGTGGAAAGAGCTGCAGTTCAGCTCATGGCCAGGGCGTAACCACGATGAGGAGAATTGCTCTGCAGCACAGCCTGTGTCTCTTGAACATGGGTCAGGTATAGACATAACACAGTAGGTGTCAGAAATGAGGGGATAGAAGTCCCAACCTGTGGGCCAGTCGTAACAACAGGGATTAGATCTCAGTTCTTGAGAAAATTCTATTTATCCAAGTATGGTAATTAGGAGTTGATTTAGCTTTTCAGCTATTGATCCCTTCACACGGATATGACTCCTTTGCCTCCCTCTGCATATAACCAAGTCTTCTCAAGGCATGTTTCCTAAGAGATGGACTTCAGAGATCAGTCAGAGATTGGATTAAACCTTCTGGATCTCATCAAGTGGGCTTTGCAGAAGTCTGAAAAGTATATTAGAAGTCTTTAATATCCTTATAAATTCTTGCTACACCTCCCATTTCTCCCAGGAGTTGCAGTGGGAAGCTACTGTCTGTTAAGCTGGGTCACACCAACCTCACTCTTGGGGACAGAGCATTACTTAGTGACACCTCTTCACCACTGGGAGAGCTGGGGGAGAAGTGCTTTTTTGGGGAAAAAAAGAAAACTTTTAGGGGGGGTTGTCTTTTAACAAAAAGACAAATGTTTCTGCAGTGAGGAGGCTGCAGCAAAGGAGCCAAGAAAGACTCCAGATGGAATTTGTTGATTGCATTTCTGATAGTTGTTGAATAATGCAGACATTAGTGCATGACACTCACAGGGGACGGAGCTTTGCTCAGCAGAGTGCTGCGGTGGCTGCTGGTGGCAGCAGCAGGAGGGAGGTGAGACAGTGACTGTTGTAGTTCAGTCTAAGGGACTCCGATGTGCCAAGTGTGAGTGCTCAGGGTCAGAGAGCAGCCAGCTCTGCCCTTGTCCCTGACACTTGCCAGCTCCCCTGAGGGGCACAAGGACCCCCTGCCACACAGCCCCTTCAGACCTTGATCTGACACCTCTTCTTCCTCCCACATATCCAGGCAAGGATGCACAGGCAGCATGACGTCAGACATGCTTTTCTGCTCTGCTCTTCATGGTGGATGATGCTCTGAGGACACCAGTGCTCCCCTTACACTTTTATCTGTCCTGTTTGGCACTTGGCTTCTCCTACTGGAGCTGGACATTAGCCTGCTACTATCATATCCATAAAGCCACCGAGACAGAGGAGCCAGCTTTCCCAGCTGGTCTGACTCCATTCAAGTCAGAGGAGCTGAACCAGTTTGTGGCAGCCAGAGCCTGGCCCCAACATGCCCAGTGCCTGCTGGGACTGGGAGAAAGGCTCTGGATTGCAATGAGCCAGGATGCAATAGTGGTGTATCACAGTGGAGGTTAGAGCCAGGTGCTGAAATTCCTTGGCTCAGGCACAAGGACCTGGTTGGTCTGACTTCCTGCTCCAGTGGGAATTTTCTTTACCAATTAATTAATGGTTGATTTATAAAGGGACACACACGTCTTTTTGCAGGCAGCATTCCTGAGTGCTGGCTTACTCTGTGAAATGGGCCAAATCAGATCATTTTAGTGCTTCAGATTGCCCAGCTGGGAGATTTTCCTTGTGTACAGGCTCGGCTGCTGGATGCTCGTTTATAAAGCACTTGGAGAATCTGGCTGGAGAAGTGAAGTGGCCTTGGTTTTGTTCATTTATGGCAAAGAGACTTGCAGTTTCAGTCCTGCTTTACGTGACTTCCCCAGTGTAAATACCATTCTCTCTTAATGATAACCCTTCAGTATTTATAATAAAAGCCCCTTTCTCTCCTTTTTTTCCCCTCTTCTCCTCCCCAAGGAGGCAATTCCCTCCCTCCCCTTCGGCTCCCAAGATCCCATCATGGCAGATCCCGGTGAAGCCAAGCTCACCCTCCAACCCTGTTGTTGCCAACCACAACAGCAGCAGTGACATCTCTCCTGTCAGCAACGAGTCCACCACCTCGTCCCCCGTGAAGGAGAACCACAGCCCCGAGGGCTCCAAGGTCAGCTGCCACCTGCTCAGCACCGAGGAGGCCACCAAGGCCGTGATTGATGTCACCAGCCAAGTGCGGATGGAGGTGCAGGGGGAGGAGGAGAAAAGGGAAACCAAACGGAGTGAGGAGGAGGAAGAGGACGATGAGGATGATGATGTCAGCCATGTGGATGAGGAGGAGTGTCTGGGTGTCCAGACGGAGGACCGGCGAGGAGGGGATGGTCAGATTAATGAGCAAGTGGAAAAGCTACGAAGACCTGAGGGGGCCAGCAATGAGAATGAGATTGACTAAGACACCCTGGCTGCTGCTGCTGCTGCTGCTGTACATCCCTGGCCTGCTGCACTGTCCCTGGTGCCTCTCCCGTTTTGTGGAGAGAAGTGCTACCATCCCCTCCAGTGATTCTCCCATGATTGACCTTGAGCAGGGTCATGATTGCCTGGTGAACAAGGTGGGCCCTGTGCCACTGCAGGGCTTTGCAGGGTCCCAGACCCTGAGCTGGGGTCACTGCTGGGCTGGCAGACCGATCGCCTTACCATGCACCACAGCTCCAGAAACAACAGTCAGCCCCTTGCTGCATCCTAGAGCCCTTCTATCCAATTTCAGAAATCTGTCCCAAGCTCCTTGATTTCACAAGCCTTTAATCCCCACATAAGGCCCAAACCAGTTCTCTGTTTCCCAAAATAACCCTCTGTTATATTTCTCAAAGTACTTTATATTCTGTTGCCAAAAAAAAAAAAAAATCCAACAAAAAAACGATTAACCCTGAAATCCTCACCAGATCTGTCTTGGCACTTCCAAACCTTCTGCCGAGCCTCAGATCCCTGAAGCTACCTAGCATCTAAGAACACTACATTTCTGTGGGGTCCAAAGAACACTGTTTCCACCCCATGGACTTACACTCATCATAGTGGCTTCTTACTTGGGACCAAGTCCAGGTGTCAGGGCCAGAGTAACTTCCATGAGAACAAGTGGCTTTGTTGCTGATGCTCCCCAGTAAAACAAGGCTTTAAGGGAAGCTGACTCCGTTCGTCCCAATTGTTACCCTCCCTCTTCCAAAGACAAGGAGCTCATTTTTGACATCTTACATTTTATTGATAGCTGCCCCGAATGAATTAATGAATGGGGTGATATCAGATGCTGAAATAGTTGGTTAATTCTGAATGCTTGCAATGGTTCCTAGCCTGTTTTATTCCCTAAATTTGAAGAAACCCAATCTAAAATGGTTAGCTGAGACCTGCACCTCTCCAGTGACTTCAGCAAAGCAGTCCTGGCAGCAGAGAGAACAGCTCCAGCTCTGAGGTTTAACCACTGGCCCTTCTTGCCCAGTCCAGCCTTTTCTTGCCCCACTGGGGCCGTACACAAATCAAACCAGTGAATTTTGAAAGCTCTCATTTGCAGCATTGTGTTCTCAGCTGGTACAATGGTGGTGTCCAATGGTATTACTCACTGCATCAGAGCCTCTTAGCAGAGCAATTCTTGTAACAACTGAGTCTCACTGTCCTCACCAAGCAAGTGTGCTCGTCTGTGTGATCATGTATAGATTTCAAATATAAAATATGATTGTATATAATTGTAATAAATACGAGTTACCACTATTTAACACCAGGCTATCACTGGGTTACTGTGGCTCTTATTTTGGGGAGAAATGTGCATGCAGGGTGATGAAGGGAGGGGAAAGGGATGGTTTCAGAGATTCCATCCTTTTTAAAATGTTTTCTGAAGGACTTTTATGGTTTTTCTGACTGCTGCAGTGGTAGGTGGTATCAGCAGGAGGCAGTGCAGAGAGCAGTGTCAGGTACACCATAAACTGCTCCTGTGGTGCAGAGGTTGGGATGGATGGATGGATGGATGGATGAATGGATGGATGGATGGATGGATGGATGGATGGATCACCCAGTGAGTGACACGCAGCTGTTCCAGGGCTTTTGCTCCCAGCAGGAGGCTCTGCGGGGTGTGGAATGTTGTGTCCTGCTCCTTCCACCCCGGCAGCAGGAGGTGCTGAAGGGAGGGTGTGAGATATCCCACAGCCCCTTGGCCTTATCTGCCAGGAGGGAATGCTGTGCTGGGTCCCATGACTGGCCTAGCCCTGCCACCCCAGTCCAGAAGCCACCGAAGGACAGGGAGTGCAGCGAGACATTTGTAGCTCCTACAGTCCCATCGTAGTTCAGCATTTGGCTCCCTACAGAAAAATGAGGGATTTACTTGATTCCCGAGTATTTGGGTGTCTGGTACACAGTGACATTTTCCTGCTCAGGGGGAGTGAAAGGGACCTTCATATTACTGTATTTAGACCTGCTGCTGAATGTGATGATTTCTCATGCCTTAAATGGACGAATATCTTCCCCAGGAGTGAGTGAGTGAGTGTGTGTGTCGCTCGCTCTCCCCCTCAGTCTCTCTCTCCACTGTTTAACGTTCACAAAGAACGTCACGTTTAGCTAAAACAGGGCAAATTTGAAAGTGTTTAAAAGGAAAGGCTTTCCTTAAGAGATGGCACTTTTCATTTCTCCAAGCCAAGAATCCTTGTGGAAAGAAAACACGACTGAATGCAGGGATGTGATGAAAAAGTATTGTCCTGCCTGTGTACATTTTATATACATAGAAGGTTTTGAAAATAGAAAGTGCCTGGACAACAGCAGTTGGTGAAATGTGGAAAATATGTTGCTGAGGTATGTGCCTTGCAGAGTGACTTACGAGGTTTACAGTACAGGCATCCCTGTTCATTTCCCCCCCCTTTTCCTCCATGTTGCCACTGTTCAATTCATTTACCTCAAGATTTGCAGAGTAGAAGGCAGTTTTTGATTGTTCTTTTCCATTCCTTAGTTTTTCCTTCTTACTGCATTTACCAATCCTATAGGTCACAGTTTTTCTTTACTCCAACCTGATGAATCCCAGAAAACTCCCATCAAGGTTCAAAAAATTTAACTCTGTGCCTCTGGCTATTGATGGGGTGTTTGTGCACTTTGTTGAGGAGATCCAACCCACCAGCAGAGATTTGGAAGAAGCCAGACCTTCCATCCAGCAGGTACTGCCATGAATCATGAGTTTTATTCCTCTCTCTTGTGTTCCTTGTCTTTCCAGCATAGCAACAGTTGCAGGGAGAGGATTTGGGTCCTTGTAGCCTGAGTGCTAACTTGTCATTTTTTTCTTCTTTTTTTTTTTTTGCTAGAAACAAACTCCTTAGCTCAGCTGCCCTGTGAAATGTTTACCCCACTGGCCAGTTGGCGCTGAGAAGGGCATCCTGTTAGCTGAGAGATCACCAGGTAGGGATTCTTTTTTCTGCAGAACAAGACAGCAGCAGTAGTTCCCCTCCACCTGGCTTATTCACGTACTTTGTTTTACCGTAAACTCTTTAATTTTACTGTAGTTTACACAAGAGGAAGAAGAATACCCCAGAGAGGGAGTTCAGTGGGTTCGTAGCATGGTTTCTGTAGGTCCTTGGTAGAGTATAGAAAGCAGAAGAAGGGCACTTCCCCTGCCAGTGTCATCTGGGCACATTTCTGTGAATCCCTGTGAGCCTGTTCTCCCTCCTAGAGGAAACAGTCCCAGTGATTTGAGAAGAGAAAAGCTCCTTTTTCAGTAGCTGTAAGAGAAATGTGGACAACTCAAAAAACAACCATGGAGGAAAGGGTTACAGGAGATGTCTCCTGATCTCCTCCATCCAACCTTCCTTACCCCCAGATGTGACCAATTAGTCCTGTGTGCATCTTGTGAGTGTGCCTCAGATTTCACACGGGAGGGTAAGAAACACAGAGTGTGGTGAATACAGAGCTGTGACAAAGACAAGTTGCTGAGAAACCCAACTTTGGGAACCAGGTGTTGTGCTGGTCCTGCAGCTCACACACCCCTCACCCCATGAAAGCTGTGTCCTGGATCCAGAGCCCCAGCCCCGCTCTGGCCACTGACCCAGCTGTGGCCAATGTCCCCAATGAGCCCCAGCCCTGCTCTGGCCACTGACCCAGCTGTGGCCAATGACCCCAAGGAGCCCCAGTCCCTGAGGGCTGGGCTGCCCAGGTGGGAGTGAGGAGCTGCCCAGCCCCTCACAGCCTGGGCATGCCTCACNCTCTGTGGCCACTGACCCAGCTGTGGCCAATGTCCCCAATGAGCCCCAGCCCCTCTGTTGCCACTGTCCCAGCTGTGGCCAATGACCCCAATGAGCCCCAGCCCTGCTCTGGCCACTGACCCAGCTGTGGCCAATGACCCTGAGGAGCCCCAGTCCCTGAGGGCTGGGCTGCACAGGTGGGAGTGAGGAGCTGCCCAGCCCCTCACGGCCTGGGCATGCCTCACATCTTCAGATCTGGCCTTTGCTGGCTGTAGCTCGGGTTCTTCTGGCAGGTAAGTGGTTTTTAAGAGCTATATTCTCTCTTGATTTTGCCATCAGTAGAGTGGGGGAACTGGCTGTGTTGTCACCCTGCTCTGGGGTTTGTTAAGTTGCCTGAAAATCTGTTCTGGTGCCTGTTGTATGTTGGGCTGTGGGACACCCCAGTGTGTCCTCTCCATGGTTGGCATTTGCAGTGCCCACTTGAAATAGCAAAATGTCTTTGCTTTTCCTGTGCTGGGGCGGTGTCGTGCTTGGGGAAAACAAATGCTGGGGCAGCAGCTCCAGAGCAGCTTTTTGTTGCAAACTGGTCGTGTCAAAGTCCAGGTCTCCACGCTTGAATAGGCCCTCCACACCCGGCAGGCTGTGGAGAATGTGTTTGCCAAGGGATTTGTCACAGGAAGCTTTGGGAGGTCCTGCCTTGTGTGGTGGTGCTTCGTGTTAAGCACAAGTTGTTTGTGGTGCTGGACACCAAAAACTGTTGCTGAACTTGGAGAGTCTTCCAGGCTGGACTGGACCTCTCACACCTCAAGTGCAAAGCAAGAGAAGGGCCTGGCGTCCAGGGATTGGAATCAAAAATAAAGGGATGGTGGGAGGTGAAATGGAGAGAGCTTCCAGCTTTCTTCACTTTGGCTTTTACTGTCTTATCCCCAGACTGTGCTGCTGCCTCAGGAGTCAGCCTTGGTAGGCACCTCTGGGGCTGTGTCCGCCTGTTACGCTGATGAAAGGCTGTCTCTTACCACTTTTTATGCTCTTAAAAAGGAATAAAATAATGGAAATGTCCCTAAGGTGTATTTTGGGGTGTAAGGGAAGATGGAGGCCAGGGCCTGGCTCCTGCACTTGCTGTGCAGTACAAGGTCTGAGCTGCGTATTGAGGGGCTGGCATGGTCTGTCCCTGCTCAGGGAAAAAAACAATCCCATCCCCAAAAGGGAGAAAGCACTAACCTAATAAAGGCACCAGCTGGACGAAGGGAAAACCAGCTCTTCGGAGAAAAAAAACCACCCAACCTCCTTTCATTAGAAAAATAATATATTTCATCCAAATAAGGTAAAAATATTTGAAATGGGGCAGAAGTGAGCACTAGGCAGCATCTGTCAGGCCCTTTCTGAAAAGGGGAAGATTATTAAAACTCAATTACAATTTATTTTTGTAAAGTGTCTTTCAGGCTAAAAATCTCCCCAAATGCTTTGCAAGGACTGCTCAGGGGTTACTTACACTGAGGAGCATCTTCAAAGAACACCCTGTTTTCCCACCAAATCCTCCTTCCCTGCATCTGCTGAAGGATTTCATCCTTCAGGATTTTGTTTTCCTATATTTGTGCAAATAATGGGAGATGTTTTATGGTACTGGCTGCGAGAACAGCCTGAAGAGGAATGGGGGGGAGGGACACTGGTTTTTATGCTGTTTTAGGTAAAATACTTCCTTTTCTTTAGGCCTGTGTCTCTGTGTGAGGAGGTGACTGGCCTGGCAGGGCTGGTTCCGGGGATGCAGGAGTACATCTGGCTTATTTGTTGCCTCTTTTCCTTTGTGTCTGTCACTTTGCCATCCTGCCTCGGTCCCATTGCTTGGCATGGCTGATGTGCAGCATCCCTGGGGGTACTTTTCCAGCCTTCCCTCGTGCTCTTCCCTTTCCCAAAGCTGCCTCTGCAGTTTTGTCTGTGTGCAGCTGGAGTCACACCTCTTGAAAATTAATTTCTTTAACTGATTTAATTAAACCAAAGCAAATTCTGGGGTGGACATCCTTCCATCTCTTTGACCAGATTTGCTTTACTTAAGCAGTTTCAACTGCTCCATGGGTGCTGTGCAGGTGGATTACTCCTGGCTTCC
The DNA here is from genome assembly GCA_013390025.1 of Pitta sordida. Taxonomy (NCBI): domain Eukaryota; kingdom Metazoa; phylum Chordata; class Aves; order Passeriformes; family Pittidae; genus Pitta; species Pitta sordida. The sequence goes on from WEKX01011651.1 coordinate 25,834, forward strand.
TGTCTCTGAGAGTATCTGCAGCAGATCCCATCTGTGTGTGCCTGTTTCCCTGCTTACCTGGCTGCCTTTGTGTCTGTACAGGAATATCAGCACTTCCACAGCAGCAGGTTTGGGTGTGAGGTGGAGGTTGGGGGTCTCTCTTTCTAGTTCCCCAGGATGAGCCTGGTGCAGCCTGGAACATCCCCACTGCTGCATCTCTTTCTTATCTCCTACTTCCCCTGCTCTAAAACCCACAGGCAGAGCCTGCTGACCTGTGTAAAACAGGGAGGAATCGGGCAGTGCAGTGGATGCCCTGGCAGGAGGTATCCCCTCGTGGTGTGCAGGGAGGTTGTGGAGGGGCTGGAGCTGTGTCAGCCCTGGGGAACCCCCTGCTCCGGTGCTGTGCCAATGTCCTGGGCACAGCCAGGCGGGTACCATGTCTCCAGCCACAGGCCAGGGCTGGTTCCCTTCCCTCCTGCAGCACAACCGGCTCTTCCCGAGATGTCACTTGCAGAGACAGGGCCTGGTCTCTTACTGAAGGCACTTGCTTCCGTCCCAGGGCTCTCTGGCCGCAGGCCAAATGGCTTTGGTGCATCCAAGGGGATGCACGTTGGCTGCAGAGCTCTGGCATTTGGGCTTGGCTGTGCCCTGCGGTCCCAGGAGGGTCCCAGGGGCTGTTGGTGACAGCGGGGGCTCTGGCAGAGGCTGCTGGTCACTGGCTTTGCTGGCAGCCCAGGGCAGCACCCAGCCCTGTGGGAAGGGAAGGGGGCAGGGAACAGCTCAGTCTGCCTGTCAGATAAATCTTCAGCTGTTTACTTAAATCCTCAGTGTTTCTTCATTTGTTTGTTTAAGAGTTTCCCTGCCAAAAAAGAGCAAAAGGAAGGAGGGGAAACTGCCTCTGTTGGCCACCTCTCCTCAGCCAGGATGGGCCCGGGGCACTCGAGGGGCAAGAGCAGGACTGGAGGCCGGGGCACCCAGCCTCTTCCAGGAGTCTGTCCCCTGAGGGACCGTGTTTCCATCTGAGCCATCTTGGCCTTTGTGAGGGACTCCAGTGACCCAGGGCTGCCGTGAGGAACTTGTCATCCTTTCCATCACCTGCTGGACCTACAAATGCTCTTCACTGTCTTTCCTCCTCTTTGCCCTCACTCCCTTGGTGGGGATTGTTGTCTCCAGAGCTGGGTCTTGCCAGCTTTCAGGTGCTGGAGAGGTTTGTTCAGGACAGCAGAGAGACCCAAAAACAGGAGAATTCCTGCCTGAACACTGGATTTCCATGTAACAATATCTGCTGCAGGACTCTAACCTTACTCTATAGATACCAATAAAACATCCCCCATGCAGTCCCTTCACATGCTTTCACCAAGAGTGGCCTCTTTCCTTGTCCCAGTGCTGGGCAAACCTGTGCATTTCACTGTAGCTGTGCAGATACATTCACACAGAGTCATCTCTAGAAATGCTCTTGCTGGACTGTTGGTGAGCAGCTCTTGGCTGAACAGTGATGATTGTCTTTCTGAGCCACAGTGATGGCAATTACCTTGATTTTCAGCCAACACTGATAATCTGCTCCCTTTTTAATTTCTGTCCTTGTTGGCCCTTCTGGCTCCAGCAAGGACAGGTTTCCATGAGCTCAGGCTGGACCAGGCGGGTTTGGTGAATGACATCTAAAAATCAGGATGATTGAAAGCAGCAGCAGAACCATCTGGTCTCCCATTCTGTGCTCTGGAATACCTTGGATGCTGCTTGTTTATGTTTGAGGCAATTGGTTTAAAGTCCTGAATTGTTTGGAGAGGGGAAGGCAGCACTGCTGTGTTTGAGTTTGGTGTTGGAGCTGGGACCAAGGGATCCTCGGGAGACTGAAAAGGGGACATGTTTCATGTGAAACAGGCAGTGTGGGTTTGTGGCTGTGTGTACCTTTTGTGAGTCCTGCACTCACAGCAAATGCAGGGGGACACTTGAGGGATTAAAGTATCATAACAGCAACTGCCCAGGTTTTGTTGTGGCATTAGGACAAGTGGCCTTGCCTGGTGTCTGCTGCTTCCCAGGGCTCACCAAGTGCAGGGCAGCACCATCACCAGCTGCCAGGGCTTGGAATGAATGTGACAGTGAGACTTCAATTGGTTCAACTTGCATCTTCTCCCCTTAGTCATTGTTCTGTGAAGTGCAGTCAGAGTTCCACAGAGAGCAGGCAAGTTCCAGCAAGAGCTTTCAGCAACGAGTCGTGTTGTTCATGTCCCCTGTCCACCCCCCGGAAACACAGCCATGGAAATATTCCGTGTGCTGTGGGCAGAGCTCCAGTGAGAACAAACCTCTGTGCCCCAAGGTCGGATTAGGAGCGTGTTCAGATAATGACATCTGAAAACAGGATGGCTGGGAGCTGCAGCAGAGCAACGAGGGGGCTTTGAAAGAGAGAGGAGTCTAATCCTCTCTGCTAATAAGGAGGCAGCTGCTGCCAATGCACCAGGCTTGGCAGGCTCTGCTTTGCTTCTCCAGGGTTGGGTCTGTGACGGTGGCAGAGAGGCACAAAGACCCAGCTGCTTCCAGATGGTTGGGGGAGAGCCACACGGGAGGAGGGGTGTTCTTGGGGTAAACCAGGAACTTCAACCCGGTTCTCGTGGGTTCCAGCGGGGACAGTTCCACCAGGGACCCTCCCCCCTGAACCTGCAGGGCAAGGAAGGAAGGGCAAGGCTGGAATGTTCAGTCCCAGCTCTAATTCCACATCCCTCTTAGCAAGTTGTGGGGCTGTGAGCATGAAGTCACGCTCCCACGTCTGCCAGGGGCCCTGATGGCGCTTCCAGCAAACCCCCAGGGCCTGATGGAAAAGGCCCCAGGCCATGGAAAGGGAATCCCCTCCCTCCTGCCCCCAGCACTGGTGCTGAACAGTGGCTTCCGAACACTCCCCCCCTGCTCCGAGCTCTTGGAAACATCAACCACCTCCTCCATCAAGAAGACAACTCAATCACTTAAAACTTTGGGGTTGGTTTTTTTTCCAGTTTTTATTGAGTGAAAATGTCAAACCTTGCATCAGTCATGCAAAAAAAAAATCAAATAAATAAAACACATATATTAAATTTCTAATAGCACTAAATTCAAGTGGAAAAATATTCAGTTCTTAATAACGCAGGTGCTGAAGAGACCAGATTCAAGTAAATCAGAGCACACCATCCTGTTTAGGGTGTTTTTTTTTCACTTTCTGCATTTTTTTTTGTCTCAAAACCTATATATATATCTATATATCTATATATATGTATATACATATAGATATATACACACACACATATATATGTGCATACATATTATTTTTATATTTATATATATACACATACATATTTATAAAACATTAAAAAGAGCATTGGTGGTTCAAGCATTTATTTCCCTCCTCCCCTCCCCCACGGAAAGAAAAAAAAAAAAACCAACAACAAAACAAAAAAATTACACATTTAAAATTCAAAATGAGCTAGCAATGGCTTATAGTCCTAGTGTGCAATATGGATATTACAAAAGGCTAGAATCCTCCCTCATTGTCTTTTTTTTTTTAACTTTTTTGTTTTTTAAAGTTGGGGTTTTTTGCTACATTGGAAAATTTTTTTAAATTTTTTTTTTCTTTACAAAATTCCTTCCACGCAGACTTTAATCCAGTTGAGTTTGTGGCTAGAATGAACAATCTAGTCAATAGTTTTTATTTCTTTTTTTTTTTTTTCTTTTTTTGCTCTTCAGCAGTGAATGGTAGCAGAATCAGGAGGGTCCATCTCAAGGTTTATTTTGTTTGGTTTTTATCTTGTTTTGGACAGAACAGTTGCATTTCCTCTCTCCCCTCCTCACAGTTGGAGCCAGTTGGAGCTCCCTCTTTCTCTGGTCATTCTTGGAGCACGTTATTCCAACAGCCTCGTCTGACAGTCCCAGTGGCACCAGAGCCTGGAGTGACAAACCCACTGCTCTGGTTCAGTTTAAGCTGGGGCTGAAACCTGGGCCCGCTCAGCCTCAGCTGCTCAGGGGTTTGGCTGAATTAAAGCCTGAACATGGCAGAATCAAAAGCCGGGTTTAACTTGGGCTTCTTGTTGTTGTTGTTGTTGTGAACAGAGACAGTGTAAGAGTGGCAGGAACAGGAGCAGGATGCTCTGGGCTCACTGACCCTCCGTGGGGTCAGGCCCTGCTCGTGGGGAAGAACTTCCCTGTGCCAGCGGCTGGAGAAGGGGGGAGAGAAGTTTGGGAGAAGGGCTGAGATGTCTGGGAGGAGTGGGGGTGCCTTGTGGGAGAAAATGGTGTGCATAGATAAACACAGGCCCCTGGGGCACCCTCAGCCACACAAGGGCCCGTCCAGGCACATCCTGCTCCAGGATGGTGCCCAGTGCCAGGCCCAGCTCCTGGGCACCTGATGCCCCTTTCTCCACACACTCCTGCTGTCCCCACTGCTGGGCTGGGACTCGGGGCAGGGGAGAGGTAAAACACTGTCACCGTGCAGGGGACAGGGCCCCGAGGGACACCAGTGGCCCCAGGGAGCCCCGTGCTGGCCCTTGGCACCAGCTCCGTGTGCCCGGCCAGGGCTCAGTCCTGCTCCCACAGTCACTGAGAAAGATCCTGTTAGTCCTGCAGTACGAAATAATCACATCTGCTTGTGTTACATCCAAAGATTCCTCCTGGAGCCCATCACCAAACTATCTAAGTACTGAACAGGGGGATAAATGTACAAGTACAGAACCTGCAGCAGATGCTGGTAAAGTCAAATCTTTGTTGTCCCGTCCCATTTTGAGAAATTCCAGGGCATCGTTCCATCGCTCTGCCCCAGGAAGGTGAGCTTCATTCTATTTGGGAATTGGGTTGTGCTGGGAAACACACAGCTGAGGGCAGGGGATATACCAAACAAAACAAAAACAAACAAAACAAAACAAAAAACCCTATAAAAATAAAAGCCACACAAATAGCTGATAGAGGAAAAGAACTCCAAAGAATTAAATAAACTACAAACTAGTAATAACAGTATTTCATTTGTTTTGTTTTCATTTGTTTCATCTCTACAAAATTCAAGTTCGGATTCGGAATCTGCGGCTCCGCTCAGTGCTGGGAGTGTCGAGTCAACCTCAAACCGCAGCGTTCAGGCCCCCCCTCCCCTGCCACCCCTACAAACAAACACTACATTGAAGGAGAAAAAAAAAAACAAAAAAGGAGAATAAAAAAATTGCACACAATTAACCATATCTAAGGGCTATCCAGAAGGCAGGTGACCCCCCCCCCCATCCCCCTGGCATTGGTGGTTTCTCTTTTGTTCTATATATAGTAATAACCTTTACAGGAAAAATACTGTACAACTTTTTTTTTTTGCCTTTCCTTTTGAAATATTATCTGAACATTCTGTCCCCACATTTACACAGCTGAGCTGCTTGTTTATAAATCAGACCTGATCTGCACCAGTTCCTTAGGGAAATAATTTAAGAAAAAAAAAAAAAAAGCAACCTAAACTTCTTGAGGCCTTTATCTCTTCAGAGTGAAAACAAATCCCGGGGATCCCTTGGAGCTGAAGGGCTCAGGGGGCTGAGGAGGGGAGAGGGCGCCTGCAGGGTATTCATGGGATTAGAAAAAAGTAATTCGGATTTTGTTTAAAAAAGGGACAAAGCTCAGACTAGCCTGGTGTACTTAAAACTGGCACCAAAATAACTATTATCAGAATCAATTCATACAAGTCCTTCTGGAGCCCTGGAGTGTAGACAAGCCCTTTCAGGCTCAGGGAAGGATTTGGGGTCAAACAGCCCCTGTCTCACCTGCCGGTGTGGGACAGTGTCCTGTAGTGTGTGTCCCCCTGGGAAAGGGGAGCAGGGAAGAGCCGGGAACCAAAGGGAACCAGAGGGAACCACAGAGGGAACCAAAGGGAACCAGAGGGAGCCAGAGAGAACCAGAGGGAGCCAGAGGGAGCCAGGGGAACGCCGGAGGTGGCAGGTCCCAACACAGGTAGTTGTGTTTGGTTCTGCAGTGCCTGAGCTCCCAGCCCTGCAGTGACTCTCAGCTGGCACCTCCCCAGCGCTGGGTTCCCTCAGGGACCACCAAAACCTCGGCCAGAGCTGCAGGAGCTGCAGAACAGGGGTGTCCCCTCCCTGCCCCAGAGCTGGGCAGGATACCCACCGTGTCCTGGACCTGTCCTGCCCTCTCCTCCCTCGGCAGCGCTGCCTTCACCCTCTCCCAACGTCCCCAGGGATCCGTGTCTGTCCGGGGTGGGGGATCGGGACCTTCCCAAGGCGGCTTTAATGGCCAGGACGCTCCTCTGAGCACGGGGCTCCTCACAACCTCCTGAGATGGGGATACTGAAGCACCACAAAAACGCCTCACCCTCGGCAGAGAGGAAGCACCTGGGGGTTGGGATGAGATGGAACTGGATGGCAGATTAACCCCAGTCCTCCAGTGTGACAGACCCTTTGTCTGCCCGTGCTGTTCTTCCCAGGTAACTTCAGCTAAATCCCTACAGGCAGAGCAGCAGGGATGAGGAGAGGTGTCCTACAGAGAAAGTGTAGACTGAGAAAGTTTTACAATATAAATAGCATTCAAAATTATTATCATTAACAGTAAAAAGGATCTGGAAGAACAGAGGAGTGTCCCATTCCCACCCCTGCTCATTCATTAATGCGTCCTCATTTCTGTGACAATAAATACCCACTCCCACCCTGGCTGTCTGATGCCATTCATTTAATGCTGGAGAAAGAAGGGGGAGGGGTGGAGAGAGAGCGCACACCCCTCACCCCTCCTTCCCACTGGCAAAAGCTGAGCTACTTGTCTTTGTGACACCAATTCCTTGAATTTTATATATGTGTGTGTGTGTGTACATTATATATAGAGAGACACACACACAAATATATATATCACTAAAATTCATTACCTGTTGTTCCCACCCACCCCCCTCCAAGAAGTGGAGATTATTATTATTATCGTACAACTGAAAACATGGAAAAATAAAAACCCAGAAAGAAAACTGGGGGGATAGAGCCCCACCCATAACAAAGGGTCCCCAGATGGGCACAGGCCCCACGCACCATGCAGGGAACAGGGAAAAGCAGCAGGTACCCTCAAGGTTCATGTCCACATAAAGGGTATTTTCAGCTGCATCCTGCCCCCTGTTCCAGGATCTGTAGAATGGATGAGGCAGCACCAGTTCTGCTGCAAACTGATCTCTTATGGGGCCTGGGGAGGAGCAGGGGTTTCCTTCCTTCCTCTCTCTCGTGTGTGTGGCACGGAGTTTGTTTTTCATTTGCCATCCCAATCTTTGTTCTCACCTCATACGGGGTCCTCTTAGTAATTCTGTGTAAGAGCAAAACCAAACCACTGCCATTGTTGTCTCTAAGATTAAGGAGAAGCTGCTGGAGCAGCGGTGGAGGCTGGGGCAGCAGCTGGAGCTGGAGCTGGAGCTGGGGCTGGGGCTGGAGTGAGGGCTGGCTCACCCTGTGGCCTGGAAGCATCGCCGTGGTCTGTGGAAGAAGCAGCCTCCTCTGGTTCTCCATCTTCCTTAGTGGCCAGGCCTTCAGGGTCAGGCAGCGATTCTTCAGAATCTGTGTTCAGGTCTTCCTCTTCATCATCATCCTCATCGTCATCATCGTCATCCTCCTCTTCATCATCCTCCTCTTCTTCATTCATCTCCTCCTCATCATCCTCTTCATCCTCTTGGGAAGAGTCATCCTCGTCCTCCACATCAGCAGAGCCGGACGCCCCCGGGCCCCTCTCCTGGGCCGCGGTCCCGGCTCTGCTCGGGGACGGACCCTCGGTGACTTCTGCCTGTTTCTTGCTGAGGTCCAGGGAGTCGTTGAGGCCCACGCCGGCCGCGTTCTGCAGGAAGAAGAGGGAGCTGTTGTTGTCAGTGCTGAGGTTGAGGGAGCTGTCCAGGTTGATGGAAGAGTTCTGGATGTCGTACTCGAGGGTGGAGTGGGCGAGGCCCTCGGGGCCAGGAGAGATGGCAGGCAGCTCCCCTCGCTCCTGCTTCTCGTGTTTGCGCTTGTGCGAGTCCATCTGCGACATCCCCACCACTGTGTGTTTGCAGCCGGGGTAGGTGCAGTGGAAGTGGGAGCACTTGAGTTTGTACTTGCAGTCGGGCACCTCGCAGTCCACGCTGGAGCTGAACTGGCAGAAGCCCGCGGCGCTGATGACGTCCTGCTTGCCGTGGTGCTTGCGGTGGGCCGTCACCTTGGTGCTGTCAGTGCAGCGGAAGCCGCAGCGCAGACAGTGGAAGTGTGTGCTATTGCCAGAGAACTGACAGTCCGGGAAGTTGCAACTCAGTGAAGACTTGAAGCGTTTGAAATCATCCAACACCAGGTTGTCGACGCGGTCGTGGTGCTGCGCGTGCTTGTACATGTGGGTACGGCCACAGAACTTGTAGCCGCAGTTCTCCCGCGTGCAGTGGTAGTGGGTCACCTTGAGGGAGAACTGGCAGCTCGAGTCCTTGCAGTCCTCGTAGAGGTCGTAGCGCCGGAATCCCTCCAGCATCATCCCCTCATCCAGCATCTTCCGGGAGGACGCGGTCTTGCGGCGCTTCCCAAACGGGGACATGTCCTCGATAATCCAGAAACGCTTCTTGGCCCCCGAGGCAGTTGGCATAGTGATGGTGTTCCCTGAGGAGAGAGAGCGAGAGCGGGGTTGCTGACAGCCAGCCCTCTCCATCTCCCAGCCATCCTGGCAAAGACAAAACACTGCCACTGTTCCCACCCCACAGCCCTCGAGCTCTCGGGGAGCCTGAACTCCAGGACGGCTGATCCCTGCTGGCCATCACTTCCTCAGTTCCCACCATATCCTGCCTTGCCTCCAATTGCTGCTCTGCTGAAGCTGATCTTGTCCAAATGCGAACTGTTGCTTCTCTGGTTTGATGCTCTCATGGTTTCTCCTGCTGCTTAATTAATCTCTATTCCTATTTTCCTCCAATGAGGCTTTAATAAGGAGGAGCTGGCTTGTTCCAGGCCAAGGACTGGCGGGTGTTACTGCAGTTCACTGGGGTGGTAAAAGAGTTGCAGGGTGCTAAAAGCCTGGACATGTGCACTGTCTTTCCCTCTCCAGGCTCTTGTAAAACACTACAATTGCCAAGGACAGGCAGGAAGGGACGGAAGATCCCCTGCGTGATTAAAACTGCAAGGGGGGGAATTTATAGAAACAGGATGGACTTTGGCCAGGAGACTGCACCATCCCTCACTGTAATGAGCCCACACATTACCATGAGTGCACTTAGAAAGACAGATGGACAGATGTTCAATGGGGCTAATTCTCATCATCACTAGCCAGTGGACTCGGAGAGAAAATACCAGTTCTGCAGCTTTCCCTTGGGTCTCAAAAATCACATGATGCCCCTGGTAAATAAAGAGCCCTCATCTATCTGCTGCTTCCACTCACAGGGCCAGCAGATCTGGCCAGTGCTCCTGTCCCCCAGGGTCACACTGACATCAAGGACTCGACCTCATTAGATCTATTAACTTTTCTTCTTCTCTGCTTGCTGCTCCCAGAGCCAAACCACAACCTCCAGTATCAACATGGACAAGGTTGGAGGCAAGAATTTCTCACCAGGTACAGAAATGTGAGTGTCATTGGAAATTATAGCTTACAACTAAAACATATGACCTTTTTTTTCCTTTTGCCTCTCTCCCTGCTGAAACGGCCATCCTCTTGATGAGAGGCACCATTTGTGACACACAGTGCCTGGGGCCCGAGAACCCAGAGCAGCTTCAATCCCTGTCTGGGAGACTGAAGGAACACTCCTCTCTTCGACTGGCATAGAATTATTTCCTTTCTGGCTGATGTGCAGGTTTTATTACAGGTGGTAAATGCTACTCCTGGCCCTGCTGGCCCTTCAAGCGAAGTTGTGCCCACTGAGGGAACCCCCAAAGTTTAACCTGGCACTGCAGAAGTGGAGCAGGAGCCTCCCCTCCCACACAGGAGTGTGTTCACTGTGCCCAGGCTGCAGATCATGGTGAGGCCACTGCAGTGACACGGGGCTGCTGGAAACTGCAGCTGAGGCTGATTGAACCAGCTACCAGAGACAGAATAACTGTGTGTCACTGTGGATTTGGAATTGGCAAGCTCTTCAACAGAATCTGTGACCAATTTACTCCCTGCTCCCCGCTAAACATCTGGTGCTGTAAAATCCACTTCTCCCCTCCCAGCCAGCTCGGGAAGTGCTCTGGTGCCTGGACAAGTCACTGCTCCAGACAAATTCCTTATTTTTTAAAAAACTACAGCCAGACCATGAAGTCCTTTAGCATTAATTAATGTATATGCTTCCCATCTTAGGGGAAAGACTCTGTATGGGAAATAGGTATTTAAATTCTCCCTGGTTAAAACTCAATATATGTCCCCAGCTTTCACAACAGTTCAAACACATGTGCTTAAAATGTGAGTTAAAAAGCAATTCTGTTCCCCCCTACAGGCAAAGTTTCGGTGTAAGGGGGTGAAGAACAGAGATGACACCTTGGTGTGCTCTCACTTTTGTCACCCGGCCAACATCCAGTCCCTGCAGCCCATGGAACATCACAGGCCTCAGTGGATGTGACCCCAACCAACTCTCAGTGGTAAGTGCTTGCCCTAAACTTGTCTCTTCAACCACTAATAAATAATGTGAGCATTCACCAAACCATTCCAAGGCAAAACCAAAGGAAACTTCAAAATCTCTGATTAGAGGAACCACAGCACAATGTTAAGATGTTGAGGTTGCATGCAAATCAGTAAAAAAGAAGCAAAAAATACAGTTTCTTGTGGATTTTGTTAATTAGCACTCCCCTGGAGAGGGCAGGGATCCTCCTCCTGCCAAGTCCCATGAGAAAAACCTGTGAACTTCCAAGTGGGGCTGGTCCACCAGCACAGTCCCAACCCCTGACCTTGGATTTACACGTTACTGAAACTGGCAGGAAGAATGACTGGGACATTTGTAAGCTGCCAGAAACCTCTTAAGTGTGAACTTTAAGCACAAATATGCCCTTAATTAACTAGAAAAGAGCTGGGAGAAGAAGCCAAAACTGAGACACACCCTAAAAACCAATCCCAGCTGGAATGAGAATCCCCAGCCTGAGACATCTCTGATCTTAGTCACACATGGGAAACACGGCAGCTCAAAACTAAAAACCTAAAAACCTTCTGCAGCGGGTTAGAGCAGATATAAATAACAGTGAGTGTGAGAAACAGCCCGAGTGACTGATGATGTCACGGTGTGACACTGCCTGGCCTTCACCGGGAGGGCAGCCCTGAGCTGGGTGGCTCCACATGGAGTTCACAAGAGTGACAGAAACACAGAAACCCCGGGCACCTCATCAGACATTCACCTGAAGGACAAATGTGCAGCCACTGTGCTGGCTGGCCTGGAAGAGCCAGCCAAGAATTCCAAGTCCCATTAGTGCCACGTGAGCAGAAGTTTGCTCTGTGGCCACCCCGGTGCTACCAAGAGGCTGAAAGGGCATTTTAACTGTGGGTTTTGTCAGGTTTTTCTCAGGTATCTGAATGTCTGTGAAGGGTTTGCTGTGGTTTTGGTTCCTTTAGCTGGGGTTACTGTGTGAGCAGCCAAAGGAACAGGCACGGCCGGGCCCCTGGGCAATGTTAGATAAGGCACAGGGTGACATTCGCTGCTCTACTGACCCCGAGGTGCAGAGAGAAAAACGTGGGCAGGGTGAGTGGGGAAGGACGTGGGCACAGGACACAGAGAGAAAGCAAAGAAGTGTTACCTGCTGCGTCCTGCACTAAGGGAACGTCACTTTTTACTGGAGTTGGAGTGGCAATGATGGGCGAGAACCCAGCGGTGCTGGCGGCAGGCATGACAATGCCTCTGCTGGCTCCCAGAGTGGCACTGAGCAGGGAGTACGAGAGACAAGAGGGAGAGAAGAGGTAGGGCAGGGTGGGGAGGGGAGACCTAAGCAGGGCTTGTGAGAAAGATGGAGGCAGAGATGGTGGTGGAGGTTGTGGTGCAGTGTGGGCATCATCGGCAGCAGCAGAGGCAGTAGAAGGAACCAGGCAGCCTGGAGAATGTGGAGAGAAAAAAAAAAGCAGAAAAAAAAAAGAACAAAAAAGACGAAAAAAAAAAAGAAAGAACACAAAATAAAAACCAAACAAAAACAAAGGAAAAAAAAAACAAAAGAACTGAAATGAGAACCCAAGAGCAGAAGCAATATGATGAAAATGGAAAATACATTCACAAATGTATGAAACAGAACTGTAACGGAGAAGGAACAGAAGGTGAGGAACTGACAGCACCAGGAAGAGGAGGGTTGTCTCTGCAGGAGGTAAGGTGGCTTTATGGCATGGGGGGAAGAGCCACAGGCTTTCAGGCAGGAATTCCTGACTGGCTGTTCCTTGTTCACCTACGTGGTGCCTGCCTGCTCCAGCTACCCTTGTCTGGGAACAGTGGGGACATTTCCTAGGAAGTGTGACTTGGGCCACGACTGACACAGGAGAGAGTGCCAGGAACCACTGCCCCCCACCCAGAACCCTCTGGAGGAGCCACAACGTCGTGGGGCCACCGTGGTGACCCAACAGTGTTCCTGTACCACGGGGGGCTGTGCTCTGGGATGGCCTTTACCTGATACAGGGAAGGAAAGTAGGAAAATGTGTCTGGAATTAAAGCAAACTGAGGCAGCCCACGCAGAGTATCACACCTAACCCGGGGAAGCGCAGCTGAGAGATCCCTGGTCACCACCAGATGACAACAGAATTCCAACAGGTGTCTGACTCCTGACCCGGTAACACAGAGCAGTGGGAGATGGCAAACAGGAAACAAAGAGGGGATGATGGGGCTCTTCTCTGTGCAGCACTGCACAAAATGGAACAAGAGTTTCTGCAGGAGGAAGGGAGCTCACTGAGCTGCTTTTATGTGTTACTTTCTGAAAATGTGGGAGGTTTTATCCCCTGGGCAGACAGTATTTGTACAGTCCTGCTGTACCTCACCAGGACAGCAAAGTGCCTGACTGAAGATGCTGCTCAAGGAATGCAAAAAGGTGCCAGGGGAAATGCCAAGTACAGAACAGGCCCACAGATCTTTCTGTCTATTCTGTTTGGGTTTTTCTTAATCAGCTATTAAAACAGACCCAACTCCAAGACCCAGAATAAAAACTTTTCTTCAGGGGAGAAAAAAAAAAGACACTGTTAATTCCTGGAAGCTTGAGGTGCACATTTTGATGGACAAGCACTCTCTCAAGCACTGGTGAGAGCTGGGTTAGTGCGAGGCACTACTGTGAACTTGGTACAGTTTATATGTTAAGGTGCAACTGTCCCTTGGCCTCTCTTCTTATTTCCCAAGAGAGCAGGTAACTTGTGCCCCATTTCACCCCCCTTGTCCCTCACCTGCTGAGGTACTTTCATTGCCCACTGGAGTGCTGGAGCAGCTGCGGTCCATGTTGGAGGATTCCGAGGAGATCCCCCCAGGGCTACAGCCAGTGTAATCCATGTACTCATCTGTCTCGGTGTCCATCATGCTGGGGGGTCCCTGGAAGGAGGCTGGGGTTCCTGATGAGGCTGGGCTGGGTGCCATGCTGCCAACCTGGGGGAGATTCTCATTTCTTGGAGTGTGGCCAATAACCTGCAGCAACAAAACAGGACGGGGACTTTCACACCAAAAGCAAGATGCCAAGACCAAAACCATCTGTCTGCACGTTTATCTCTCTCCAGTTCACGAGGGATGGCTGGAACATGCTCGTGAGTGGAACCCATGGCACTGGGAGCAGCAGAGTGAATCTTCCTGCACTGGGAGCTCAGAGCATTAAACTTGGCACGTGAATCCTGGTATGTGAATTGTGATGCACTCAGAAGCTGGGAGTGTTAATCTTGGCACTGGCATCCTGGTGTGTGGATTCTGAGGCGTTCACAAACAGGAGGTGTTAATCTTGGCACTGCTGCCTCACTGTGCAGGTCCTGCCGCAGTCAGACCCAGACTGGCAGCAGTGACAGCGTGTGCTGTGTCCACAGTGGCCTGGCTGCTCTGGGTGGGCCATGGGCAGCACCCAGAGTGCATCCAAACCCTGCAGTGCCTGCCCACCGAGCACTGAGGACTGCTCACACCACTGCTACAGCTCCTCCACTGACACAGGGCTGCCAGTGAAGGAGATGCAGGTCAAACCCAGCATTTTCTGCCCAGCATGCACTAAAATTCTCAGGGCCAAGCTCAGCATGTGCTACAAGAATAGTGAACACAAATCTATTTGTTAAATCCTGAGTTTGATTCTTGTACCTAAGCTTTTCGTGTTAAGACCAAAAGCTGCCACAGCAGCAACACCAGTTCCTTGGCACCTGTGAACTCATTAAATCCAACAGCACTAGGCTTGAACAGTTCACTTACTGACAGGAGTTCATAACTAACAGGAATGAAAGAGGGTTTCCATCTTGCTTCTACAGATGGTCCCTTTTGTCTTCCACATAGCTGATGATGTTCCCGGGGTCAGATCAGCCACAGGCATTTCAATAAAGCCATGACTCATCTCCCAGGTCAACGGAAGCCAAAGCAACTCAGGAGTAAGAACAAGCAGGAGGTGGCAGGAATGCTGCAGCTGAAACTCTTCCATTTACTCAGGAAGCAGACAAACCTACTCTGCCAGTTGCTCTCAGCTATGGGCTAGAAAAGCAGCAACTGCAGCACTGCTTCCTCCTGAGAGAGGACAAGGAGTGCCCCAGTAACTCCACATCAATAAGGGAAGAGAAGTTTCAAGACTGGTATTTCTGCCATCTCAGGTGGAAGCAGCAAATAATTCTTTCTGTGCAACAGGAAATGTTTGCTTTAACCAGCACGTTCAATTCTTCCACATCCTAAGCACTTTAATTTTAATAAGCCAATTGAGAGAGCTGGGAGACAGTGCAAGCTGTAAATATGATTATTTTAGTGTTATCCTCCATTTTTTTCTCCATAATTCACAGGGAGAAGCTGTTTACACTAAGCAGTGCCTTGCTGTCTATGCTTCATCATCTTCCCCCACACTGTGTGAGTCCAGCCAGGTAAAGCACCCAGATCCCAGTAGGATCCCCCGGTGCAGACACACATCCCAGAGACTCTGGTGTGAGTGTCCTGGCACTGCAGCAGCTCTGCAGCCACAGGGGCCAGCACTGCACATGGATCTCCAGGAGTTACCTGAGTGGGAACACGGTCAAAGTTCTTCCCCAGCATCCTCCTCATGTGCTTTCTGGCGTGGGATGTCATCTGGTGCTTGAGCAGGAAGGAGAACTGGCAGCCCTCTCGGATGCAGTGGAAGTGGCTGTTCACCTGGTTGTATTTGCAACCTGCAGACACAAAATCCATCGCATGAAGTACATGACGGCACAGGACAGAGCTGCTGCCACGTGGATTCAACATTATCAATGGTCATGGGTTCTTCAGAACAATCTTGAAGGTAAAAAAACAAACCCACAATCTGTTGCCTGCTGGGCAACTGCGAGAGAGGATTACAGTGTACATGGATTTAAGAAGTGAGCCTGAGCCTAGTCCCATCCCTCATTGTTCCATTAGGAAGAAAGGAACATTCCCATTACATCCAGCCTTAGCCAGTGCCTTTTCCTTTACAAAGAGAACAAACCCAAGACATTTAGCTGTATCACAGAAGTTACAGTCAAAAATACACACTCAGAATGAGTTCTTTTTCTTTTCCCTCTAACTGTGCTCTCAGAAAAGCAGTTTTGTACCAGCTCTGGCTCTGGACAGTGTGTGCTCTCTGGTCAGATAGGAATGAGCCAGGAAGTGTTTACTGCCACTCCAAATTTGTCGTGTAATAGGGGCAGCTACTGAACAACAAGCAATTCATTGGGTTCTGGCACACAGCACTTCACACATTCTGCTCCTCGTGGCTACAGCCCTGTGTGCCAGGAGTGTGTGTATCATTAACACACAACATTCTACAGCTGATAAGTGATGGCTTGTCCTAGTCAACCACAGCTGGATCAATAATCAGGTCCTGCTGTTCATCCTGCCTTGGCCATACCCTCAGACACACAGGCTCACTTCCCTCATCCATCTACACATGTGCACTTTTACTTAGATATGTGTTTTTCCATCTCCCTCATCAAGGACATACATATATATATATATATATACACCCAGAAAAACACATATAAAATACATCTATGGTGTGTGTTCAGAAATACAGCCCTTAAAGCAGGTCAGAGCTCCCTGACACATTTTCTGCATACACCTCCACACACACAACATAAAAAGCAGAGATGCACAGAGATGCACTCCCATGTTGGTACAACCATACACCCCCACACCATCCCATCCCACTGCCTCCATCCGTGCAGGCAAAAGCAGGGTGCTGCCTAAATGGATGTTTACTGCACATGTAGGTCCTGCTGGATGCAGGGACCCCATCCCTCCCCCAAATCAGCACTGCTGACACACACAGAGCCTGTGGCTGCCTGGCTGCCAAGCAGCTCCTGGATCACCCGGCCCATGTGGAGCTCACAGGCAGCGTTTTATGTCCATGCCAAGAGCGTGTTTGTTTAGGTATTGCTCTCCCCACAGCCCCACCTCTCCTGCCCTCCCCATCCCTCTGATCCTGTGCTCTGGGACCAGGAACAAACAGTGCTGCAGGATGAAACACTATCAGCACAGGGCAGGTGAAGGCTTGCCTGTTGCCAGGGCATCGTGTGGGCTGGGTGTCATCTATCACTGTCCTGCTTTGTCTGGCCCCTGCTATCACCTGAAACACCCAAAGGTGAGTAAATACCAGCCCCTGCTGAATCTGCTGCCGTGGGTCAGGGAGACCTCAGCAGGTACTGGCCCTGCTGTGTTGACACTCATTACCCTGGTTACCACAAACAAGCTTCCATTGGGGCACAAATTCTCATGTATTCAAAGCTGAAAAGTTTGGTTCTGGTTACTGCAGTGGGAGGGAACAGCACCCTGGAATGTTGTCCTGAACCTTGTTTTGTTCCACCCTTTGTTCCAACTAGGGAAGACTTGGGTCAGTGACACTGTTAAGCCAAACCACAACAAAAAGGGCTCAGTGAATCCCAGTCAGTTCAAGATAGGCTCTGCTGGAAGTGTCTTTAGGGATTCCCCCTGTTCAGAACCCTGGAGTTCAGCTCTAGGTGCCACCCAATTCCTCTGTGCCATCCTGTGTGTGACAGTTTCTGTCCTGAGGCTATTTGGGAAAAAACGCTTCAACCCAGGACATCAGGAGCTGGTTTGTGTTTTGTTGCCTTTCTTGTTTGGTGATTTAATGACCAAATACCTCTTAAGCAAAACTCTCAGGTTTAATCATGGCATTCCTGGCCTGGGCATGGGACAGACCACATGAGAAAGAGAACAGAACTCACCTAGTCTGCCACATTCTTCCCGCTTGGTGAAATACTTGAAGCCGTTGGCTGCCCTCCTCTCTGCCTTCTCGTGTTTCTTCACGTGCCAGGGCAGCTTGGTGGTGATGTTTGTCACGAAGTAGCAGCCGGGACGCAGACAGTGGTAATGCCCTCGCATCCGGAATTCACAGTGCTGGGGAGCAAACAGCCTTTAGGCAGAGCTGAGCAAATGCACCCTCACCTGCCTGCCGCTGATGGTGTGAGAGGGGCCTGGGCTGATACTGCACATCCCGAGCAGTTTATCCTCCTCAGCCTGCAGTTCACCCTGTTCCCTCTCGTGTCTTCTGCAACAGACTATTCTACATTCAAATACCCCCACCTTACTCGTGGCTTTCCCTGGATTCATCACAGATTTTTGTTCTACTTCATCTGGTGTCTCTCACTCTAGTTTCCCTTGTCCACCTCACCCCACCCAAAGAAACCCAAAAGCATCACAATTTCCCATTTGATAGGAACCAAAGGTTTTGACAGACCACGTCATTAAGATCCTTCCATGGTTCTGTAGTCAGACCAGGAATACCACACCCAGCCTCACTTCCTGCCAGGGACTCAAGTGTCCCTAATCCTTCTCCCCCTCCTCCCACTCCAGCCAGAACTCTGGAATGGCTCTTACCTGGTTTGGACAGAGACACTGCAGGGAGTAATAAGCAAACTGGTCTCGCACATTCACCAGGTTGTTGTTGGGGTTGATGTGGTCCAGGCAGTGGGATTCTGCTTTGCCAGAGGTTTTGCACACATACTTGCAGTTCCCAAAGAGACAGTGGAAGTGGAATTTGTTGGCATACTTGCAGTCTGTTGCCAGGCAGGGATCACTGGAATACATCCAAAACCCAATCATCACCTTCACTCATTTCACACATTTGTTTCTTTGCCAACATTTAATTCAAGGGGAGCCCAGCTGAAGCCTCTGTTCCAAACCTGGCCCACAGATTTCCCATAGCCACCTTCCTCTTCACAGAGATTGAAGTTGGCAACTCAACTGCATTTCCACCCAGCCAGGGGCACTTTCCTGACTAACGTTATCAGAACACAGCAATGCACTGTGGGGTCTGTAGTCTTTGAGGGCCACTCTTCCAATTTAAAGCTCAGCTGAAACTCAACTCTTGGGCAATCCCACTGCAGGCTGCCAGGGCTTCCCCTGATCACACAACATCAGCACTGGCCTCGCTCAGCAGCTCAATGGGTTTGGTACCTTATGCCTCCACTCATCCCATGGATTTTTGCCCCACCAACCCTTTAGTGTCAAAACCACTGCAAAGACACCTGTATTTTATTATATAAAAAGGCAATCAGTGATATGTACTGAGGGCACTGCAAGGCTGGGGGCAAACAGCAGCTCCAACTTACTTCTCCTGGAACTGGAGAAATCCGGGTTTGACCTGAGGCTTGGCGTTCTCCAGGGAAGTCGTTGCCAAGGGTGAAGCTGCCAGGTTAGGCACTGCTGCTGGGATCTGAGGCATCTGGGGCAGAGTTGAAGCCAGCTGCTTCCAAGCCAGCAGTGTGGGGGCAGAGGGCACAGCAGCTGGACTCGGAGCGGGCACGTCGAGGGCAGGAGCACTTGCCATGGTGGCAGAAGAAGCAGATGGTGATGAAGGGGCCAGTGAAGCTTTATTCTCAGTAGTGGTTGAGAAGGGAGACTCAGAGTTACTTTTCACAGTTCCACCCTCAGTTCGGAAGTGAAAACTGCGGAAGGACAGTGTTAATTCAGACAGAAATTCTCGACTATTGCACATGGTTTGATTACACATCAACAAGAATGTTGCAGGAGTATGCAAACAAAGTAGCTGAGGATAAATCCTAAAGGGCTCTGAAATCTCTGTGAACGATTTAGGGCCCTCCTAGACAATCTGGGAATAGAAGGGAACTCACTCAGAGGGGTGGAGACAAGTGAAAACTGTGCTGAAATCAGAGAAATGCCACAGTCAGAGCCTGTGGGGCACCTTCCCAGGGCTGTGGAGAGAAGCCAGTAGTTTGTTGTAGTGAACCACAGGCAACTATCCAAGAGGAAAGACCAACTGTGGTAACGGGTCTGTCTTAATATTTGCTACATCTCCTTCCCTTTAACCCCTTCAGACTCAGGCACGTGCCCGGCTGCTGAAGGTCTGACATTCTCCGCTTGGACATTCCCTTGCCTTCAAAAGGAACTTGGGGTGGTCTGGAAGTGGTGTCTCCCTTCCTGCAGCGTGTGTGCTGTGGAGTCCTGCTCTCCCACTTACTTGGCGTGTTTGATGGCTCCATCCAAGGTGCTGAACAGGGCTCCACATTCCTCCACCACACAGTGGAAATGCACCTTGTGCAGAAAGTCACACTGGGCGTCGCAGAAATCCTTGGTGCCAAACCTGGCCAAAGCACACAAGCACAACTTAGGGAAGGCCCCAGGAGAGAAGCAGGGTTGAAACAGATGTATCTTCTTTGTTTTTAAACTCTGCCAGCATCCCCAGAAACAACAGCCATTCAAGGGAGTCCAGATCCAGAATCCACCCACCCTCTGCCTTGAGACCTCAGGGTATCCCAGGATGGGAGAGGTGAAGCATTATCTGTGAACATTTACAGCCTGGACATGCAAACCCCACAGCCAAAGCCACCTCTGGATTCCAGATGTGCCTTGTGTCACCTTGTCACCTTGGAGCAGAGGGCAAACCCAGCTCAGTGCGGTGCCACTGCTGAGATTCCCTGTCCTAACAAGAGCAGCACAAATGCACCTGATTTCAGGAAACTGCAGAATCACAGGGAATCGAGAAATCAAGTGAGAAACACTGGCAGGAAGGATTTGAAACCTAACAAGGGAATCTTGCATAATTAAGATACAACAAACTACAGCTGCTCTGATGAGCAGGAAAGCAAGAAACAAACGGCAGCCTGTGTGGTCCCAGGAGGGACCTCTCACCAAGGGAAAAGAAAAAACTTGCACTGGAGAGGGAAGGTCTGTGGATGCACAACACACACCGTCAGTGACAGCTGAAGGAAAGTAATGGTGTGGTAAGAGAGCAGAAACCAAGTTATTGCAGACTAAAGGGGTTGTTTTAGCAGGGACAAGAGGTGTTGAATCGAGAAAGAAGGTCCAACAGAAATGGGAGGTGATGAGTCAAAAATGGCTGCGTTATAAAATTAACCTTGGATGAAAAAACTAAAGACAAAGCAGAGAATTAGGGATAAAATGAAAACCTCATAGAAGAGCAGATAAAGGGACTGGTTGGGAAAAATATCAATATGCACAAATCAGCCAGTCTAGAAGTGCAATGGAAATTAACTCCCAAACTGACTGCATTACTATTTGCTGTTTTTTAAGCCACAAAGAAGAGGGAGGTACTGTGTAATTGGGAAAAAAACCCCAACCCAACCACCAGTCAAGGTACTGGTTCTTCCAGGGGAAAAAAAAAAAAAGACAAGTCATCTTTGGCAATTATCACACCTCTGGCCTCAACTTCTCCTTCCAGTAAAGTAATGGAACAAATATTAAGAGGGAGGAGAAAATCATTAAACATCTAGAGGATAAAGGAACCATGAGCAATAAACAGCATCAGGATTATAAAGAATAAATCTTGCCAGACAAATTTAATTGCTTTTTTTGATAGAATTACAAAATTAGTGGACGAAGGGATGCAATATATTTGGATTTTAGTAAAGCATTTTGATACGGTCTCACATATGCTCAGAATTAATTCCAACTGGCCTGGATGTGATGCCACCTCATGGCTGAGGGACCGTAAACAAAGGCTGATGACAACCAGCACCACACTGAGCTGGGAGGAGGCTTCGTGTGAGTGCTGAGGACTTGGGTTAATCTGAGCTTATTTAACATCTTCATTAGTAATCGAGGAGTAAACAGCGTGTTAATGAAATTCACAGAAGATCCTAAACTGGGAGGAGTTGGCAACCAGTGCAAGAGCAGAGAAAGAGTACAGAGAGACCTGGCAAGGGAAGGGAGAAGGTTCAGAACAGAGTCGTGTTTGAAAAGACAGGACTGATGCACCTGGGGGTGTTTGCACACACAGGGGACCCAGCAGAGCAACACTAAAAGCCATCCTGTGTCACAGGGGATGGAGAACATGGCACAGACACATTGCTCTGCACAGAGGAGCTGCCTACATGGGGCACAAAGCTGGGTCTGTCTGGGTGGTGACAGAGAAAGGGCAGCAGAAAGTGGTTCTGCACAGCCAGGCTGAAGGAAGTAAATAATCCTGGTTAAATGGAACGCTCAAAGTCTGTGACAGTCTGGAGGGCGTGAACTTCAGCTGCACAGGGGAATTATCTGTTGTGGTTCAAGGGGACATAACCAGAACTGCAACAAAATTACAAAAAGGGAAATTCAGGCAGCAAACATGGAAAAAAATGTGACACGGAAACATATTAGGTGGTAGAATAATGTTCCCAGAGACAAGAGAATAGCCACACTGCCTGGCATAATTACAACTAGGCTGGACCAAATGCAAATGGACTGCAGGGAAGGATCTCATGCTGGCCAGAGGCAGATGGACTACAAGACTTTCTGGTCTTTTCCATTAAAGCCTGTGATTAACAAAGTGTCCACAGGCATTTGTAGGCGATTAATCTGTGTCAGAGCACAAACCCATGTGTCTGCCTGGGTGTATCTGCGTGTGCTCAAAGCATGTGTCTGTCTGGGCATGTGTGTGCATGTGCCTGTGTGTGGGTGAGGTCTGGAGCTCTTCCATTTTCTTTCTGAGTCTCCTCTCATGCAACAAAACCAGCAGAAACCACCCCAGTTCCCATACTCCTTATCCTCATTCCCATGTCCCCGTATCCCCCAAACTTACTTTGTCTCAGTGGCCTCCTCCTGTGACCAGAGAAGTGCCACAGGAAGCGCCTGTGTTTAGTAACTGGGTGAACCCCCTGAAACCAGCCCCTTCCCCAAGGAATCCCTGTCCCCAGGTCCAGGCACTCCTTACCGGCGCAGGTACATCTTCCATGGCTCAGAGAGCTTCTCCTGGACCAGAGCCTTCACTGCCTTGCCCAAGTACTGGGTTTGCTCCCCGGACCCAGCCTGGCTGCCATCTCCTTCTGTCTTAATGTTCAGCAGGTTGCCGAGGCTGGCACTGCCCTTGGACATCTGGAACAAGAACACAGACAGGGCATCATGCCCAGCACACAGCCAGGGACACCCTCAGGACTGTCCCACACAAACCTGTGTCCTCACAGATTATGAGAAGACAGGTAAGTCTGCACAGGCTGCCCCAACTGCATCAGCAACACTTAGTAACACCTCAGCCTCCTGCACCCTCCACCCAACTATCACAAAGCACTGGGGTGCCCATGGAATATTCATGTTAAAGTAATGAAGCATCGTGTCTGTTTGGCAGATGGGGGAACTGAGGTGAAGAGAGACATCCCCTACTTGACTATGGAAAAGGTGAGCAGGCTAAAGCTCTGTACTCTGCACTCAAACTGGGGAGCTTGAGTTCATTTAGAGTCCCCTTGTCCCAGCCCCAGGGATGTCTCCTTTAAAGTGAGGATCAGGAATGTGTGAGGTGAAAGGAGGAAAATGTCATTCAGCTGGGGAAAAAATTCTGGCTGTGGAAAATTCTTACTAATTTCACTAATGAAATGATGTCACTTTCTGTGCTAAATGGACACACCCCCCACAAAGCAGGACGTGGACTCACAAACTGCATTGTGTGAAAGGCTTCAAATAGACTCTACACAGAGAAGGTTTAAAGGTCCAGGTGTGATGTGCAAGATAGAAAAAAGAAGTTACTCAGGAGTGCTTAGAGGGAAGATTTTCTTCCAGAATACACGTACGACTTTCCAGACCCTTCCTTGCTTTGTTGTGCTCTCAATTACCCCCAGCAGAACAGTGAATTTCACAGCATGAATAAAATGCAGGATTGGGCCCAATACTGGCACTGGAAACTCCACCCACTTGAGGATCTCAAAGCCCTTTAGAAATATCAGTTAATTAAGCCTGACAGCCCCCTAAATAAACTGCACCAGGCCCCAGGAATCCTGGCTATTGCAGGTTCTCTGAATGCCCCCGAAGGTAAAGCCCCTGCTTTGTGGCTGGAGTCAGCAATTCAGGTCGCCTGGTTCCACCCAGACAAACAGTGAAGGATTCCCCCCCCGGACAGAAACTCTGGGCAGCGAGAGGCAGAGCCAAGTGTGATGTGCTCCTGAGCTCAGCTCTGCAATCCTTAGTCTGGGAATTGGTTCCTTCCATCAGTGGCTTCTGCTCTTTGCTGGTTTGTGTCATTGGTTAATCCCATTCCTTTGAAAAAGGAACAAACCTGGAAATAACTCACAGCTTGCACCTGGGCTACACCTGTTCTACACAATAGAAAGAATCTCATGTCAGGCTGCACACAAACAATATGATTTCTAAGCACATGCTTAAATCCCATATTATCCTGGAGATCTCAAGTGAAGTGTCCATTGAAAGAGAGTTTCCCCCAACCTGGGGCCTTCAGAATGACCCAGAGAACAAACTTACTAAACACATTCACTCACTAGAGAAAGAGCTGCACATTGGGAACCACTAAAGGGACAATACACAGGGACAAAGAAGAAATTAAGTTTAAAAGGGAACACCAAAAACCCCCAGTGTAACAGAGAGCCAGGGGAGGAGAAAAGTGACATTAAGGATAAACACAGAAATTAAAGAACACAGAGAAACCAAGTGATGAAATAAGAGAGAAAGGAGGCAGGAGATTACGAGGGAAAGTCACTTTGCCCTCTCCTGAGGCTCACATGGCCTTGGTGTTTGTAACGCCCAGAGCCAAGGGGAGGGCAATAGTGGTGCCTGTAAAACCCATCACAGAGCAGAATATTAACGCTTGGCTCCAAGGCTGCCCTCATCCCCACTGCAGCTGTACACAGCAGCAAAATTAATCTTGGTACAGTAGAATTTATCACGTGAAAGGGAAATATATATCTGAGATGGTGTATAATTTAAGGGAAAAGTAAGGAAAAAAGAAACTGTACATTATCTAAAATAAATGTTCTAGAACTCAGTAAAGGGGACTCTGTTGGACACCATTACTCACACCAGAAAACCAGAAATTGATGATTTTGGCTCAAAACTTCTGATTTTTTTATTTCTCTTCCATAAAAACAAATTATTCTCCTTCTCCCCCAGTGGAAGAAAATGTTTTTAAGTAAATAAAATGAATAACTATAAAAGGAGAGCGAGAGAGAAGTTGCCAGGTTCTGGAAATAAAAATGAAAAAAAAAAAAAAGAAAGAAAAGAAACCTTTCGGAGCCCAGCTCTGTCTAGAAAGGATGGGGAAAAAAAAAGGTGTCAGAGGCTGCAATATATTTCTTCAGCCAGTTCATTAAATTAATTCGTAAGCAGTGGCTCTGAAATTATATCCGATGAAAAATGGTCTCAAAATTTAAATGGTACAAACTCATCTTATTAGAGGCAAAACATTAAAAAACAAACGCATCTCTCCCCCCCCTCCCGCTATCGCAGCTTTAATTTCTCTTGGTGGGGGGAAGGAAAGGCGTTTGATGGATGGCTCTTACCTTATTCATAAGCGAGGATAAAAGAGATGAATTTGCTGAGACTGTGTGGCCATTTGATTCATTACTGGAACACACAAACCAACAGGGTTTAGTTAAGATGTGCACAGGGACTGGGATTAATCCTTCTCCCTTCAAGCTGCCTCACTCCTCACCTGCTGCATCCGGAGGAGGAGAGTGATGCCCACCCTCCCCTGGGCAGCCCAACTCGCTTACTTGGGACAGCCAAGATGGAGAGAAAGAGGGTCCCCGTGTCTGCAGCATTGGGTTCTTTCAGCGACTAAACTGCCCAGAGCTCTACCCCAGTGTCCACCCCATCACACTTCATGAGCTGACTCACCACCTCCCCCAGGTTTGGCTCCTTCATCCACTGAGAACTTCCAGAAATACCCCCCAGAGCCCAGGGGGATGCTGATGGAGACTCATTCTGCCAGGGACAGCAGAGGGGAAGGCAAGGCAATGATCATGTGCTGCAAGGCAGCCTTGGGACCCCACACCATCAACAATAGCTCCACGTGCTGGGGGCTCGTTTAAATAAGGAATGGACAGGAATGTACACAAAGGTCAAAGGGGAGCTCACTTATCCCCAGGATCAGTGCCTCTGCACTTCTTCCACACAGGACAATCCTCAAACACTCCTGTTCCCAGTAGAAGGGACTGGGCAAGGGGGACACACGTGCTTTGAAACAGGTGTATTCCCGTCTGCACAGGCACCCCCATAAATTGGGATCAGCCAGTGCCAGATCCAGACCAGAGTTATCCTAACACTCAGCTCTTCTGTGTGTCCAATTTCCCTGGTTCAACAGCCTGACAGCAGTGCAGGTGCTGCTTGCTGGGACTGTGCTGAGGGGTGGCACTGGAGCAGCCGCGATCAGCTCGTGATGACCAGAGCAGGAGGGAGTCAAAGCAGCTCTGCCAGGGGCTCGTTTCTCAGAGGACAGCACAAGAGATGAGGCTCTTGTCAGAGTCAGGAGGTGCTTGTGAGCCCAAAAAAAACCATGTTGGGGATGTACAAGAGGGAGAGTATAAGGACCTGCCTCTGGCTGGGGGCATCCAACTCAGCCACTGTGCAAATGCCTTTCACCAACGTACTGTGTCCTTGCATTAAGGTCCTGAAACTTCCCAGAGCTCGATGCTGGGAAGAGCTGAGTGTGCCTGCCCCCTTCTCTCACCCGTGATCCTTGACGCTCAGGTCCAAGCTGTGCTCCTGCAGGGAGTCCTGAGAGGTGGCAGATGATGATCCCATGGCCTCCGCAGGTTCCTGCTTCACTTGCACTGGATTGAACCGTCCGGGAGCTGCTGGTTGTCCGTTCCCTGCCCGAGAAAGACACACAAATTAAGTGCAAGAATTAAATGAAAATGTAGGTCTGAAATGAGGTTACAATGGCAAATAAGTTAAATCACTGGCACCAGTGCTTAAATGGAAAAAGCAAACAAAAAGTGTGGGGGGAGGGAAGTGCTGGGATTGCTGGTCAGCGTTTATTGCCAAGTTGACATGATGGGTTCTGACGTCCACTCCAGAGTGGAAATTCTTCAAGTGATAATTATTGCAAAATTATGTCAAAGTTGTCCAGGCTATGGGCCCTTTAAAGGAGAAGGGCGGAAGGAGCGTGGGGGAGACCTGATTCTCTGCACAAACTGTCATAACTAATTTGCGGGGCTGCCTCTTAAGCATTTATTAAAGACTCTGTTAATGCTGAGGCAATGTGGCAGCTTTCGACTGCTAGTCAAGCCCCCTTCCCCGTCCCCAATCCCACCGTTGCCGTAGCGACAGCGACACTGCGCCTGCCCAGCAGGAGCATCTGCCCGGCCGGGGCGATCGGAGGTGACAGCCAGGGACCTCCTGCCACCGCCCCACCAACGGGCACTGCTGCTTCTCTGGAGAGAGAAATGCCACTGAAGGGAGGAAAGGGGGTGGGAAGCAACTGAGAACAAATTAAAAGGAAAAAAAAATTAGGAAAAACGGTGGAGAAAAAAAAAAGGAGGGGAAAAAAGTTGCTGACAGGAACATGTCTGCAGAGCTTTTTTCCACAATCCCCAAGTGACTAAAATATTAATTTACCCTCCGGCTGTACAGCTGATGGCGAGCTGCTTCTCAGACAGCAAGTGGCATTTTATTAAAAAATAAAGGAAAATAGTTTCCTCAATGACCTTTCTCTGCTTTAGGAAACAATTTTTCAAACAATAATTTTAAAAGTATGTGAAAGTTGCCCTCCCTCTTTAATCAAATCGCTTTGTCCTCCTCCCCTGTTTGCTCAGCACCGTCAGGGCCAGCAGCAGCTCCAGCCTTTCTGTGCCCCTGGAAGGAGCTGTGGGGCAGTGAGGCACAGCCTCCCCTCCACCACTGTGGTCAGCAGCTTGGGGAGGCTCCCAGTGCTCTCCTGGGACTCTGCCAGGGTTGGACACGGGTGATGACCTGTCTCAGGTCTGGGTGGCAGCAGGAAGAGCTCCAGGCTGCCTCAGGGGAGTTCTTGTTCCCCATCTTTTAGTCCCTCCGGGAGGTGCAGGGACAGGGAAGCACAGCTTTCAAGAACTGACCAGGAGAAAGGGCCTGTTCATGGACTGTTCCAACATTATCCCCAAACCCACAGCTGGGACAACAGAGCTGTGAAAGGAGCACAGGATCAGCTCCCACATCAGAAAAACAACTGGCCACTGGCTACAGGATCAACACCACTGGGCCCAGCTAGAGTTCAATACAGCCTGTACAGAATGCAAGCATTGGCCAGGCTTTCTTTCCTCTTCATTTCTATTTTCAATCCAGTACCTCTCTCTTTCAGCCTACAGCAACCTACACATGGCCACACCTCCCTCAGCTCTGGTAAAGCCCTACTCCATTTGTGGGCAAAGCTGTGTTTCCTGCCTCCCATGTGGGCAAAGCCAGGCTCCCCAGGGAACCATGCCAGGACTGCTCTCTCCAAGGGTTAACTGGACACAACCGAATTCATACTCCCATTTATGGTCCTTTACTACCTCCTCCCCACCTCCAGACCCATGGACCACGGGGTGGCTTCTCATTCACTCTCCTCCAAGCCATCAGGCACTGCTCTGCCTCCCACCACTACCACTGATGAGGTAACTCACCTGCTTCAAGTGCCACAGAGGGCTTGAGTGCAGCTGCTGCCAGCCTGGCCATCATAGGAGAGATTAATCCCTTGCTAGCAGAGATCCTTTCCATTATAGATGCTGCTGGAGCTGGAGAGGAAGTAGCCACTGGCTCACCAGGTCCTGAGCCCGCCTGGGATGAGGAATCTGCAGGAGCAGATGACGTTGGATTGGTGCCAGAAGAACCAGCAGCCATCAGATTAGCCGAGCTGGCAGGAAGTGGTGTAGAGACCCGGCTGGGGATGATGGGGAAGAAGGATCCAGCTGTCCCAGGAAGTGCCGAGTTGGAGAGTGCCAAGGCCAAGGGTATATTGCTAGGAAGAGCCTGGGAGAGCAGGCCAGAGATCTTGGTGGCTGGTGTCATGCTGTTGGCAGCCTTGGTGGCCTGTGAGGAAGCGAGCTCGGCCGCAGAGGAGGGCGCGGCCGGGACGATGAGAGACACGGAAGACTGTTGGCTGGTCGGGGAGGCACTCAGGCTGGAATTCTTGGAGCTCATCGCTGAGAAGTCAATAAGGTCGTCGTTACTGGACTCCTCCTGCTCGTTGTCCTTGGAGCCCAGGAGAGAGGCGGGCAGGCCCAGCACCCCTGAGCTGCGGATGTGCCGGCGCTCGTGTTTGCGTTTGTGGGAGGTCATCTGGCTGGTGGAGGTGAAGGTGAAGCCACAGCCTGCCCTGATGCAGTGGAAGTGGTTGGTGGCCTTGCTGTAGACACAGCCCTCGTACTTGCATTCCTCGTACTTGTAGAACTTCTTGAAGCCATCCTTGGCGTAGGCATCATCTTTGATGTGGTAGCTCTTGTGCTTTTCAATGTCACACTTGTTCTTGAAGGTGAATGTACACCCAGGTCTCCTGCAAGGGCATCGAGGAGGAGAGGGTGGTTGGGTGTGTGGGCAGGAGCACAGCCCAGCTGCTGTCACCTGCCTCCCTCTGGGACAAGGACTGGGGCTGGGATGAGACAACAGCCTGGCTGCAGAGGGGCTGAGACACCAAGGCCAGCAGAAATGCTGCCACGTGGGAGAGACAGGAAACCTGCTCCACCCTGAGAACAGCCACAATAACATGGGCATACAGGCAGCCTCCACTCAATGGTTCAACCAAAACAGCAGCTAAAGGGGACTAAGGTACAAAATGTGCTTTCCTACTCTTCCTGAGAACATAAGAAATGGACAGAAGAGCAGCTGTGCACAGAAGGCCCAGTGTGGCCCCAAAAGGGACAAGCTGGCTGGACACAACCCTACCCCATCAGTGCTGTCAGCAGTGGATTAACGGCCTGCTTCAACTGCACTCTGCAGAGCACTGTGATCTCTTTCCCAAATGATTCTAGGATGTATTTTCTAGTGGGTGTCCTCCCCTCAGATCATACTCCTGCCTTCAGAGTGGTCTGTGAAAAGATCCTGGCAATTCCACCTGCCCTGGAACACGAGTTCTCTCAGGAGCAGTGCAGAGAAGGTCACAGCAGGGAAAACCAAGTCCCTGTGCATTATGAAATTATGACTTGGCAGAAGGATGCAAACAGACCACGCAGCTCTGAGGCAGGATTCCTCCCCTTCCCTGCTGTCTCACCTGCAGTGGAAGTGAGTGGTTTTCTGCCCGTAGAACTGGCATTCCACAGTGCCACAGTCCTCCGTGGCACGGAACCGCTGGAACCCGTCGTTGATGAGCTGCGTGTTCTTCTTGTGAAAGTTCTCGTGGGTCATCACATCAGAGGTGCTCGTGTAGACCTTGTTACAGCCCACCTGCCCCAGGCCAAAACAGGAGTCATCAGCACAGCGCTTGGACAGCCTGTCACCATCATCATCATCATCAGTAATGAACACACCAGCAGCACACGGACATTTAACAGTTCCATTTGTGTGCTGCTCCTTGGGAGTATTAACTCATCACTTTAGTTCCCAATCTAAAGATCGATAGAGCAGTTGTGAGAAAAAATAATTCAAACCCAAACCAACTCTCTGGGCATGAAACAGTAAGGCAAAAATGGGGGATGGAAGGGATAAAGGAGCAGCTCTGGATAATCAGGGCTGCTTAGGGAGGCAGCAAGCAGGGCTCCTGCTCCTAAGGAGGAGGGAACACTAAGAGATGCCATTGCTTTTTATTATCATGGAGTGACAGGGAACAAAGCAGGACTTTCAGCTCTTTGGGGAACACAGAAGTGAGTGGGAATAAGTTATTTACTGCTTCAGTCTTGGAAGGTGAGGCAGGGTGGTGCAGCATGAGGCCAACCAACCTTGTGAGCTTGTAATAAAGGGCTTTATTACGAAGCCTAAACCCCACGTTCAGCTGATCTTAGCAAAGTGGTGACTTTTTTCCCCTGTCACTGTTCAAGACTCCCACTCCAATCATTTTAAACTTGTGCAGCAAATGGGTACGGTGTGACGAGCAGGGAATGCTGAAAACCTGCCTTGCTGTGGGCAAAGCGGGCAACTTTGCCATATTGAGTAAAAAAACACTGGAATCTGAAAACGGCCTCAGCCCTGCTGAGAGAGGACTTTTTTTTTTTTCTTTTCTTCTAGCACAATGTGTGCCAATGCCTGCACCATCTCAGAAGTGAAGAGAACGAAAACACCACCCTTTAGTTCAGTCCAGGTTGATTCAAACAGGCAATAACAAAACCCATGACAAATATCCAGGGGAAAAAAAAAAAAAAAAAGGATCTCCAGCTATTTCCAATATGAAAGAGCCTCTCTCTCTCTGCACTGACACCTTGAAAAAAGACAGGCCCTGCACAGCATTAAAAAAAAGAATTAAACAAAAACCTCCTTAGGAATAATTTGCGATGCAGCTCTTGGTGCTAAAGCCTAAAAAAATGTCAGTTTATATAAACAACTAACTGGATTTTATCCACACCAATTATGGACATAAAGAAAAAAAAAATCCATGGGATGGATGGCACAAATTCTGCCATTTAAGCAGTATTTTCTTTAATTGGGAGTTTATATTCAGGCACCTTTGCTGTAAGACACTGCTTACATGGGCACTACTTTACTAGAAGAGAGTGGGCACAGGATGGAATTAGCCATATATAGCTGTGCAAACCAGGGTCTCTATTTGAACTCCAAATGACTTAAAGCTGTGAAACACTCCTTGTACTCTAAAAAGAAAAAAAAAATTAAACAGATCCCATCCTGCTCAATCGAAGAAACTAAACAATCAATATTATGGAAGCGTAACAGAAAATGTCCTCAAGAGCAAGTCACATGAAGTTCCCAATTTATCGAACGCTGCAAGCACATGCTTCAACCAGCCCCTGTTCAGGACAGAACTCGAGTGCATGCCTCACATTTAAGTATGTGCTTAAGCCCCATTGACTTCAGAAAGCTTACCTGACTTCAAGTTAAACATATGCTCAAGTCTATCCCAGCAAAGCATTTAAGCATCTGATTAAGGCCCCTCGTGACTTTAACTCGGGTCTCCAACTGCTGGGACAGGGAGGAACGGAGCCTGACTTTTGAGAACAGAAAGGCTGTCACTGAGGGTTGCCTGGTCACCCTGTTTGTAACTACAGCACATTCTCAGGCCAGTGGTTTAGGCCACAACTCTAATGAAATGAGTACATGTCAAACCCTAGAATGTGAAGAACGATCAGGGTGAGACCCAAACAATGTGGGACATCTGTGCTGCTGCTGGAGCCTGGCTGGCTCCTGGAACAGCTCCCAGTGTGCACCACACACAGGGACCACTGGTGAGGCAGAGGGAGGACCGGGGGGGTTTAGTGGGGGTATGTGGCATTAAGGTTTAATTAGTTTAGAAATTGATTACAGAGGAAATTAACCCCGTGTTAAAGGGCAGATGTGTCACAGGAAAGCCTGGTTTCAAGGGAGGGACAGATCAGGTTTGAGTGGAGCCAGTGCAGGGGCTTTGCACAGGTCCCTGAACCTCAGAGAACGGGACTTGCTCGAGGAAGTGAAGTCCAAGATTGTGAGAAAACCCTGTGACCTGCTTTGCCTCACTGCCTGGATAAGGCTTCTGAAAACAGGGAATGGGGCTTCCCTCTTCCTTCCCAACACTTGGCAGGGTAAGTGCAGCGAGGACAGGCCATGAACTCTTCAAAATGGTTCCTGAATCAGGAATGAGCAAAACAGGCCATGAGGGTCACCCCTGAACGTCACCCCTCTGCCTCAGGACAGCCGACGGGAGTGTTGGGGGGTGTGAGCTCAGGAATCCTTCCAGACCCTCCCGGGGGTGTCCCCCCTCGTCACCTGCATGCAGTGGTAGTGTGTGCTCTTCCCGTTGAGGTGGCAGCCGTGGTAGTAGACGCTGCAGTCGTCCAGGGGGCTGAAGCGCATGAAGCCGTGCTGCAGGGAGTTATCCCGCTTCTTGTGCATGTTGTAATGCCGGATCACATCCTGCTTACTGGTGAATCGCTGCAGGGAGAGACACACACGGGGTGAGGAATCCTGGGGCAGGGTGGGAGGGTTTTGTGGTTGTTAATAAACTCATGGGACCGGGAGTTCAGAGCTCGGCAGTAATCAGCCCGAAGAGGAATTGTGGGCACGTATCTCGTTGGGGAAAGGAAAGTAAACCTGACACTGGGGGGATGTCCAGAACCAGACCCCTGCAGCTTTAAGATTGCAATTCTTCTAACATAATTTTAGCTGCTACTATCTCAAGAAGTGCTATAGTTAGAAAGCCAACCAGTGAACTAAACAGGCTACAAGAGTAATCCAGGCTTCCAAATCACTCACTGGAGTGGTTAGCAAGACACTGCTGCCACACTCATGTCAGACCAGAAACTGGGAAAAACCCTCTGCTCTTTTACACTATCTTCCCATTCTAAGTCTCCTGCCTCCCCTACAAGGTAGGATGGCTTTATTAGGAAAACAGGGACACAGAACTTTCCCCCAGTCACAGAAAAAAGTGGCAGCAGAGCTCAGAGCTAAATCTGTGTGACCAGAATGTCCTTTTCATCCTCTACCTGCCTGAAGGAATGAAGGGGTACCCCACTGTCAGAGCAGGCTAAGTGCCTTTAAAATTAAGCTTTTCATTTCTATTTCCCACAGACATCAATATTTAACATTGAAGGTGGGAAAGTAAATCTGATTTTTTTTTAAAGAAATCAATATCCATTTATTTTGAGGAGTAATTGAAAAGGCCTGTATTCTAATGTTTAACAACTTTTCCAGTCTCCCTCATAGGAAACAAATAATTATCGCGTCCAGTCTTTCCTCCTATAATATCAATCCTGATCAATCTCGTTGGTATTGGCACGAGAATATAGATTTCACCAGCAATCCCTGAGAGGCTGGAGGTATGATTTCCCAGGGCGTACATATAGGATTGCTATTGCCAATCATTGTTAATTTGTGCCCACTTATTACAGAGCGTTACTTATTCTAAAATATATCTCAGCCATAAAATAATTTGCATTTTAAAAAGCAGCCTAAATCCTTATTCCCTGTGAGACCAGACAGCTCCTTTGCAAGCAGCTTCCAGACTCCTTAGGAAATAATCATGAGGCCAATCAAAATAATAGGTTTTTCTGTTTTTCCAGCCTTTGTGTTTCCGTCCTTCTGGTGCAGGGATATCCATGTCACAGTTGGGACAGCCTCGTCTCCATTCCTCGCTGCTGGGCAGGAGGACCACTCCGTGCACCCCAGAGAGAAACTCCCCTTTGATCAACAGAAAGCCACAGCCAAGCTGGGCAGATCCAGATCGACTTCCCGTGCTGTGGTCAGACCCAAAGGGCTCCTGGGGCAGGGCTCAGGTTGTGTCTGAGGCACAGCATAGGCCAACCCTGGGATTCCCACTCACACACCAGCCTGACCACAGAAATGGCAGCGTCAAACTCCCGGACCTGGGATGAGGGTAAACAAACCCAGCACGTGAGGATACCCTGGCAGTTCTCCCAGGAATTACAGCATCGCTCCTGCCCCCGCG
The DNA here is from genome assembly GCA_013390025.1 of Pitta sordida. Lineage (NCBI taxonomy): Eukaryota > Metazoa > Chordata > Aves > Passeriformes > Pittidae > Pitta > Pitta sordida. The sequence continues at coordinate 59,532 of WEKX01011651.1, forward strand.
CCTTCCCCGCAAATCCCGGCCGTGCTGGGTGTTTTGTTGCACACACTGCTGCTGAAAAGTCACTCGGGCAGCAGGAGGGAAAGAGACAGACTAACAGATCAGCATTCCCTGGTTCCAGGCACAATTTGTAACACAGCACAATTTATGCTCTTGGTTTCACTGATATAAATCTGGAGTAGTTCCCACTGACTCGAGCTGATCTATATTCTGCTCTTCGTTGTAGCGGTCTGGGTTTGGTTAAATGGTATTAGATTGAGTTAAACGGGAGCAAAATAGAGTTCTATTAAATTCAGAATATATCCTGTCCTCTTTCAGAGCAGGGAAGTGAGGAGGCGTGTGCATGCAGGGGGGAGGGAGGCACAGGAGGACACGCAGCTCCCCAGCTGTACCCAGCAGGTTCAGGGAGCTGTGCTGGTGACTCCTGGGCACTTTTACCTGGTAGTTGCACTCTGGGTCAAGGCAGTGGTAATGTTCTCTGTACTGGTAGGCGCAGTGTATGTGTCCACAGTGCTGACTGCCTGAGAACCTGCAACAGCAGAGCAGGGGAGACAATAAACCACTGACCTGGCAGCACTGCCTGTAAGCAAGGTATAAATTAAGTCCCATTCCTGTTTTCATCCCACATGTTTATGGCATTAAAGTCCATCTCCTTTATCCCTCCCAAGGATGGTGACCCTCCCGCCTTCCCTTGCTTATTTGTCACTATTTAAAGGTGCTCCTTGAGCCGGATCATTCAGGTCTTGTACATCCCTAATCTGTTTTTCCCCTTGAAATTCATCTCTGTTATCTAAGTTGTTTACTCGGGGAAGCATAAGGAAGGAGGGGTCCTTGAACTAACTACCACGCAATTCTAGAATTCTCATGTGTGAGTTCAGATACCACAGCAGCAAGTTTCAGAAATCTCCCATGACAGGAGACAAATAAATATCGTGCAGATACGGATTCTAAATTTTAAGTGTAACCCCATCTAGTAGGACATCAGAAAAGCTGCATCCAGCAAATTTGAAAACTGACACAGAGGGTAGGGAAACAGACCAGGAAGGCAGAAATGCCATGTAACACACAGAATGTACTGACTGACAGACACACCAGGAGCTGGCACAAGGGGATGTTCCAGCAACGGGGTAATCAGAGCAATGAACTCTCTCATGTATATTCCAGAGGACCCTGGAAGAGCTGAAGAGCTTGAAAGGGAAAAGCAGTGGAGAGAAGGGGACTCAGAGGGGAAACATTCAAAGATAAAGTGCCATCTGCTCAAAGGTTCCTCAAAGGTTCCTCACGTCACTTAGTGCTAAACACAGCAGGAGTGCAGATGATAAAGGGCATGGGAAAGGAACTAGGAAGGGCAATGGATAGAAAGGGGAAATCAGAGGAGCGAGGGTGTCCTGGGGAAATGGAGGAATGGGGCAGGAACAGGGGAGATTATGGATCATTGTAAGGTGAGGTAACACCAGGCTGGAGGATAGAAAAATTCGGGATGAAAGGCAATACTAAATAAGGCATTTCTGAAACACAGAAAGGAAGAGGAGGTCAATTGTGGAGACAGCAGGGCCTCTAGGAGATGGAAAGGGGACTTAATTGACAGAAAAGATAGACATTGCTGAAAAATTAAATGAGTTCTTTGCTTCAGCATTCACAAAGGGGGACAGGGACAGATGCCAGGAGCAGACATGCCTTTCCCTGGGGAAGCAGAAGAAATACTGCAGGAAACCAGGATCACGTCAGAACAGGTGATTGAGAAACTGGAACAAACCTCAGCAGCAGAGAAGAAACAAACCACGAGGCAACCAGCAGGGCTGGCTGCACAAACAAAGGTGTGGAGCCCGGAGCAGAGGGAGCAATCCCTGCTCAGTGCCTGGGCAGCAGCAGAGTCACCCCGGCACTGACCAGGGACAGTTCCACAGCACATGGAACCAGCCAGGCCGGCTCGTCCAGGGCCTCCTGTCAGCAGCACCACCAGCAGCTCTTGGAGCAAAGGAACTTTACAGGAAAGGGAGCGAACAAAGGGCTCTGCAGGGCTGGAGAAATGTGGGTGCTGGCCAGAGAGGGAAGAGGAAGATAAAAGACCTTGCTGACAAATACACATCTTTGAAGCAACGCAGGCCAAAATATTATCAAAAATGAGGATGAAAAATGCCCAGAGATGACAACTGGAGTAACAGAAGGGCCAGACACTAAAGAGATGTCACTGTAGGGGATGAGTTACTTAAAGCACCTCAGTTTTAAAAACAGAAGCTAAACAAGCACTCCAGCACTCCCCTGCACGTGCCACAGGACGGTGTGTGCAGAGCAAAGTGTTCCACCAAACCCTCTGCTCGGGGAAGGAGGGAAGCAGCAAACCCAGCACTGAGGGGAAATTCTGCCCCTTCAGTCAGCAAGGCTGGGCTCCTAAAGGGTTATATTTATCCTGTGTTTCTTCTGACACTTGAAACAGTTCAAAGCTATTAATTTTTAAAGCACAGCATCTGTTTAGGTTTTTCATAACAGGAAAGCTTACACACCACACACTCACACACAGGCACACGGGCACATTTACAACCTCCCGCTCAGGTACATCAACACCCCTCTGAATTTACATCAACCTACCCACAATTTCCATGCACTCAAACACACCTGAAATGAGAAAACTCACAGACCATCTCATCACACTGATATGCAAATCCCAACTCCTAAATTGTCCATGAAGGCATATAGATTCGTTTGCACAAGAACAACCCACCTCCCTCTTCCCTTACTTTAATAAGTTCACTTTTTTTTTTTTTGTCCAGAAAGAACTAGTCTTGATCTGGCAAGAGTTGATAAATAAATAATAATAAAAATAATAAATAAAGAAGTCAGCATGCTTAGAGAGTGTTTACAGACTCATTACTCTGTAACGATGATGTGAAAGAAGAAAAAAAAATACCCACCCCAATTACAAGGGGGGAGGAAACCCACACAGAAATAAATATTTAAGCAAGTGCTGCCAGAAGCACCATCTGCTGAGGCACTAATAATAATAATAATAATTTTTTCTGTGGTCTTTTTTTTTTTAATTATAAATATACGGGGGGAGGGGGGGGAAGGCGGGGGGAAAAACAACCCAGCCCAAACTAGCTAAGTAAGAGGTTTTGTTTTGTTGTGTGAGAGAATGGATTATCCCTGGGCAGCTTTTGGCAGTGGCTTTGGCAAACTCATTAAGCTAATTATGCAGTACAGACATAAGAGTGTCGTGTCTCTCTTCCCCCCACCCCTTGATTTTAAGGCTTTAAACTGTTTTTAAAAACGTGTGTAAATTGAAGGGAAGTGGCTGTGCTGCCAACGGGCGGCTTGCGGAGCCTTTTCAGCAGGATGTGGTGTCCCTGAGGTATCTCAGAGCCTCCCCAGCTCCTGCCTGACCCAGGGGAAGGGGCTTGCACAGCACCACGAGCCCTGCCTGTGGCTCAAGTGTTTACAGAGTTCTCTGCCTGAGAGGGCAACAGAGGACAGAAAGGTGCCACCTCCTCTCCCACTGCAACTCCTGCAGGCTCCTTGTGCCCCATGCAAAAGGGGATTAAACCCCCGCTCTGCTGCCTGTGCTCCCTCCCAAGGCAGAGCTGCCACGTGCACCTAAGGCACTGCTGCTGGAGGAGCTGCTTGAGGTGGTGCAACTATCCTCTCTTCCCATGGGGTCTGCTGCTCCCTCCTCCTCCATCTGGGATTTGCACAAAAGGAAGAAACCTCTCATTCCACCCTCCAGCTAGGGAGAGTGCTGTTCCAGCTCTCTTTCCTTGCTGATGTGCCAAGATCTTCCCTTCCACCTTCCTAGCAGCTGGCTGTCTCCCACAGGGAGACTCTCTGTAGACTCTGGCAAGGTGGGAAAGCACAGCGCATATTCCCCTCCCTCTTGTTAATAAAGTGCCCAAGTGCTGGTGGGAGCAAATCCCTCGGCTTTTTCTCTGGAGAGAAGTGTTTGCTTGTTTCCCTCACTGGTGTCTGCATCTCTATGAGCTTTCTCACAGCAAACAGGGGGGATTCCAAGGCTGAGGGACCCCTTCCACCTCGAGCAGGTGCTGTGCAATAACCTCCTCTGTCCCTCTGGCTCTCATAGCACTGCTCACTGTCTCACCACAAGTCCTGACCTAAGCTTCCCCACAGCTGTGGTAAGGTGCCCTACTCTGCACCTGATTCAGGGAGGGTTTCTCACACAAATGAGCTGCAAGATTTTCAAGGATAAAAAAAATCCCACATTGATGCTGACAGCTGCCAAACTTGGGTCACTTGTGGGTACCTCCAGCCTAAATTCCTGGAGGCCAGATATTCTCTGCTTGCTTCCTGCAGGCACTGGACATGGCAGGGGGAAAAGGCTGGAGACAGCACAGCAATGCACAGAAAGAACAACAGTCAAGAGGCAACACTCCCATTTAAATCCCGGGCTTGTGCAGTGGAAGAGTTTTCCACTATTTGTCACAAAGTCTAACAGCTCCACGGAGCTGAGCATGCTCTTGGCATGCTTGGACACTTCTCACAGCTACTGCTCTCCAGAACCAGGGAACAGAGCAAGTGCAGATGCCAAGGGAAATGGAAGTGCCAACGACTGGTTTAAACATTCCATCCAGATGGACCAGACTTCATCTCTGCCACCACCACTCCACGCTTTTACTTCCAGCCCTCTCCTCAAGAAAGCCAAAGGTTTTGCCTACCTGGCAATATACTTCTGGTAAATATTTACATCTTCGCTGACGGCTGGTTTGTCCGTGGGTAATCCATTCCTAATGAGAAACACACAGGGCACAGCTGGTTAGCAGGCAGGAACAGGACACAGTCTCTCTCACACGAGACTGACACATCAGGAGAGAGGGCTCAGGCAAGAGCATCAGCAAAGACATGGTAAGTTTAACCTCTCTCCCCCTCCCCTTCAAATCCTGTACCTGCTTTTCCAGGGAACTACACATTCTGCCTACCACCATTCCTGCAAGTTCCCTCGTTGCAGGAACCACTGCAGTTTGTTGAAGAAACTGAAGAAGATCAACCACAAAACCCTGGTTCTACAGGAAAGACTAAAAACCCCTGTACCAGCAAGTGATGGCCACATGTAAAACACCTCCCCGAAGCACCTGACAATGCTGCCCTTGTGTGCACAGCTGAGGGAGAGGAGCCTCTGTGCTTCAGCTGGGAGCTCCTGCCCATCTCCTGGGCCTGCAGACACCCTGTGCTGTGACCAGCACTGACACCCTGGCCCCAGCCCCTGGATGGGGCTTCAGCTGCCTCTTTGTTTCACAGACACCTCAAAACTCCAAGGGACAGATGGAGCAGCCAAGGTATTTATGTATTTTAATCAATGATAAAACCAACCCAACTGCCACACAAGCCTGGGTTATTTTACATCATTAGGAAGCAGACAAAAATAACACCCTCAGTGAGTTCAGCAAGAGGGGAAACGATGCAGGGCCAGGCTCCAGCCTACCCAAGAGAGAGGGGCATAGCAAGGCCTCCCCAGACAGGCTGTACACCACCTTCCTTCTCCTCCACCACTCCTTGTGACAGCCTGGTTTGAACAAGGACACTTTTGCACAGGGTTCACTTGAAGGCAGATTAGTTCAGGGGAGGCTAACAGCATTAGATGCGAGAGAGTTTAAACCCATGGGGAGAGGGTATGTGCACACCTTGTAGAGTAAAGGGTAATTCCTGCCAGGTTTTTGGAAGCAGTGGGGACTGAGAATGGAAAGACAGGGCCCTGACACCACAGTGCACCAGCACAGCTGAAGGGCTGCTGTCTTTGATCATGGAAGCCTGGATGTGGTAATCAGCCTGAGGGAGAAGGGCCCAGAGCCCCTTCTGGACTCCAGTGTCTGATCAGGACATGGCAGTGCCAGGCTGAAGGCCGTGGCCACCCTCATCCCTGCTGCAGTGCCATCAGGATGCCCCAGCTGAGGAAGTCCTGTGGCCAGAGGAGGGACCACTGTCCTGCACACCCACATCTGCAAAAGCCAGGAAATGAGCAAGGGAAAGGAAATCAAACTGGGATCCCAATGCAACACCAGGGCAGAGAAGAGGCTCACAGCCCCTCAGGTCTGCTCTGGGATGGCCACTGAACTTCAGACAGTTGAGCCTTCTGAAGACACTTCATGCACAGAGTCCCTGGCCAAGTCACCCATCACAACAAGGCACTGTGCCTACAGGAATATTTACAACACAGTGGTTTTTAGTAACAGGAGTCCCTGCCTGCCATCTGGAGCACGCACAGGTTCATCCTGAGCAGGAGCCAGATGCAAATGTTAATAATCCTCTGACCTTTCCCATACACCTTAACCATGGAGCTCCCAAACCTGTCTGTAGGCAGTTGATAAGTGACTGTTTCATGGGGAAGACATGACACAGCTCTGCCTTCCAGGTGGGAAACACGGAAAGTGGGGGATGCAGCCTTGTCTGAGATTGCAAAAAAGGTTCATCCCAAGGGCTCCTAGGTCTGCACATCAAACACAGAACAGCACCCTCCTTACCAGAGGACAATGTAGTATGATGGGCACTTGCCACAGAAGTGCAGGACAAAGGTGACAAGTGACCCCACGGGACTCGCAGCCCCCAACAGCCCCAGGTGCACAGTGAGAAACAAGTAAATCCAAACCGTGACAAGAAAGCAGAGAATTCCCTCCTTTCCTCCCTGTTTGCAGCCTGACTTACAAAAGTATCCCTTCTATAGCTCCCACCTCTGGAAGCCACATTAAAATGTAATCCAAGGTTTGGCAAGGCCTCCAGATATCTCCATCCAGGCAACGGCATCGCTGCAGAGATTGCTGGCAACGCATGTGTAGGAGGTTATTAGTGGTAATTGGGCTAATGAGTTTGCCCAGTCTGAGGGGTAATTGAATCACCTCTATTTGTGTAAGGAACAAGCAAATTGAGAAGACACAGGCCTGGCCCCACAGAAGTATGTATATGCCTAACTCCCAGGAAAATTGATGGGAATTAGGCACCAAAATGTCTTCTGAGTTCTGGGAGAAACAAGAAGCCCCACCTTGCTAACAGTAAAGTCAGTAGAGTCTTTCATTGAGTTAAATGGAAGCAAGAAACAGGTTCCACAGACACATCTGGAGGCTCAGGGAACCAGAAGTAGCAAAGTAGCTGACAGCACCATGTTCCCTCCTCTTTCATTTTAACATATGAACCCAGAGCTAGTGGACTCTGGATTCACGGCTGCGACTGCTGAGGCAGGTCACATCCTGATTTCAAACAAGATGCAAAGAGATGTGGGGTGTACAAGAGGAGCACACACTTCAACACAGACCAAAAGGACACATGACACGAACAGTGTAACTATCACGACAGAGACTGGGATCGCCCACTGACCCACGAACACCAGGGTAGGAAAAGTGGGAGGACACTTACTTTACTGTGGAGACTGTTCCAGTTGTGATGGAGTCTGTCTTGGAGAAGGTTGATTTCAGGTACTCGGGAGTGTTGAATGGCAATGAGACGGACTGCTCCGGCCCGGCCACGGGAGTGCTGCTGGGGGTACTGGCGAGGGGAGCAGGGGCCAGGCTGGGAGCTGGAGCTTTTACTGGAGTAAGCTTCTGAATGTTCCTCACATCATACTTGGAAGGCCGGCCTACCTTGCCTGTCTTGAAGGCGATGGCTCCTCCCATATCTGGGCTTCCTTCTCCAGGCTTGAAAAGGTGCAAGTACTTGACATTTTCCAGGTCATACTTGGAGGCCTTCTTGTAAGTGTTGCCATTTTGTGGCCTGATGCTCTCACCCGTCTTCAGCTTCTGAATGAAGAAGTCGTATTTGGAGGCCCGTGACATCAGGCCCTGCATCTGGGAGCTGCTGGGGGAGGGCAGCGGCAGGATGGTGGCTTTGGTCTCCGTCAGCAGGGAGGCATCCGGCCCCGGCACCCGGATGGGCTGTGCCAGCACCGAGGAAGGCTCTTTGCCCAGCTTGGCGCCCAGCTCCTCAGACTTGGCCAAGTGCATGGGCCACGAGAGCTGCTCCCCGGCCTTCAGCTTGCGGATGTACTCCTCGTACTTGGAGAAGCGGGCGCGTTTGCTCAGGGCGTCCTCGCCGGGGAGCGAGGCGGCCGCCGCGGTGGCCTCTGAGGTAGCAGCGTTCAGCTTGTCGAAGCTGATCTTGTGGGCCAGCTCATCCCGCATGTTCTGGTTGTCGTAGCCGAACATGCCCAGGAACTCGTTCATGGTGGTGGCGGCATAATCCCGCAGCGAGGAGGCTTCCCCTGCGGAGAGCACACGGCACAGAGTCAGGCACGGCGCTGATTTTTCTTCTCCTCCCATAGCAGCTCCAGGAGCAGCAAGGGAGGGGGAGGAAGGGGAGAGGGGAACATGATCTACTGACGTTTGGCTCACTTGTTAGGTTTTACGACTCTTAAATTAATTTGTTTAAAAAAAAAAAAAGTAATTAATACTGGGGTAAAATAAAAAGAGTTCATCAATGCCAGGAAAATCAATTTCCTAAATGTTCTAGCCGATGGCTTTTCAGTACATTAAACAAAGTTTCATAAATGTCTCTGCACTCTTGCCTTGGCCTAATATGAAGAAAAAGTAATTTTACTGGAAGTGAGACCAGTGCCAATATGCCGAGGTTTGTACAGATCTGTCCTTGTGTGTGTTTGTGGATGGAAGGAGGTACACAGAGGATAGACAGCAGTGTGTAAGAGGGGGAAAAACATGTGAAAGTGCTGTACGTGCTGGACAAGAGCAGGGCTGAGGGCAGGCAGGGCACCATGGTGTGAAATGGGGAGGGGAGACAGGCAAGGCAATGTATGGGGTGGAGCAGGAGGAGAGAAGAATGGAACTGTGCAGAGCAGAAGGAAAGCAGCAGAGGTGGAGATGAATTAAGGCAGGGGAAGAACAGTAAGGGCTTTGTGCATGAGAAGCCTGGGAGTGAGGAGTGGAGAAGGCAAGACAACGACAGGACAGCTCCCCACAGCAGCCACAGTCCTTCCCTTCCCTGACAATTTTAGAAGAGTTCCCAACTTGCTCCCTTCCTTCTCAATCCAAATGACTGGAGAGCTCCCACTCTCCATGTGGGAAGGGGTCACAGTGATGGCTGTGGAAAGCTACAGGCAGCCTCCTGAGCAGCCACAAACAGCTGCCAGTGAGACCAGGAAAGGGAAAAGGTCTCACAGGTGAAGAACAGGTCAGGAAGAGCCTTCTCTCCATCAGGATTCTGACTGAGGAAAGACCTGCCATCCCGGGCTCCAGAAAGGGGGACAATGCCTGTTCTCTGGAGCACGGATTGGGAAAGGGGCAACAAGGGGTTAGTCTACCTGAGCCTGGTCTCAGGGAGGAAGAGTGAGCAAAAGCTGTCCCTCCTTGGGTCTCTCCCTCCCCTTCTCCCTCAGGCAGTTTCACAGGCCACCAGGATGGGGAGAACACACATCTGGAGGTCACCCAATATCAGTGTAAAGGAGGAAATAAAGATTGCTCTGACGTGCCAGCTTGGACTCATTTAGGCTCCAGTCTGACACAGCGCTCCTCCTCCTCCTCCTCCTCTCCCTCTTGCTTTCTCCTGCAGAGTAAAGATTTACTGTGTGCGGGAGTCCTTCAAACCTCCCTCGTCATCTTCTCCAAACACTCTGTAGCCCTCATGGGCAGGCACACTCCTTCCCAGGGAGTCAGCACAGGCAGGTACGCTGGCAGCTCCAACCAAATCAGCACTGCCTTGAGACAGAGGAAAAGGAAGGCACTGAGACAGCCACAGAACAGGTCAGGAAGATCCCTGGGATCTGGGGGGGTCTGACAGCCAGCAGTGGCACATCCATGAGAGCATTTCCACACACACAGGAGCCGGTCAATGAGCGCAGTCAAAGTTCAATAGCCATCAGCTCCACAAATCAGTTTCCACAGGACTCTGTGGAGGAAGAGACTGCCTGCAATGGGAACTAAATGGGCACGACCATGAAGGTCACATTCCTGCTCCGGGATTGCCTGGAATGGCTGTGCTGCTGCAGCACAAGTGCTGCTGTGCTGGTTCCCCCTGTACGTGGTACTGGAGGAGGGCAAGGTCAACTACATCCCTGGAGCTTGCAAGATAAAGGACAAAGCCACACCTGCTAAACCTGGGATCTGGTTTAGCCCAAAATGACCTTCCAGTTCTGGGCACTTAAGCCCAGCGTTCTGCGTGGGATTTGGGAAGCCTGACCCCAGAATAAACACCCTGTTAGTTACAGAATGGGTGGCAATGCCCCAGCAGCGCCAGGCTCAGGTTGTAGCACAAAGTCATGGGTCAGTATTAATCTTAAAGGATGTTAAATGCAGAACCATGGCCACAGTGTCCAGTAACAAAACCTGCCCGAAGGATGATTTTATCTTTCACACACAGGCATATTAAATGTTTTCATCCTGCTTTAAGGCAGTTCTCTTTTTTACTGCTTTTTCTCTCTTCCCCACTTCCATTCCAGTGTAAGCCTGTGACCCAACAAAAGTAAATAAAACCATGAAATCCCTGCTGGGTCTAACACATCCCTGTTCTGCTTTCCCTCTCTTTTTGGACCTGTGAAACAACTCCCAGCCTCCTTCAAAATGCCCTGACTTCCATGCACAAGAAAACCAGGGAGCTTGTGCCAAACTGAAAGGGGAGAAGAACACAATGGAGAGGATCTGACAGGAAATTGAACTGTTCAATGGGATTTTTACTATTTTTAACAGCTGCATTGGAAGTCAGGCAATGGACCCCATCTTTAGTACCATGAGGCTGCACCTGAATTGGTGCAAACAATAAATGCAAAACCCAAGGCTACAGGAAAGGGGGAGGTAGAGGTTCAAACCTTTTTTTGAGCTTTGCAAAGTCTAAGTTCAGGTTTCACTAGCGTGGATTTAATTCCTCAAGCCACCCTGCATTCTACTTCTCCTTTGCTCAGATCTGATTCCAGGTGATCACAACTCCCTCCCTGATCAAAAGCTTTGCTGGTGCTGCTCTGTCCAGACTTGAGATGAAATCCTGGCCACTTCCCACTGCTCACTGCCGGGGAAGTGCAGCTTCTCTCGGAATCACAGAATCATTTACACTGGAAAATACTTCTAAAATCACTCACCCTGGCACGAGCCCAACATGCCCCCTGAAGTCAAGACAACCTGCACTTAATAGTTCAGGCACCAGCCTGAAGGGCAGAGGCTCTTCTAGTGCTGGCACCTCACAGGAAGGGAGCTGGGATGAGACTCAGACCTCTCACTTCACACTTTTAGCCAACAGTGAAGAGGTGATTATTATCACCTAACCATCAAAAAATCCTCCTCATACCCACATGCAGCCAAAACCGAAGCGGGACAAGAGCCGGAAAACACCCCTGTGAGGAGCGCCCAGCCCTGGAAGCCACAGGAAGCATTGTCCCTGTGTTTTCCTCCCTGTTCCCCGCACTGCATTTCTGTCTCCTTTCCTATGTGATAATACAAGGGCTCCCTCTCCCCTTGCCGCTGCTCTCCATTTGTGGGCATTGCCAAAGAGCAGAGATCTGTGTGTCTCAGAGCAGCTATCGTATCACAAAGGATCCCAAGCTAGCAAAAAAGGCGCTAAAAATAGCCCGCAGCAGCACACTATATATGGAAGGAAAAGCAAAACAGCCCGAACGGAGTGCAAGGTCTGGATCCTGGGGGATGGGACATCCCAGCCAAGGCTCTGCCCTTGATCCTGCGTGGGAGGGAAAACAACTTGGGGGACACAGGATGAAACTGGCACTCGCCATTCGCGTTCTCCCAAGCGGAGTCTCCTCAGGAAATTAAAAAATGTTAAAAACAGGGCCAATGAATATTCCAAGAGACTTAGCCAAGAGGCTAAGAAAAGAAAGGCAAATATGAAAGCGTGTCCAGGAGGAATCTCCTGGTGACTACTGTAGCCCTCTGTGTAACAAAGGAAAGAACATGGGACTGTGCAGGAAAATCTCCCTGGGCATGTGCGTCAGGGAGCGACCGTGGAAAGGGATCTCTGCCACAGACTGCACTCAGAAATCCCAGTGCTATATATAAATGGGTCGGTCAGTGGGCAGGAGAGGGTGTACGAATGAATGAAGATCAGCCTCTGACACCTATCTCCTGGCAGACACCAGCTTTGGGACTGCTGAACACGATTCCCAGCTGGCCCGGAGAGGAGGCACACGGCAAGACTGAGCTCCAACTCCAGAGTCCCTCGTTTCCAACGGGAGGCTCAGAAAGAGCCAGGGATGTCCTACAGGCACATTCTCCACCTTGTTTCAAAGCATGAGGCTTGTACAGCACGGACTGAGTCCCTGATGCAAAACAAGCCTCACTGCCTGAGCCTGGAAGGAGATAAAGGCAGAGGAGATTTGGCATTAGACCATGGGAGGTGCTGGTAGAGTACACAGGCATTATCTAAAAGTCCCATGAAGTGGACAATGTGTGCAAACACCACGACTCCAAGAAGCAGGAGCCCTTCTCAGCCCCACATAATTAGGATCACATTCTCCACTGATCAAGAAAGCAAATTAGATGCAGGATTTGGTTTTCTGTGTGGCTCCTGCTTCTCACCCAGGTTGCCAGCCGATCAAAGCAGGAGCTCAGTTTTCAATGCTGCTGAGCACTGCCAGCCCTGGACCCTCTGTGTTCTTAGAGGGAGCAACTGGAGCTCAGAACCTCCAAAACCAGCTGTGACGACCCCCAGAGCCACGGTGATTGGGAGGACAGAGTTGTACTCCTTTCCTCTGACTCTTGCTACCCCACCAACTCCAAGGAAAAACTCCTCCTTTTTGCTATAGGCAGCTCCAGATCTCACTGGAATAAAATTAACTCATACCCAGTAACACCAGGTCTGACAAGGACTCGGTGACGAACAGCTTAAAATTAATTTCCCAAACACTGACAGAATAAGAGAAAGAACTTCGTCCTTTCCAAAGCGAGGGATGTTTCAGTTTGTGCTTTTCAGGGAAATGTTGCAAATGACATTTGTAACAGTGTTCTCCAGGCAGGCGCTCAGATGTGGCACCACGTCTGTTTGCAAAGCCAAATCCCAGGGGGCTGCGAACGCAAACTGAACCCCGTGTGTGCCACCACCCGCCTCAGACAGAACTGAGGCTCCAGCCCCCCGGAACACCTACACGTTCTTGCACAATCCTTTGACAACACAGTCCTGCAAAAGCATTTTACTGAGATCTCCCACCCCCAGCGAGAAGCCTCAGCTCATTTTCATTTTTCCCAGTTTGGTAACATTTTTTTTACATTTAAGTTCCCCTCCTTTTAGTTTTCATAGCAAATAAAAGCCGCAAATGGCAGGGAGGGGGGTGTGTGTGCGTGAATTAAAACAAACTAAAAGCAGAGTCCAGGCACAATCACCTTGTGTCTGGGAACGACAAGGGCTTTCCTATCAAAGGAAACTGAAGGTCACACTTTTCCTCATTGATCTTGCAATGTTTGTTAATTACTCTGTCACTGATGTGGCGAAGGATAATTAAACAGCTCTGTTTATATCTTATATGCATAATTATGTGCGCTGCCACTGAACTCGTGAAGACTAGAGAATGTGCCTCTCCAGAAGGGGAACGGACAGACGGAGATGAGTTTCGGCTGCATTATTAACAGGAGGAGGAAAACACGCGCGCACACAAAAGGAGCAAAGTTTGATGGATTCCCAAAGTGCCGCGATCAGGGGAGGGGTGCGCGCAGGTGGAGCACATTAGGGGGAGATGTTTCAATTACAGATCCAGCCCAGCTGAGTGACAAATTGGGGGAGGGAGCTGCTCTGCCCTAATGGAGAGAATTCAATTTACCCAAAGCTTTTAGCGAGGTTTAGCACTCGTACACCCTCCAAAATCAAACGGGGAAGGGGCGGGTGGGGGGGGACCTGAGCATCAGGAAGCGGGCAAGAAATTCATCTGGGGCTTTTCCCAACACCTCTTGCTGAATTCAACTTTTGAACGAAAAATAATGTAACGAAAAACAAGGCAGAAACTATGTGAACATAGGAAACGCACGAAGAATCTGGGGGAGAACACCTCGTTGGTGTCCCGGAGCGAGCGGGTGAGGGACACTGAGGCTTGGGGCCGGCAGCTTCACCAGCCCGATCCCGAGCTCAGGACAGGGACTCCTCCTGAGGGGACAACGCCACGGGGAGTGTCCCCTCGGGGAGTGTCCCCTCAGCTCCTCCGGCCGGGGCGAGGGAGCGCCCGGTGCTGGGCGGCTCCGCAGGGGCTCCGTGGCACCCAGGAGGGACACGGACACGGACACGGACACGGGCACGGGCACGGGCACCGTCACGGCCGAAGGCTAAAGCCCGGCCAAGGGCTGCGGCACCACCCCAGCCCTGCCCTGGCTCGGCTCGTCCTCCTGGGGGGTCCCTCCCGCTCCCTTCCCTCGGGAAATACCCCGACAGCCGCCTACCTCCTGCTCCCGCCGCTCCTTCCAGAACCTTCGTCCCGGGGCCGCTCCCGTCCCGCCCAGGTGTGGCCCCGCCCCTTCCCACAGGTGAGACCCTCCTGTCCCGCCCCTTCCCGCAGGTGAGACCCTCCTGTCCCGCCCCTTCCCGCAGGTGAGACCCCCCTGTNCCGCCCAGGTGCGGCCCCGCCCCTTCCCGCAGGTGAGACCCTCCTGTCCCGGCCCTTCCCACAGGTGCGGGATCGGGTCCCGAGAGCCGGGGAAGGGGCGGCCCCGCGGAATTCCCGGCACTCCCCCACCCCGTCCCGGGGCAAGTCACAGTGTGGCCCCGAGTGTGGGTACACAACCCCGCCACCTGTGTGTGGACACCCTGCGGAATCCACCTGGGATTTGCCACAAGGGCTCTCCCTGCTTTTTTTTCCCTCGTGTGAAAATATGTGACTGGGAAACCAGCACCCCACCAGGGCTATGTCCAGCTGAGAGGTGTGAACGAGTCTGGAGGGGGAGATGTGAGATCTGTGGTCTGGAAAGAGCCCTCCAGCCACGTCCACCCTCGCAACACCCTTCTGGGCATGGCAAGGCTGAGCCTCTGGATGGTCCCAAGAACAAAATGCAAGGGCATCATGGCTCTAGCCCTCCTCCTTGGCTGCCGGGTGCTGCAGGACCTGGCACAGACAAATGGAAAAGGTGACCGGGAGGTGGAGGGGACAGAGGGCTTACCTGAGGTGGTTCCTGCCCCCAGCTTGGAGCCTGGCTCGCCACTGGAGGACCGGTAGGCATCGTCCTTCAAGGCTGGCCCATCTGAATCCCTGTCATCCAAGAAGTTGCCATCCTGCGAGCCTCTCAGAGCATCTGCCTCATCCCCGTTATCTTCCTCGTCGCTGCAGCCCTTGGGCTGCACCATGTAAACCCCTTCTGGGGGCACCTCCGCGCTCTCGGCGCCTTTACATTCCTTGCCCTCGGCTCGCCCCGGCAAGGGCTCCTCGTTGTACTCCCCGTTCACCCACTTCTCAATCACCTCCCTCCTTTTGTCCTCCTCGATCTTCTGCACGCGGCTGAGTCCATCTGAGAACTCTGTCCCCAGCTCCTTGGTCCCAGGCTGAGGCAGGTCCTTGTTGCTGCTGTCCCGCTGCGGCCCCTTGTCCGCGCGCGCCTGCTCGGCTGCCCCGTGATCGAAGACGACCTGGCGGCTCAGCTTGGCACAGATGGCATTCAGCTTCAGGCCGCCTTTGCGCTTGGCAGCCATTGTGGGTTTTCCTGAGGCTGCGTCAGTGCATATAGTTCTTTCAGCTGGAAAGACAGAGGGGAGAGAAGCAAGGAAGGACATTAGTGGATCAGACAACTTGAACCCAAACAGCAAATGGCTGGTGCCAACACAAAGGGCATTCAGGCATAGCCGGTGTCATCCTTGGAAAGGTGGAGCTGCCATGTTTTTCCTAAGCTCCAAGGGGAAGCCCAGCCAGGAGAGCCTGGTGAGAATGCTCGGAACCTGCTGGGACCAAGGGATGCCACTGGCCTCAAGAAAGAGGCATGGATTTATGTTGGGACAGAACTGGGCTCAAAAGGCTCCAAGCATCTCAGGCAGGTGAGCATGGTACAGGCAGGACACAAGGTCTGTTAAAAGCCCGACTTGCACTCTCCTTCAGACTGCAGCACCACCTGCTTTAGATCCCCAGCTCCATCCCAGATGTGCTGGGTGCCAAACCCACACCCACGCACCTCTAACAGGGAGAACAGCTCACCCAGCCCAACCCCATGGACAGTGAGGAATTCACCTAATGGGGCTTGAACATTAGCCTCAGAGATGAGAAGGACTATTCACCAAAAGGAACCAGTATGGAGGATGGAAGCCCTGGCAGGAGTGTGTGTGGGAGCATCCGAACCAGACCAGGGGGTGACAGCCATACAGGAAAAAATTGCTGTGGGTTGGCATCGGCTGATCAGGCCCCTTTGCCTGCTTGCCCTCATACACAGGAAATTCTGCTCTCATACTTCCCAGCACAATCAGCTAATTAGTGTGAGTTTGTTATTTTAATGTAGTTTATTCATATGTGACAGCTAGTAAAGGAGGGGTAAGAGAAGGTGGGGGGAAGAGATGAAGAAGGTAAGGTCTTAACTTCAAGGTCACGGAGAACCTTGAACTAAATGGTCCCTATCAGAGTCACTTGCATGATTATTGCACCAACAATTAAGATTCAATCGCAAATAAAAGCAAAAAACCTGGTTCTAAATTAGCTGCACGGTCTCATTTCCCTCTTTCTTTCTCGTATCTCTGAGAGATGCTCAGACTAAGCAGGGTGAAGGGTCCCAGGCTGGAACGGGCACACAGTGCGGAGCTGAGGCAGACCCTGCCCTGTCCCAGGGATCAGGAACAGCCCCCAATACGCAGCTGCTGGTCACACACACCACTGGAGTTATTGTGGGGACCTTGCTGGAAGTGCCTCTAAAACGGGCTCTTGGACTTCATGTCGTGCTCAAAGAGGGGTTGGTCACAGAGGAGCAAACAAACTCTTCTCCAGACCTCGACTGGTGAGACTCCAGTGCACAGGATCCCTCGTGGCAGCTCAGCCCACACCTCCCTGTCACCAGCACAAAGGTGCTGCTCCACAGAAGCACAGTGAGATTAATCAGACCCCCTACAATGCATCCAGAAGCCACCGTGACAGCCCCTAATCCCGTAACATGACAGTCCAATACAAACAGACTGAAACTTTAGACCTGCTGTCCAAGAGCCAGAGAGTGGCTGCTTAGCGTAAACTCCTGACAGCTTCAGACACGCTCCCCTGTCAAGGGCTGCAAGAGAAATAACGCCCCGACAAATATATCAGCCCCCCACACAAAGGGAGGCAGAATGTACTCCTCTGCTTCCCCGAGGCACCCCCTGGCACTAACACCGACGCGCAGTCATGCTTTGACAAAGGGAAAGCACACATTGCCCCCCAACATGTACCTCCCCAGCTAGGAATTACGGCCGGTCAGGAGCTGTGTGTATGCGCCGGCACGCTCCATAAACGCAGTCCTACAGGTGAAGGAGTCCCATCTCCCCAAAATACACTCCTGCTGCTCCCCCCCGCATTCCCCCGCACACGCTCCGCAGCACTCGCGCACACAGATGGGCACAGACACACACCCGGGAAGCTGCGAGGCTCCGTGTGCCGGCACCTTCCCTTGCCACAGCATTCCCACTCTGCTCGGGGCAGAAAGGGAAGGCCGATCCCGTGCGCAGCTGGTGCCACAGAGGGAATCTCAGGAGGCTGCCGTGAGCTGCCACTGGAGCCCGGCCAGGACACCTACGGCTCGGGCCAGGGGCCAGCGGAGCCCCGGTGCTGCGCGGGGTTGGGACGGTGCCTCCCGTGCCGTGAGGTGCCCGCCCGGGGCACTGGGTCAGCACGGGATCACTCTCCAGAAGTGCCCGGTGATTCCACGTCCTGCTTAACCGGTGAGATCAGCACCGCTCGCAGCCGGAGATAACTGGGAGGCAGACACGCGGCAGCCCAAAGCCCCGCTGCCCTCCCCCTTCCCGCCGGGAGGGCAGGTCCCATTATTCTGGTCTGGAGGTGAGCAGCCAAGTGTGTGCACCAGCCGGCAAATGAATATATAAATATTTATTCAAAGGAAGAGAGGAACAGACGTTCCCGAGGCTGCACTTGCCGTGTACGCAGCAACTCCAGGGAGCCTGCAACTTGTCTTCCATTCCTGTTCCTGCCTCCTTCCATCTCACACTCCCAGGCTTTGCCTCTCTGCCTCCACAGCTTCTCCCCCTCGGCATCTTTCCTGTCCCTTCTCCTTGTGTTTGGGAATTTTCTCTTTAACATTCTAAGAATCTTTTCTTGAAGTTTAAGTTAAAAATAAAGCAAGATCTGAAACCATACTATTTCCCTGATCTATAAAACTGAGGCTCCCACAGACCTCCCCGGGATGGAATTTGCTAATACTCAGGCTCTTGCACACCTCCGTCCCACCTATCCCTTATGGCTGGAAGTCAGAACCCCCAGCTTCTCCTGCCAACCTTACAACCGGCTCTGCACGAGTCTGGGCGCATCATTTTATCTTTCCATTGCTTAATTTCCTTGTCTATGGAATGACAGGGACATTACCCGTAGCAAAATTCCTGTTCCCCTCTTTTAGCCTGTCAAGTTCACAATCAGAAGGGAAACCCTTCTTACAAAGAGCCGCTGAAAATGGTCATCACGTTGGAGGGGGCCAGGCACCTGTGTTTCCATCTCTCAGGCAGAGCGATGCTGCTGAGGGATCCTGGTATCTACCCAAGGTCAGGACTGCCAGACCCCCAAAGCCTCCCTCCCCCCCAGACCACGCTCCCCACCCCAAATCACCCTTCGTCTCCATCGCACTGTTTAAAGATTCCAGCCTAAGTAAACATCCCCCTTCATTTTCTCCGTCTAAATAGGAATGTTTTGATTTCACATCAATCTGAGGAAGCCGTTTATAACCTGAGCCTGTCACACGGACTTTTCATCTCTGCCCAGGACAAACTCTCCCACATGCTCTATTTACACTGAGCACTTCCTCTGAAAACAATGCCACCGGGAGTTTACTCCTCTTGCCCCCTCCCCACACCCTCTGAGGAGACAGTGGCTGCCCCTGCTCCGCGCCCATCCCTGTGGCATCTTGAGAGCAATCCTCCCCTGGAGAAAAGGGGCTCTGGGGGGCACCCCGTGTGCAGGAATGGAAGGATGTGCAGCCTGGAGAGAAACGGGGAATCCCAGCCGAGGGGCAAACTGCTGCAAAGAGAAGCCTGGCTCTGCAGGCAGAGGAGGACACAACCCAAGCCTGGCTTTAGCCTGGGTTCAATGAGAACACACCCTGGTGGAGGGGAGAAAGGGTCCCGGGTGTGAAAAAGAGGCATGTGGGAGCTGGAAGAACCAGCTGGCACAGGTGGAGGATAACAGCAGGACCACCCCCACTGGTGTGGGAAGAGCCAGGGGTGCAGGGGGACCCCTGTGATGGGGCAGGAGGGCCCATGCTGGGGGGAGAGGGGTGCTGGCTGGGGAGGGACAGCGTTGTCACTTCAGAGGGTCGGGTACGTCGAACAGATGGAGCTTTCATATTCCTATTGAAGAGTTTTAAGCCCAGCTGAGCAGCTCCGTTCAAGAGGGAGGTCCCAGTGCCAGCTTTCCAGGAGCTGCAAGCTCTCATTCGATTAATTATTAACGGCATTATTTGGGGCGGGGAGGGGGAGGAAAGGAGGGCCGACATGCTGCACAGTCCTTTTCTTTTTTAACCACTGTGGTGCAAGCTTGCCTGGAGAGACTCCAGTCTGCCCAGTAGCTCCAAACATGACAGCAGCAACGGCTCGCTGGGGTAGGGGGTGAGGATGCTGCACACTGGAGCCTCTTCACACTTCAGCTGTGGTCCCTAACATGGAGCCAAACCTTCACAGCAGAAGGCCACTGGGGCGTTGGGAACACGCTTCCCCGGAGCAATGCCCTGGCGCTGCCCAGCCACACGCCGGGAGGAGGCAGGGCACGCAGCCAAACGCTCAGCCCCTTCCAGAAAACACTTCCCTCCAGCGTGGAGACTCGTGCACTACCCCAGGCAGGGCCAGGGCAAAGGCAGAACATCCCAGGCATGGCCCACAATGCATGAGAGTGGATTTAGTGTGTATTTTCCCCTCTTCAGTTTATCAATAAAACATTTTATTGCTTTTAGCCCAGGAAATGACCTTGGATTAGTGGATGCTGTCTTTCCTGGCTGACCTTGGGGAGTTCACAAAGGCTCTTTAACAACCTCCTGTGCCCTGCCTGGATCTCAGCTGTGCGTGTGTGTGTGGAGCCGGGGAAAGCCCTCGGTGCGAGAGTGGGACCTGACAAGCTCCAGCTCAGCGCTGGGCAGGAGGAGAAGGAAAATCAAAGACGTGGGAGGAGAAACGAAGTGAGCAGGCAGGGTGTCCTTACTGGAGCACTGCCAGCTACACTCCCTGCTTTCCCACAGCCACGAGGGCTCTCCCCACACACCCCATCCACAAACCATGGAGGAAAAGCTGGGGGCTCTGCCCTGGCCCCCAGAGCACAGCCCTCCTGCATTCCACACTGCTTGACCTTCTCCTGTCACACCGGCACATCCGGCTGCACAAGGGGACACTTTTCTCCCTATTCCAGCTCCCAGAGCCCGGTTCAGCCCTGGCCCAAAGGGACAGAGACCAGTGCCAGTTCTCAGCGAGCCTGCCCTGCTTCCCTTTGCTCGCCCTCCTCAGCTGCAGAGTTCAGCTGTAGTTTTCTGGCGACAGCGAGAGGCAGAGCACAGGAACCAGCGCTGGGCAGTGGGTGACAGACACCCCCAGAGCAGGGGGTGGGCTCTGGACGGGCTCTGGAGCTGCTGGTGTCCTGCACCCAGGGCTGCTCCTGTTTCCCACCTGCCACTTGGCTGCTCCAGTGCTGCTGCCAGGGTTTCTCTGGGAAAACAGCTCATGAACACAGGGAGCCCTCCCCTTTCCCCACACGGAAAACAGCCACATCATCTCTGAGCAGTGCGTATTCTCAGGGCAGGAGTGTCATTCTGGAGGGAGGGAAAGGGACAGGAGAAACCAAGAGGAATTTTCCTCCTCAGGGGAACAGGAACTGCCAGCCAAGAGGGTGAGTGCTGAGCTCTGAGCCACGTCCAACAGCCCTCCCTGCCAGGCCATGCTCCCCCTGCCCTCCCGGTCAGCACTGGCCTCCTCTCCCATGTCCTTGCTACTGGACACGGAGGGTCCCCATCCTCTCCTGCAAACATTCCAACCCCTCCAGTGCCACCCACAGAGGAAACCCCTCCCAGCATCACACCCAGGCAGGCAGGGCCCCCTCCCCAGTGCCCGTCTCCTGCAGCCACATCCTCCTGAAGAGCGAGCCCTAAAGTGTTAACGGCGATTGGTGAAATGGCACAGCAGATTGCTACAATAAATAATTTACTGATATTTATAAATATTCAAATCAGCAGGCTTCAGAAATTGAAAGGGGGGGGACTGAGCTGACGGGGAGGAGGGGTGTTTAGGGAGGCATGGGGAGGGGGCTGACATTAATTCCCAGGCTCTCCAAATTCATTTGAGAACTGTTTCTCATTTCAAACAAATATTAAATCTTTTGGTGTCAAGTCTCCAAAATAAAATATCAAAGAGAAAGTCACCACCCTTTTGGTGGCTGATGCCTTGTCTGCCGTGACTCTGGGTGCCCTGGGTGACCCTGTCCCCTTGGACACTGGGGGAGCCTTGGCAGCCTGCACCAGCCAGGCGATGTCAGAGCATGAGCCCACCCAGCCATGCCTGTAACACACCCCATAACACCACCAACCACCATCTGAGACAGCAATTCCCATTACTGTCACCTACAACACCTTCCAGTTGTCTTCCAGTGGGTTTTCTAAATCCCATTGGGAAGAAAGAGTTGAATGGCAGAGCAACGAAGGTGGAGCCAAGAGTCCTGACTCCACTGGGGGACATGGCCTTGTGGCAGACATGGAGCTCAGGGTCAGGGCTCCTGACTTTTCACTTCTTGCCTCTGGGAGGGAATTTGGTTTTGGTGATTTAGGCTGGGGGGTTAAGAGCCAAGAGTGTTGGCTTCCAGCCTGGTTTCCAATCCCGGTGTAACTCTCAGTCTCTCCAGCTTTCCATGCCTTGGTTTCCCCATGCACAGGAGGGGCAATGAGAATGATTACCCACCAGTGGGCTTTACTCAGTGCCTGGAGACCTCTGCATCAGCACTCTGTCACTGTGCTCGATTGTTAGAGCGTCTTTTTCCCCTCTGAGCATCCTACTGACCCCTTAGATGGCTGAGGGAGATGATCCCGTGTCCTCCCCTGGACCACCCCATTGGTAACGCGAGGCTCCAGCATGGGGTGAATTTCCCCTAGATGAGTAATAGCTTTTCTAATGCACGGGCAGGCTGTCAGCTTCCCTACTCCCAGTGTTTTATGGGTTTAACTGAACGGCTCTGAACTCCCTAGTAAGAAATAAAGTTATCCCTCAGCGTCCCTTCTAAACATTTCACTCAGTGCAAACGGTGTTTAAGAAAAATGAGGACATATTTCTTCTTAAGGATGCAGTATCCCCCTTCAGAGGCCTAATTTATGCCATATATCACTGGCCAGGGAGAGGAAGGCAGCGCAGACCTCACACTAGGAGTGAGCTGGCCCTCGCACAGCCACTCCTGCTGCAATGGTGCAGTGGGCTGCAACTCAAAGTCCTCCAGAGTCCGCAGAGTCCCCGCTGGAGCGCCGAGCCCGGCTGGGAGGCAGCGGAGCAGGACGGACACCCGCCAACACTCGGCACTGCGCCGCCTCCTCGGTGCCGCATCCCACCGCAGGGACATCCTCACCTGCCCCAGCCCAGCCCCGCTCGGGGCCCTTCTGCAGCCTCCCCCGGCCCCTCGGCCTGGCAGGGGCTGCCACTGCCACACTCCCTCCTCACCTGCCGCTGACCTGCTCCGCTGCCGCTCCACCAGCTCTTCACAGGCATTTGGCACAGCTGGTGGGGAAAGTGGTTCAACTGCGAGCAAGGACAGGACTAATCCTTCTTCACAGCTCTTTAGTAACGCACGTCTGAACCTTTTCCTAGGCAGATCTCAAAAATGATCCTAAATGTGCTTTGATCTTGTCTACCCCCGGCTTCCTCACTGGGAGAGCCACTAAAGGCTCCGATGTTCACCCCCAGAGTGCCGAGGCAAAGCTCCCGGTCTCTGCCCTCCCCTTTGCCCTGCTCTGCATTCATGAGCCCTGAACCCCCAAAGGACAAGAAATAAGCCCCTTTCTGCATAACACAGGGAACTTCCAGAATTAACAAAAGGAGCCGAGTGTAAAGAGAAGGGAAAGAAGTGGGGAATGGAGAGAGGAGCTCTGGTGAGCTCCCTGCTCTGCTATAGACCTGCTGCTTCTCTTTGGGCAAGGCTCCCCTTCTGCCCTGGGTCCTTCAGATGGTCACTCACTGGGCAAGGGTTTTTTGCCCAGCTTGCTGGGCTCGGTGTCTTTGCAATTTTAGGTACTGCTGCCGAAGAAAAGCACTGATATAGGACAGATTGAAATTCAAGAGTCCCTTGTGTCCTCCAGCCAACTTCCCAGTTCATCTGTCAATGCAGGATCTTTGATAAGACATTTCAACAGTTTCCTCCTCATTAAAACCCGCTCTCAGATCTCCAGCCCAACGCAGTGAGGGGGTCTTGGGCTCCCCAGGCTGAGCAGCAGCTCCCTGGGAGCCTTCTGTCCTTTCTCTAAGATAACATAAAGCCAAGAGGATCAGCTTTTCTGATCCAGTTTTCCCTCCTCGCCTTATTTATTTATTATTAATTTTTTAGTCCAGTTAAAAGGTTTACTATCCAGAGGAGCATAAGTGGCCTCACTCAGCCTAAGTAACTCTATAAATCAAGCAGAACTGCTAACATCTACATCACAATCCTGCCATCAATCTCCCCACAGGTTGTGAAGAAAACCAAGGGGAAAGACGAAAAAGGGAGAGTGAAGAGTAATAGCTCATCACCCTCAGGTCCCTGCAGGCCGGCTGTGGCCCTTGGAAAACTCCCTGTGAAGCCAGACGTGTTGTCAGGGCAACTAAATGCAAACACGGTGCCTAACTTCACCTCTCTGTAGCACACACACAGAGCCCGGGTGCTGTGCCAGGAGGGCACGGTGGATGCAGAGAGGGAGGGATGCAGAGGGCTGGGAAAGCCTCTGGAGCAGGACCTGCCAGCCCGTGTGGGAGCCAGATCCCAGGGAATGGAGAAGAGGCCAAGACAGGAGCCTCTCAGAAACACTGCCCAGACCCCTCTGTGAACACTGAAGCAGTCAGGGAAACACGGAGGGAGGATCAAGAGGGAATCAGACTTAGCTGCAAGCATCTGATGCTGGGGGAATAAAAAGGACCTGTGAGAGACAGCAGGTCTCTTAAAGGACAGAGATTTGGAAGGAATTGCTCAAGGTTTCATCAGTCCCTCTCAGTGGCTGAAGAATGCAAACCCACCACAACCCAAGTCAGTGGAAAGCAGCTTCTTAGTGTCAGCTACCTCCTAAAATAGGGTCCCTCTGACCCTGCTGGGAGTTGGTCAGCAGTTTAACAGCAATGTGCAACCCCTTTCAGCACTATTAAGCTCAGACCCAACAAAGAATGCAGACTCCTAATTAATTGCAGTGGGAAGTTGGGAGCTAAATGGGAGTTGGGAGCCTGAATGCTTTTTGCACCACTAAGAAACCCAGGGCCAGAGAAAGTTCATTATTGTGGTCTTTCAAGGTCCTGCAAAGTAAATCAGCGTGTCAGCCCGCAGGAGGGGAGTGAGAGCTCAGCAAGAGCTGCAGGCAGAGAACAATCCAGAGCCTTATGTCCTCCCCAGAGCCCCCAGCCACTGCCTGAGCTGTATGTGAGCAGGTAACATCTGGGTGGGGATGCAAAGGGGGCACTGAGATCCCTCAGAGGTTTCTGTGATCCCCAAGTGGGGCCGTCAGTCTTTTGTGAACACAGAGAACAGGCACCCATCACACGCGGCACGGGGAGCCCAGGGGCTCATGAATCCCTGGAGATGTCTGGGACCTGCAAACACTGTGCAGGGTGGTTTGGTGAAACGCTGTTTGTGTGGAAAAGGCTCACGGCCGGGCCAGAGGAGAGCGAGCTCTGGTGTGAAAGCAGCGGCTCACCCTGAGTTGTTAACTCAGCAGTCCTGTCAGAGCAGCGCTGGAGAGCAACCCCACAGCTGGGCCATGTGGGCACTCACCCCACGCTGCCCACTGCTCACACCTCACTAATTCCCTGCCTTGCCTTTTGCTGCTCTCCCTTCTGGTCATTAGGGCTCATCTTCTTATCTGCCCTGTCCTCGTGAGCTTGTGCAAACACCCCTCAGTGGGAACACACACGTGGACAGAAACATGGCCATGCAGGTGCCCCATCACATGCACGGGCACACAAGACCCAGCACACAAACACACACAGCTGTGCGCGTGGAACGCCTGGGGTGCTGTGCCTGCACAGGTGACACATCCACACATGGATGGACAGACAGACCCTGCACACACCCAGCTCCACTCAGCCCTGCAAATGCAGCCAGCACCCAAACTGAGCCCACCAGCCACACAGGCAGCACCGGTGTGAGCACGGAGCACGCACATGCACTCACACACACACTCACTCACACACACTCACTCACACACTCACACACTCACACACAGTCACTCACACACACTCTCACACACACTCACTCACACACACGGGCTCCCAGCACACCAGGAGCGCTTACTCTGCACCTTGGGGTGGGAAGAGAGTGGGCTCCCTGCTGGACCCTGCAGACAGACTGGGCAGCAGGGACAGACACGCTCCCCATCCCACCCAAGAGCCCCTCTGCACCTCACACCTTAAGGCCAGCAGAGCACGGGGCAGTGTCTCAGTGGAGCTGGCGTCCCAGCCGAGTGTGTGTGCCGGGCAGGGGATCTCTCCCTCTCCCTCTCTCTCTTCCACTCGCATCTTTTCATGAACTCTATTTCTCTTTCCTTTCTGAAAACAACTGAGCTGTAAATACTGTTTAACCTTCTTCCCCCCTTCCCCCCTCCCCTCCGCACTATAAAAACACAAATATGCCATAACTCAGCTGGCTCAGCCGCCGCGCCTCCAACATGCCCTGCTCCAGGCCTCTCAGGAAGGTCATAACAAACGACTTTCCGATTCAGTGCTCCTGAAATAATTTTGTGTATTAAAACCTGAATCTGCACTTTCTGGACCGAAAGCCTCTCTTAATTATGGCAGGCGTCCTTGGGATGGACAGTGATCCTTCACTACGGCACCGCTAACCAACCGGAGAGGCAGCGGCTCCGGCTCCCCACCACCACCTCCTCCCGCTGCCCCCTCCCACCACCACCCAACCCACGGCCCCCCTTGCTCCCTCGCCCCCCCGCCTTCCCTTTGCCCAATCTGTTTTCAAAGTGTGTCTGTCCTTTATTAAATTGTTTTCTTTTCCACATTATCAGTTGCCATGGAGACCTCATCTCTCGGATTATTTGAATTTCATTATATCTATTGATTTGGGAGCATTTCATCTTTTTTATTGTTTTTCTGTCAATTTTCAAAACGAATAACCATCTAATTTGCGTCAGTGCTGATTATGTTTGTCCCTCAATAGAGGTCGGCAGCTGCGTCGGGGAAACAAATCAATGGGAAACCATCATAAACCTCCCCAGTACAATCTCCAGGATATGTGGGTGACATTCCACGCCTGCGAGAAACACTCATCATATCCAAACTTCTTTCTTTCTTTTCTTTTTTCTTCTTCCCTCTGTTTTTTTTTTTTAAATTTCCCCCTTGTAGCAAGCTCTGCCGGCCACTGGTGGGTACCCTTTAAAATCGTATTTATTTTACCCACATACATGTACAATTTTGGACGCACCACATTTTCAGACAGGGAGGGGACAAGGGTGAAAGGAGGGGGAAGGAATTTTTATTTTTTTTCCCTAAGAAAGAAGGGAAGAAGAGAATGACAAGGGAAAGAAAAAGAGGAAAAGCGGCTCGAGATCGCAAATTGCTTACTATGTTTTTTTTTTAAATAATTTATGCAATTTTAAGCATTTATGTATAAATTTTTTAATAAGCCACCCTGGAGCAAAATAGCCATTAACATCGCAACGTCCTTCTGTCCAATGGGCTCGTGTGCAGGATCAATTTCCGAGAGTACTTTCCTTTTTTTTTATGACATGATAAAATGCTTTTAAAGCAACTTACACAAATATGGAAATTTTTTTTTCCCCTCCTCTTTCTTTTTTTTTTTTTTTAACAGCCTCCACTTATTCACCAGGGAGAGCGAGCGAGTGAGTGTGTGTGTGCTGGGGAGGGCAGTTGGCAGAAGGATAGACCCAGCCCTAACTGGAACGGACCTGCCTGTCCTTCTAACAAGGGCATAAACTTTCATTAGCGATGCACACAGTCAAAGGCAATTTAGGGAAACGCGCTGTACAGAAAAGGAAAACCTCAGCGTTTTTACTCGGTGGCTCCTTGGCTCCGTCCAGGGGCCTCTATCCTTGAGCTCTGCTTGTGCTCTCCAACCAAAGTGACCCCACCGGCCACGGGAGGCAGGAGGGGCCAGGGGGGAACAGGCTGGGGGGGCTCTGGGGGCCGGGGGTGCCCGGCAGTGCCAACAGCCCGCAGGCCCTGCGGCCGCGCCAGGGAAGCCAGGCAATATTAACGTCTTGTGGTCCTGCAGGAGGCCCAGAGGTATCTCTTGCTCTGCCCACTGCAGAGCTTCCCCCTCTGACGGGCCAGTCCTCCCCAAAGGTCTCTATTTTGGGTTTCTGCACATTGGCAAGGAGCTCGCTCGATGCCCCTTTGGGGCATTAGTTACAAGCTGGCTCTGCCCAGACCAGACAGATGCGTCGCTGCTGCTCCTGTTTCCACAGGGTATATAGGCTGGTTATTTTTGCAGCTGGGGCATGTTCAGCCTCACACAGGAACCTGGAAAATGCCATTCCTAAAGGGACGGCTCCCGCCACTGGCCCTGTGAGCAGGCACAGCTCTGCAGAGGAGGGACACGAGCGCACGGCTGGAGGGCGAGCAGCACAACCCAGGGGCTTGGCAGGGGCTGAAATCATGACCACACATAGGAAATGAAACAAAACTGTCTCCACCTAGGAATTCCCTGGGCCCTTTGGCTTTGGGGTCGAAGCTTGTGCACCCCGAGCCACCATACATGATACATGCCCAGGAGTGGGAATCCCTGTGCACGCTGTTAGTTGCTCCAACATGAAGTCCTGACACTGGTGTTTCTACAAGAGCAGATTTCTTTACCTTTTTGTACGACACATGTCCAGAGACAACACAGACCTATGAATTTAACTCTCTTGACAGCAGGTTTGCCCATTGCTGGTACCTTGCACAGACCCCTGCACTCTCCCAGCCCTGCACGGCCCCAGGGCAGGCTCAGCCCAGCCCCACCGTGCTGGCTGGCACAGGGCACACACACCTGCCCCACCTGCCACGGTCGTGGCTATTTGAACTAAAGCAGAGGTTAAAAAAAATAATAATAAAATAAAATAAAATTCAAAGGGCAGCCAATGCTCAGCTGGAAAAACACAAAGTGCCGAGAACAGCAAAGCCAATCAATAACAATCACAGCCCCGGCAGCGGGCGAGGAAAGCGTGAACCGTTTTGGCCTGCTCCCTGCATGCTCACCCACTTGGGAAAACACACTCTAGGAGGTCCAGGATTTCACTCCCTCCTGCTCCACCCTCACCCAAAAGCTGTATGGAGTGCAAACTCCACAGACTCGGGCTCTAGTCAGTAATTCAGCCAAGAGGAGAGAGGGTCCCTGCACAGAACCACTGGAGGGTTCCTTCAGCAAAGTGCTCCTGACACTCTACACCCTCCAAACCTCCCCTTCCCTCCGAAGTTTTGCCCTTTGTGTCCCCTCCCAGTTGTCAGCCTCAGCCTTAGGGTGCTCTTCCTCTCCTCATTTCCTCAAGTTCCCAACCCCACTCCTCCTTCCTGCTCCTCTGCATCTCCTGCCAAAGCTCTTGTGCCCCAGTCCAAGCCCCCACGCCCTCTTTACACCTCTCTCCCCTCACTCCCTGTGTGCCTGACAGCCAGGACTGGCTGGGCTGGGCTGCTCAAGGGACCAGCACTGCCAGGAACTGGGCAGTCATGGAAAACCTGGGAGCATTCCCTTCTCCTGGTCTTGCGTCACTCCTCAGGCAGACTGTGCGGATTTGGGGGATTTCACTGCAGCAGCAGAGGTCAGCAGGAGTTGAAGGTTTTCAGATCATATATATCACTCTATATGGTCTTGTCTATAGCGAGTGCTAAATATAGCCCAGCCAAACCTGGAGGTGACTCCAGTGCCGTGATTCAGTGACAGCAGCCACTGCTCAGGCACCTCCACTACCTCAAAGCAATACAGATGTCAACAGCCACAGTCCAAAATCAAGGATGCCTGTGAACCCTCTGCTCTCCCACTGCCTGATCCTCTCCCTTTCCCTGTGTCAGGACTCCATGGTTCATTCTTTTGAGGAGTCGAAATAAGGCATAATTTTCTTGCTTCAAGGTCCATTTTTCCATGGGGTGTTGGACCCCCTTATCTATGACATGCCAGCATCTGTTTCAGCACACTACAACCAGTGGAAGAAGCTCTAGGTAGAAGGGGAAAGTCTCTCGTGTGGGTCAAAATAATTAGACTGAGCTCAAATTGGCTTTAGGCATCTGCTGCTGCCTCCGAGCAAAATCAAGCCATGCTGCTTCCATCAGCATCTCTTTGCTGTTGGCCTCACCCCGCACAACTGAGGGGATCACGCACTGCCTTGTATAGGGCATCTCTGGGAACAAGACTTGCCTCAACAGAAGCCATAAAGCTTCCTTATCCAGCTATCATTAAAGCCCAGAGAAAAGAGGCCAGACAGAGAGATTGAGATGAGCCATTTCCCCAACAAACTTGCTTCCCTTTTTCATTCGCTCCTTTCTTTTTTTTCCCCCCTTTAACTGTCATTAAAATAACAAGTTTCTGTTACAGTCTAAACATTCCCACATTGTATAAAGGGTTATGTTACACCAGAGTCACTGCCGGGCCCAGTGTTTGCACAGAAACCTCACTGCAGGTCCCCCCTCCTGACGAAGTGACTTATTAAAGTTTAAACAGTAATTAACAGAACAATAAAAATAAAGGGATGTTTGGGGAGTCGTAGTGCACACAGGGTTTTTGGCAGTGCCAGCACTTTTCAGTGCCCTGCGCTGGCAGAAAAAACGGCTGCAAAACCAGTGGGAGAGATGGTGGGTTGGAAGGGAGGAAGGGGCTGCAGAGAGGCCCAGGTGAGATCCCAGCCCCAGCACGAGGGTGTGGAGAGCAGCAGGATGAGAGGGAACAGTCTGGGGACTGGGCAAAGGATGCCGAAGGCTCACCTGGCAGGAGGCTGAGCCGGGTTCAGTGCTCACTACCTGCCCGCAGGTAGTGAGCCCACTCAGTCTGGTCTGTTCTGCTGAGGTGGCCTGGACAAGCTCCCAAAATGTAAGTTTGGGGATTTGCATCTCTGAAACCAGAGCTGGGCTTTGTGGAAGTGGTTCTTCCATAAGAGCAGTGGGGAGGAAAGAGCAACCACAGAAAATCTTGTAACAGGGAGAGCTTCCACAAGAGACCCCAAGAGCAGTTGCCTTGCTTGGGAGCTCCAAAATCAGACAGAAGACACCTTGTAGGGATCCATCCTGCCCTGCCCTGTGCACATCCAACAGTGTAGTTCTGGGGTCATTCCCTCCTGAAATGCAGCCAGAGCCAGGACCACAGGGGCAACCCCTTGAGCCTTGGCAGAGCCAGAACTTTCCCAACCTATGTGAAGTTGACTCATCAGGGCTCCCTTTACAGGAGCAAACCTGCTTTTCCTCTGCTTTGTTCCCATCCCAGTTGCCTGCCTTGCCCAAGATGAGTTCTAGAGCATGTGGGTAGAGTTTAAGCTCGGGTTGTCAGCCCTCCCTGTTACCCAACATGCAGCAATGCAGAAAGATCTCATTTGAAGATATTTTTGGTGCCTATTGTAACTATTCCCCAATGTTTGCCTCAGTAGCTCACAGTGCTAGTTGGCTCTAGCCCTGATGTGTGACTCAGTACACACAGCATTGTGCAGTCCTATGTTTGCTAAATCTCTTCCAGTACAACTGCTCAGTTTGCAAATAAAAAGACAGCTCCGTGAGGGTGTATCTCCTGTGCAGAGGGAACTTGGGGAGTGCTGCCTTGAGCCTCTCCCAAGTCTAGGACTTTGCATCTGGTCTGTCTGGGGGCAGAGTGGCTCTGGCCAGGGCTGGGAACTGTCCCACTGCCTGAGGACACACGTGGAGACTCTTCAGCATCGGCTGCTCCCAGTCAGCCCATGGCCTCCCTTCCTTCCTCTGCTGGGCTGCAGGAGGAGGAAACCTCAGGAGATGTCCCCAGAAGTCCCAGTATTGCAGTGAGGACACTGGGTGCCTCCTCACACCTCCTGGAGGCTAATTCCCATTTCAGGGTGGGCCTGGCAGTGCCAGGTTAACAGTCGGATTTGATGACCTCAGAGGTCTTTTCCAGCCTAACCAATTCTATGGCTCCATGAATTCAGCCCAAGATTCCAAGGTGCTGGTTTGATAAGCCATGAGGAAGTGTGCATTAGCCACGACAGCCCTGCAAACGAGTGCCAGGGCAGAGGGCTGGCATGTCAGGGTTCAGAATTAATGAAACCAAGACCCTGCCAACCTTGGCGATTTTACTGCATTCAGGTGTAAATTGATAAACTTGCCTGGGAGGACATGAGGTGGAAGAGAGGAGGAAGGGGGAGGCTGAGATGGAAGACACACTGATGCCCTTTTAATTACACCTGTGTTTTAACTGGGCCCCAGCAGCTGAGCTACAAGGGGGGGGTTCTCCATGCCCCCCCTCACTGCCTTGCCCCATCCAGCACCCTCCTGAATCCTCACGAGGTCCTTGGGTCCCACTGCCAGACAGGTACATGGGATGGCAGACACGTCATCAACCACAGCCTTGTCTGGCCAGAAACACGATGTCCTCTTATCCCCAAACCTTCTGTTACAACATTTTTATTTTCTTGGTGGCTTTTCTGCCTCCATGGGAAATTAAGTGGAACTGGCTTGTTCAGACTTGCCCTGGAGACAGTTTCTCCAGAAAGCCCCCGAATCCATTGCAAGTCAGGCAGGGCAATCTCTGCCTGAAACCTCTGATCAGCTGAGCCACTGGCTCTGGCTTTTGCTTCCCTTTCCTGCCCCAGGCCAGCCGGATGCACAGGGACAGCAGAGAGGATTCAGTGCTGGACCAAGATGCTGTGTGAGAGCTCACAGCCTGAACTGCCTCCCCAGGGAAGGCAGGGACAGGTCTCTGTCCACCTGACTCTCTCCCAAGTCTCCTCTGAACTGATGTGAGTGCCAGTCCACTTTCTGAAGGACTCTCCAGTCCCACAGACTGAGGATGGGCAGCTCATCTCCAGTCCTGAGCAAGGAAAATCAGCATGTTCAATACCCCAGACACTCAGCCCAGTGCCTCAGCTCCCCCCTTCCCGACCCACTGGGTTTGATCCCTCTCTGATGCTCCCACACTCAGGTGGGAACGATTTTCCAGCTGGCACATCAGTGACAGGAGAAGAGAGCTTATGCCTTTCCACTGCCACTCCCACCAAAGTGAGAGACACACCACCCAAATCTGAACTTCTCATCCCATTTCCCAGCTCCTGGCTGCGCTGGAGTCAGGGTCTCCAGACTCATTTGCAGCGAGTGGCAGTGCTTGAGAGGGGAGAGGTGTTGAACAGGTACAAGCAGGTGCAAATAGAACAACAGAAGGTGCCCCCAGGTCAGCACTCACATGCATTTTCCTCGGCCATGTCTGAGGAGACTTGGAGTCAGAACAGAGCACAGCTTTGCATGGGGGTCTCAAACATGTTCACAATGCAGAAAGACTGTCCTGTGCACTTCCTTTTCCAACACGTCGTTCAGGATGTCTCTACAGCAATGCCAGTAACTGCCTGTAGGGAATGTTATGTTAGAAAATTATCTAATGCACTGTTAATCATCTGGTCTTGCAATCTACAGAAGGAAATTGGAGCAGCCAGCACGGTATGAACCTTCTTCCAGACACCCCTGACTTCAGATACCATTATCAGGGGTAGCCTGGTCCACGTCCCAGAACTCAAAACTCTCTTTGGGTTAACAGGTCATGAAATTATTTAGACTATTCTTGATGTTATATTTTGTTTTACACAGAAGATCTGCAGTGCCATGCCCAGTATTTCGCTGAATACAGAGGAGACAGTGCTTAGAAACACTGAGTCTTCACCTAACTCCAGTCCTGCTGGGTTTAGGGGAAGCCAACTCTTCAGAGCAGACCTGTCCCACAAGGGAAGGGTTTGATATTGTCTTTAACCCACAAATGTTAGAAATATGATATGGCAACCACCACTCTAAAAATGGATCTTATCTCCTTTTTTCCAAAAGGACTTCTAAACAAAAGAAAACAATCCGCCAGCACACTCAGTGTTCGGCGCCATCTTCAATCAGGGAAGCCTAATTATACCCATTATACTGATGAGGAGGCACTGGCACAAAGCTACGCACTTGCATGGCTACAGATACAAAGCAAATCAGTGGCAAAGCTGGAATTAAACCTGGGAATCATGGAGATGAGCTCATCACCCACCTCAGCACAGTCCCATGGCTGGTCATGGCTGCTCCTGCCCATGTCCTGCAGGTGACAGAGCTGCTGAGAAGCCCCTCACACACCTGCTTAACAGGGAAAAGTTCCAGTCCTGGTGCCGAGATGGCTTGGAGTGTTCTGGGACACTCAGGGACTGGTCACATCAGCTGGCCCACAAAGACCAGTCACTTGTCTCCCTGCATCAGAGACAGACTGGTGGGCTGCAGCCATCCAACAGTCAGAGCACCAAGTCTGAGCCACCACGAGACCCCTCCATGACCACACAGAGCAGGCAGGGAGGAATCATCTGCTCCTTCTGAAGCAGCTTAATCAACCTCCCCCCATGTGGATCCTCGCAGCAGGTCCAGCCTGATCCGTCCACGTATTTAATGATCCCCTGGGATGTAAAGCCCAGAGATTTTCCTTGGCACCAGGGGCCAGCACTTGCCCTGCACTCTCCCTGCCAGGTGCTGGGTGCTCTGGTCTCAGAAAGGCTGCAGAATCCCTCGGGACTGAGAGTCATTACATAAACAATACAACAGGATCACGGGCTGTAATTGTAAAAGCGCCGGAGGTCTTGGCACCCGAGTCTGCCTCAGTGAAGGCCTCTAAATGGAGACCCAAACAAAACAAACAAAAGCCCCAACTCTGTCAGCACTTAATGAACAATAATAAATAATAGAGCCCTAAGAGCCAGCCTGGTAAGACAGATGTGAGGCACCAGGGCAGCTCCGAGGAAACTCCACTCCTACAGGAGTTGCCCTCCCTCCCCAATTTCCAGTAGACCGAGCTCAGGTCACTGGGTTCTTGCAGAGTCTTGTCCAGAGGGAAACCTGGAATCTCTGCCAGGAGTCTGCACATCCCCACCCACCCAGTCAGATGTGCAGGAGCTGCAGCCTTCACGTGTGCCTGGATTGGGCCCTTCACCTGCCAAGTGAGTGCTCACACACACCAACTCACGC
The DNA here is from genome assembly GCA_013390025.1 of Pitta sordida. Taxonomy (NCBI): domain Eukaryota; kingdom Metazoa; phylum Chordata; class Aves; order Passeriformes; family Pittidae; genus Pitta; species Pitta sordida. The sequence continues at coordinate 93,885 of WEKX01011651.1, forward strand.
CCAGCTCGCTCTTACTGCCGGTTCTCTCTTTAAGTGCTAAAGGCAAAAAGAAGCAGATGGAGCTGAGCAAGGGAATCCAGACAGGTGTGAGTCCGGAGAAGCCTCTCCCCAGCATCATTACAGTCTGGACTCAGAGTCCCCCACCTGTTCTGTGCAAGCTGAGCTCCCGGCAGGACACCGGGAGAGCTGCTTGGCAGGGACATGGGCTGAAACAAAGGGCCTAATTTAAGTATTTTTATAACTCGGTGCTTGTGACAGTGGGTTTAGCAGTTGCCAGCCATCTGGAATAAAGAATTACAGCCACCTCCCCTAATCCTATATTGCCTAAACCCTAAAGCTGGTTATGGTGCAAGGATGAGGCAGCAGGTTGGGAGGAGGCAGCGATGGGAAGGTGGGGGGTGGAGAAGGGGCTGCAGGAAAATTGTCAAACTTATTTTTTTTCCTGCAAGGTGCTGGGTGGTTCCAGATGTGCCACAAGTATTTTTGCTAGGAGTCGAGAGGAGACAGAAGGAACAAAAACAGGGGAGAAGGGAGACAAGGAGTCCTCCATGACCACACGGTCGCATGCACCACACACACGCACGCAGAGGCTTACTGGTCCGCGCAGGGCTGTCAGGTAAATTAGATCTGAAAGCTGACAATTTCTGACCATATTTCCTTGATTATTTCAAACAAATGCACACCAGCCGCTGTAAGGAGATTAAAGTGACATAAACGTCCCGAGTGGGAGGAGGGAGGGCAGAGAATTCAGGTCACCCCCATCCGTCCCCCATTTGACAGCCGCTATATCGCTATCCAATCCAATAAAAAAATCCCCCCCTTTTGCTTTAATTAATTTTACAGCTAGCTTGCTTAATTACTTTCAATCAAAATCCTCCTGCCATCGCAAAATTAGAGATGGTTGAGCTCCATTAGCCTAAATTCTTCATTTCCATATAGAAAGAGGCTCCCTCGGCAAAGCCAGCAGGGCTCCCTCCTATTGGAGCTGCCATCGGACAGATGCCTGTCCCTCTGTCTGTCTCCAGCTCCTTGGGAGAAGGAAGAGGGGGAGGATACAGCCTTGTTCCCACTACCCCTTTTCATAAAGCATCTCCTTCAGAGCTCTGGATGCAGGAGGCCTCTCTGCTCACAGCCAAGACCACAAGAGGTGAGCTCAGCCTGCCCTCCCGGCCTCCCTGCAGCTGTGCTGGAAAGAGCTTTTCCAGGGGTGCATGAGGGATCTGGGTGGCCCAGCCTTTCCCCTGTGCTCCCAGCACTGCTGACAGGATCTGGACTGTGAAGGTTGGTCTGAGCACTGTCATCCCACACAGACATCACTGACTCGAGGTGGTCCCTTATGGACACACGGAAAGGACATCGAAGGGACACAGGGGCAGATCACCTGACATCTGCCTGCTGTGGGTTTGGTACCTTCCTTTGGAGCATCTGGCACCAGCTGCTGTCAGAAACATGGCACTGTGGGCCATGGAGCCATGACACTCCTGCAGCTCTCATGGGCAACATTAGTGCCTTTCTCCTGCAAACACAAACCCTAAACTGTCCCAGTCTGGGCTGCTCTGAGGGCAGACCCAACTGGGCTCATGCCCATGAAACCTGCTCTGAAGCACAGGGAGTGGGAGCAACAAGCCACACAGCACTGCAGAGGAGACAGGAACCCCGAGTGGGTGGAGAAGATGGACACAGGAGGAAACCCTGCAAGTGGATGGGCACGCTGAGAGCAGAGAACTGGCTCCTCTCACAGGACTGCAGAACCGGAAAGGACTACCCAGCCCATTGCCTGCTTTGCTCCCATGTTCTCCTACTTCCTATGGTCTGCTCCTTTTCCATCTCTCCACACTAATTGCAGAGCAATGGTCCTAATGGGCTTTTACCTACGCTCAGCACTCTGTGAAGGTTCTGAGCCCTGGGAACCAGCCAGTGGAACTTGGTCCCTGCTCCTCCCACCACCTGCCCAGGCCACGCACACACCTGACCTGGAGCTGCAGGAGGGTCACACCAGCGCCCTGTTCCCTGCACCTTCCCACCCTTCGGAAAGCTCAGAGGGATTCATAAGCACCAGAAGCCCGAATTCTCCCCAGCTCCAGGGAGGAAAGGTCAAACCCTCGCTTCTTTGGAACAAAATGAAGAAGAGACAAACACAGACCTATTTTGTTTATAAGCTTAAAACTGAATCCAATGGCGCATCTACCTGGGGATTTTAGATTAAATGGTTTAAGAAACTCAAATAGGCTTTTTAATCCGGTCAAATAAAAAGAGCCCCAAAGAAGCAAAGAATTCACCCTGCCGAGCCTCACGTCTGTGCAGACAGCCAGGCAAGAATGGCTTTCTCACTGTCTGCCACTCCTCCCCACCCTGGCATGGGACACAATGTATTTGCCAAAATCTGGAAGCTCAGGATACACCCTGTTCAGAACTGGTGCAGGCTTCACTTTCCCATGGGCGATCCACTTGTATCACACCGTGTAACACTTTCTTCACCCTCTGGGTTTTCTCCTGCGCTGTTCAGCGGGGCCCTTCCCCCTGACACCTGGCAGGCCCTGCGAGCGCGGTGCCAGTCCCGGTTACATCACCAGCGCCAGTCAAAAGCCATCCAAGAGACGACACCAAAAGCCCTAATCCCCATTCAACACACACATTTAGGCTCTGTCTGTCACACAAACTACAACCCTGAGTGCTACATGAGAAGACAAGGGGCTGAGCACCTTGTGAGATGCAGGGAGAGCCAGCAGGGTCTGCCAAGGGATGTGGCAGCCAGAGAGGTCTGACGGATGGAGACCAACGCTCATGGGAATGTGATCAACATCTGGAGCTCAATCCTGACAAAAACCAGGAAGCAAAGGGGTTCTCTTCTCTGCTGGATGACCACCCCGTCAGGACCTCCAGCCTCCTACCTCCTCCCAGTATCACATCTCGCCAACTCCCCAACAGGAATCTCCACTCTCCCCCACCGCTGCTGCTCCACTCCGGAAACGCTCAGAACCAGCCTTGCCCTGCACATGCTCTGCAATAAAATTCCCGACTTGTGTCTCGCCTGCTCCAATGCTCAGAGCAGCTGGGACAATAGAACAGAGAGGCCCTAAATCCACCAGACTCACCCTAAATAGCAATGGCCCATAATTTTGCCTGACATTCAGGAGCTTGTTATTCTTTCCCCTCGTCGCCTGGCTGGAGCTGTTCAGACCCATCAGTGTTATTCTATGCATTAAACGGGAAAAAAACCAACTCAACAACAACCCAGAGAGTTTCCAAGCCTGCCCAGTGAGGGCTGAAGGGGCTCATCCACAGCTAAGCTGGCGGTGGGAGAAGAGGAGGAATCAGTGCCTCAAACTCAGACCCACCCCCTCTGCACGGAGTGAGTCCAGCAAAAACACTGAGATAGACCCCCTGTCACTGCTTCCATCCCTAGCAAGGGAACTCCAATCTCTTCCAGCCCTTCCAGCCTCCCACCTGGAATACAGAAAGGCTGCTGCCCACCCCTCCCCACCACCGGCAGTGGGGAGCTTTAACCACAACAGTTTGGGGTTGGGGTTTTTTGGGTTTTTTTCCAGGCTGGCTCCAGCTGATTAAGGACCTGCAACAGGATGTAGGGATTACAGCAAAACCTGGCTGCAGATCAGCTGGGGCATAGAGCCAAACGAGAGAGCGAGGGTTGCCCCCAGCCTGGCTGCCAAGCCGGCACTCGTCCTGTTGGGAGGCCGGGAGGGCCGGAGCTCTCTGCTGGAACAAGGCCCCTGCCCTCGCTGGCTCTGCTGGGGAATGGCCTGCAGCCCACACTGACAAACGTGCCCACAGGAAAGGCAGAGCTGTGAGAACGAGGGATCTGTGCCTTACAGGGCTTTCTGGAGAGGGGACAACCCTTCACGGCCTCACATCTGGGCAAACAAAGGTGGGGGGGGGCAGGTGTATCCCCACCCCTGACCTGAGCAGCAGGAACAGCCTGAGCTGGAGGTGCCCCGTGATTCCCTGATCCCTCTGCCAGGGTGTGCACCACGTGGCGCTTCCTACGGGTATCCTGGAATAGCACATGGCAAAATACTCTGTGCTGAGTTTTTAATCCAGGAAGAAGTGATCAGGGAAGGCAATAATCTCAGTTGGCACACAGAGCACAGCAGGATCTTGCTTCTGGGGAGGCATCAAGAGCAGAATTAGCTTCAAGGAGACTCTGGGGCTTTTTTTTTCTTCTGCTAACACTGATCCCTGCCTGGACCAGCAGCAGCTTCCAGCATCTTTCTAAAGTGCCTGTCACTGCAATATCCAACCGCTGATGTCCTCTAGGGGACATCCCCCCATGCTTGGGTTTTCCACGTCCCTCTTGGACTGGAGTAAGAGGGACAGCAGCAGTGGGAGCAGCCCTCCTGCTCTGACCTGAAGCTGTTAGCCTCAAGTCTTGTTTTAATCAGGTCTGGCAGAGCTGCTGCCTCGTTTCCCAGCCTGCCACCTCAGAGGGATAATTTGCCAGCGCTTTCTCCGAGAGCTCTCTGGAAGCGCTTTGCAGAGCCTGAGTTTCCTGCCCTTCATGGCCAAACCCTGTGAGCTTTGTGCTGGCACATCTCCCTCTCCTAGTGACTCCCGGGCTCTGTCTGTGTAAAGGGGATCATGAAGATGCCAGGACTTGGTCCTCTTTTCCAACCACTACCTGGCAAGACCTGGCCATAGGAGGGGGAAGCTGCTTGGAGCAGCAGGAGGGGGTGGAAATCTGTCTGGCAGCAGCAGCAGCGCAGAGACTTCTTAGTGCTGCCCACCAGACTCATTGTAGCAGAGAAACTCTGGAGTCAGCTCCTGCCGGCCTGGGGCTGCGGGGGGAAGCAGGAGTTGATATTGCAGGCGGAGGCCACTGGGATACCATTGAAAGCTGCTAAATATGACCAGGTTAGCACTTTAGTCTTTAATGGCAGGTCACCATTAATAAACCCAGGGCCCCAGGGTGCAATACAGAGCCTCCCTCCCTCCCTCCCCGAAATACTCATTTCATTAACTTCTCTGTGCGCGGTGCTCGGCACCTGCCAGAGGTTCTGCAGCCGGGAGGGCTGGCAAGGGTTAAGGACATCTTATGGCAGAGCCAACTGCTCTCTGGACAGGATGGAGCAAGGGAAGCCTGCACAGCTCTCCTCCCCTCTGCTTCGGGTGCCCCTGGGTCACGCTGGAGACCAACCCACAGCTTTTGGTGCCACGCAGGTGGAACTGCCCAGGAAGGCTCCTGAGGGGAACACTGTCCCAAGCCCACGGCCCAGGGGCTGAGCACTGGTGAGGGACAATAAGAAACGTGGCCCCAGTTCTGGCTCTAAGACCCTCTCTGGCCTTCAGGAAGCCCCTTCACCACGCCTTGCTTTTCCTACCTGTGCAAAGATGACAATGGCACTGATGGCCTCAGCAAGGGAGGGCAGATCCAGCCAGGGAAGAAACACTTGTTAAATAAAGAGTCCATGTAAACAACGAAGGCCAAATCCTGCTCTCACCTGGAATGACCCTCAGGATTGCCCCAGTGCACCCAAGTGTGAACTTAGCCATTGCAAAAGGTAAGTGGCAGAGAGGGGCTGGTGGAGCCAGCCCAGCACGTGCCCCACGCTCTCTGCAGCCTCACACACGGGCCCACAGAGGTCTCTGATCCCGCGGCTGCAGCACGGAGGGCAGGGAAGGACAAGGTGAGAGGCAAGCGGAAGGACAAGGCTTTGCTCCACCTGCTCTCACTGTGACACTGGCCGTTTCCCAGAGGGATGGTGGGGTGGGAGGAGGGACAAATGGATGTCCCAGCTGCCAAAAATCCCATCCCAAGTCTCTATTGATCTGCCCTACTTGGCAACTGAAGCTGCAGCCACCGTTTGTGGTGCCTGATCAATAAGACCTGGGCGCACAGGGAGGGAGAGGCCCTTTTATGGGAAGGCAGGTCTTTACAGGGAAGTATTTTGATTTTTAGAACAAATGCAGAGTCAAGGAAGAGGAAATACTGGGACTGAAGCTGCAGTTTACTTTGGAATCATTTCAAATACCTGCTGAGCCCTTTACACTGGGGCCCCAGTGACCTCCTGCCCATGGGAGCTGCCCCAGCCTCTGTCCTTGCTGTAAAGCCACGGAGCCTCTCACCTGCCCTGGATGTTCTTGGCATCAACAGCTCAACAGCAGAGCCTGTGTGTGTAATCCTCCAGGAGATCCCTACAGATCCTCTCCAGGGACTCGGGGAGAGGCAGAGACTCCCACAGCCATGTGAGAAGGAATCGCTGTGCCACTCAAAGAGCCTCTGGAGATGCCTCGGGTCCTCAGATGGCACTTTGCAGTGTGACTGCTGCTGGGGACAGCCAGATGGGGAAGGTTCTGGCCTTGGCAGCAGTAGCCAGGCTGACTCAGCAGAGGAGACGGGCTCTGACTGACCTGCCCACTCCCTTTCCACCCAGCCTCTCCAGGAGAGGATCACAGTGTGGCAAGACAGTGAGCCAGGCAGGCCATGGACCAGGGACTGATGACTGCCACCAATCCCTTCTGTCTTTCTGTGCCTGGAGACGCCTTTCTTAATTTCAGGTTGTGTAGCTGGGCCTGGGGCCCAGGTGACTCGCTGTATTTGACTGCTCTGGTCACCCCAGCATTTTGCTAATTTTGTGTCCATAAAACCACCAGGAGAAGGTCGCAGAGCAGGAAAGGTTTTTTCTAATAGAGGGGCTTGGCAAGGCCAGTTCCAGTGGCAGGAGTGCCCCGTTCCCAAATGCAAGCACCAGTGGCAGCTCGTTGGCTGCAATCAGAGCTGGCTACAATGGGGACAGTGCATTGGGTGTCACCTCCAAATGTCCTTCGGATAGATATGGAGAGAGAGAGAGAGAGAGAGGGGGAATCTGCGGTTGTTCCAACGTCTCTTGCTCAGCAGAACAACTGTTGCAGTCCTTTTAGTACAAACCCAGCAACTGTTCCCAAAAGCTCAGCCTCCTCAGCTCCTGTCCTTAAAAAAACCCCACCAACCGATCTCCAAAACTCTGGCTTCTGAGTCAGGGCAAAAATGTTATTAACAAAAACATCACTCAGGGGTGGGACACCTGCTCCCTGACAAGCAACTGGCCTGGCTGCCCATGGTTAGTGAATTACATCAGGCCCCGAAAAGAGAAAGGAAAGGGAGGGAGAAGGGGAGAGAGTGGAAAAGAACAGACAGAGGGAGGATGACAGCAGAAGGGAGTAACAAAGACAAAGAAGAGCAGGAGAGGGGAAGCACAGAGAGAAAAGAGCAAGTGTGAGCGTATGTGAGAGACGGAGCAGGAGCGAGCGGGAGCGTGGGGGGAGCAGGGAAGTGTGCGGGAAGTGCGCTGTGTGTGCAAGAACGTGTGGGAGTGCGGCTGTGCCAGAGACTGGGGGCATATGGCAGAGACCCGAGCGAGGAGGAGGAAGAGTAAGGAAGGGGAATGACGCCACAGAAAGCAAAAAAAATCTTAGAAAAGTGTAACAAGAAAATAGGGAGGAAGAGAGAAACAAAAGCAAAAGTGAAGGCCAGTGAACAAATGAGTCTGGTGAAGCAAGAGAGTAAAGATAAGAGTGGGGAGGGAGGGATGGGAAGAGGAGGTGGGGGGCATTTGGGATGGGGCAGAGCCAGGGTGAGGGTCAGGAAGAGAGAGGAGAGGGAAAGGGACAAGGGGACAGAAGGCAAAAAAGGAATAAAAGAAATAAACAGGGTGGAGGGAGGGAAAGATGTCTATTAAAAACCTCAGTGCATAACACAAAATGTCAGGGTTTATAGCTTCATTCTTGGCATTGCTGGTACTGAGAACCCCACACAGAAATGTCACTGCTTGTCATGTTTAATCACCTGCTATTTGTTAACACCTTCGCTGCGAGGAGCCTGCCCCTCACCCCTTGCAGCCTTTCCTTTTGGAGGATAAACTGCAAAAACATGCCCCTGCCTTGCTGTTCTCCTTGCACAGTTTGGGCTGCACCGCGGGCCGGGCAGGGGTGACACCGAGCATGGCTCTGTGACTTCAGCTGGGGATTCCAGCACGGGCAGGGCTCCTGGGGACGTCGAGGAACGGGACAGGGACAGAGGATGGGGGAGCAGCGGGGAGCAGGTGAGTGAGGTGGGTTTGGGGGGACTGTGACTGCGGGGCAGAGGAAGAGACAGGAGTGAGAGGGGAAGGCTCAGCTCATCAAATCAAGGTGCACAGGGTGGGGAGCACCAGGGCAGGGAGGAGGAGCAGGGACAGGCCCTTCTCCTGCTGCACCCACCCCCTGTGCCCTCATCCCACTCGTGTCCTGTGCCGAACACACAAAAACAAACCCCCTGAAATCCACGCAAGTCTGGAATTCTCCAATCTGTTTGCTTGAACAGCAACTGTCACATAAAAGCAAACATCCAAAGCTATTAAATGTACAGTTACGGCTCCTTGCCCTGGCATCGGCGCGGGTGACTTTGCTCTGGTTCCTCGCAAAGCCTGGCACCGACGGGTTTTATTTACGCCGGTTTTCCCCTGTGTCAGGCACTCGTGCCCCCACTGCCCGCACTTCCCACCCAGCCACAAACTATCTGTCTGACATCACGTTGCACTGCCACAGAAATCATTCTGAGGTCATCACCAGACAAGACTCTTCCCTACTATTTCCTGCACTCCAACGGCAGAGAAATCAAACCCCGCACTCCTCCACACAGCGGGACTCTCCCATACAAACAGTGACAAATCTAATTCCACAATTTTCAGGCCTATGGAAATAAATCACACACACACCCCGCAACTGAATTAACTAAAACTTAAAGACGTGTATGCAAAGATCATTAACGCAGCTATTTAGTTTTAACCCAAGAGTGGTGGTCAGCCCCTGTTTCAACACAAATGAGGACCCAGCTTTGGCACAGTCCTTGCCCCACACTCTGAACTGTTCGTGTCATTGTGCAGGGTTTTGGAAGTGCTGACACCAGTGAAGTCAGACTTCCCCTCTTGAAAATGAAGAGAACTGGGGGAGCTGAAGAAATGACAATATGATGTTCCATAAGGGGAGCATAAATGCATCCAAACGTTTTTTTCAAGCATTCAAGAAACTAAAAACCAGATGTCGTGAGCTGCCTGGAGGGCAGTGCAAGGGTTCCTGCTCCAGCCCCCCTGACTGCTGGGTGCCAACTCCCTGTGTGCCCAAATCTCTCCACCAGCTCAGGGAAACGGCAGCTGCAGCACTGAGGGGCTTCCTGGCACTGGTGTCCCCAGATACAGCAGAGAAACATCCCCCACAGAAATAATATAAACCTGCAGAAACTTGGTGCTCATCTCCATCTCACTCCCTACAATACAATTTTAAAGTCCAGTTTAGGTCCTTCAGGACTGGATGCAGGGCTGAAGGAAAATCCTTCAAGTCCAAACTAGGCAGTTCTGGAAATCCAAATTCCAGGGCACACTTGAACCTCATATGTCTCTGGTAGTGACAGCAGTGTGTTTGTACTCAAATTTTCTTCCTTCCACAGTGTTTTCTTGGTCTTTTCTGATTGAGATCCTCACTAGTTTCCAAAAGAAGGTATCTCCATCTCATCTCACACACCTGAGGGACTCCAAAGGTTCTGGGGAAACCTCTTGCACTGCTGCTCCTGTCCACAGAGGACAGGGGATTTGGCTCCATCCAACACCTTTCCCAGACACCCCCAGCCCCCACAGAACTCCACAAATAAATCCAGGCCCAGTTTTTGAGCCTCAGCTGTGACTCAGGAGCCCAGCCAGCGACTGCTGCCGTCCGTGTGGGGAGGGCAGGCAGAGGCTCAGCCCAGGACCTGGGCACAGTGGGTTCTGCCCCTGCCCCAAGGGCCGGCACGAGGTCCAGGAGCCACCCCAAGTCCTATTCTGGGAACGGGAACAGTACACAGCAAGGCCTCCCACTGGCCTTTCGCCAAGGATAAAATTCACCCTTCTGAACACAGGCCAAGATGATCTAAAGTGACTACTGACTTTTGTTGCCCAACTTGAGTCACCTTAAATGGGCCTATTTTTCAAAGTGTCAGTGCTCGGCATGGACACGAACTGGGCTCTCTAAGACGTCTAATTCTACATGTCCAGTCACTGCTGTAACAAGAAAAAACATTATCCCTCTCTGGTGTGACTTTTCCCCGTCTGGTCAGGCCTTTTATCTTTTTTCCTCTCCCCTCCCTTCTCCTCGTTCTTTTCTTTTTCAGCTTTTTATGAATTTCTCTCAGCTTTCCTCCCTCTCCCCCCACTCAAGGTCATGCGGCTCATTTCCACGTTGAACATTTACTCAGTGAGCCAGGTCCTTTCACAGGCTCTCACCACAAATATGCTTTCTGATAAAGTACGGGGAAAAGAAACTGTAAAACCCAAAACAATGTCAGAAATAAACACAAAAATCCCACAGGGCAAAGCAGGGCTGTAACAGGGCAGGGTGTTTCAATAGAGAGAGTGAGGAGGTAAAACATCCCATTTCCCTGATTATTTTCCTGCTCTTCTTTAATGTTTGCTTTTCTGAGTATTTCTGTTTTGCTCTTTTGCTGTGCCACCTATGTGAGGGAGACTGTTATATTTAACCTCTTCTCTTCACCCTCACTCGCAGCTCAGAGCCCCCCCAGCCCCTGGACAGCCTGACCCGGCAGCTCAGCCCCATCTGGACCAGTTTGCCCATCACTCCTCATCAGCTCTCACAAAGCCCCAGGGTTTGTGTCCCCCCTGGCCAACACACAGCACGACACAGTGTGGCCACAGAACACCTACAGGAAGGCCAAGCCCCTCTCCTCACCCTCAGGAATGGATGGAGCCCTTCACACCGGTGGGGCAAAGAGGGAATGGGTCCTGGAGAACCATTTTTGTACTGAATTACCAACTCAGCTCCCAGATCAATCCCACACACTGTCAGAAATGAAGAGCAGCTTCACAAAGCCCACATTCTGCAGCCCAGGGCAGGTCTCCAGAGAGTCCAGCCTGCTCACTGCTCTGAGATGCCGCAATTTGGATAAACCTCCAACTCCAAAGAAACAAAATTTGGCCAACACAGCATGACTTTGAAACCCCAAGCCTCAGGCTTGCAGTGTCCAAGAAAGTTTTAAAATTATTTCTTAGTGACATCACTTCAATCTCCATTTGATCATCAGAGACAGCTGCTGGCCTTCCCATGAAAGACAGGCACGAAAAGTGTCAACTCCCTTGCTAACACCTCTTCACCTGAGATCCAATGCTGCCTGGCCTCCGTGGCCACTGGGAAATGGTAAGAAAAAGCAACTTGGCTGACTTTTGCAGTCAGGTCATGGTTTTACATCCAGCCCAATATCTCCCAAAGGAAGAGAGGCCACCATCTCTTGCTGACTAAGTCAGGTTTGGGATAACACGTGACAAAAGGCTCCCATCTACCAAGAGCCCTGAGGTGTTCCATGAGGATCCCCACCTGGAGGAGAGGGAACTGCTCTGAAAGCAACACTCTTCTTGTCCTTGAGACAGCAGGGCTCTGCCTTCTCACTCTAGAGTTGTTGCTTCATGTTACTACTTCCCTTTTATGAGACCACAATGAAAAAACCAGAAATCTGGAATTCCCTCTGGCAGGAGGGAGGTAATTCCCAGCCATGCTGCTTGCCCTCCACAGCTTTCCCCTGATTTCCAGCATAGCCAAAAGGCATCCCCACTGCTCCCACCCACTGCCCACCCCACAGCTGCCACGGAGCAGAGACCCAGTTATCCCATTTCTGTGGAGCCCGACCTTCTCCTGGAGGCTGCAGGAAGATGCCCTTCCACAAACAGACACTTCTGCCTGGGAAAGCCTCAGACCTCTGTCAGGATACTCCAGGTTGTGCTGGCTTAGGGAGGCGGCTGTGAATGTCTCAGGGCAGCATGTGGAACAGTCAGTTCTCCTTTGGTTCACCAGCCAGAGCAGGGACCTTGGCAAGTGCCATGGCAGAGCTGATACGGTGCCAAATGTTTGGGTCCACCAGCATCACCACAACTCCTCAGAAACAGCAAGTTACAAGTTTTGACAGTCATGGCCCTGAAATACAGTTGCAAACCCATTCTGATTTCAAGTGCCTTTGGCCACTTGTAACTCTGGGTCTGCAGCACGCTGGTGGCAGTGGACATGCAGGGTAGGATGTTGTGGGACGCTGCAGGACACTTCGGGGGCAGTCAGGCCCCTGCAGAGGATGGTCACTGAGCCGCGTGTCCCCACACTGTGCACAGGCTCCTGCGACCCTTCTGTCTCCCTGGCAGGGCCCGTCTCGTCTCACTGAGTGCTGCTCGCCCTCCCTCCCTCCCAATGCGCACATGGCTTTAATGTTTTTATTACCTGTTTGACTCGCTGCCTTATTGCTTCTCCTCTTAATGGGGCTGTAACCGTGGAAACAAGGAATAAACGGCCACCAGAAAATGAGATGATTAAACAGGTCACCCTGGCAAAACAAACTCCGTGCTCACACAGCCCAGGCTGCGTGTGCAGTTTCTGCCCAGGGAAATGAGGGGCCGGGTGGCAGAGGGTGGGAGGGCAGGAGCACAGGACTGAGAGGTGACTCCTTGGAGAAGTGAGCTCTCTCCCCAGGAGGGGTGATGCTCTGCGCCTCCCAGGAGAGACGTGTGGAAAATGGCAAGGTTTGCTGAGGGAAGATGGAAGATAGCGAGGACAAGACACATCCATGTAGCTGGGGAAAAAATAGCAACTATGATGAATATAAATAGGCTAGACTGAAAACAAAACACAAGTCTGAGACAAGTTGGTGTCCTCTGCTGTCCCTGTCTCTGGCATGGCCTGCGCCTGCCTCGTGGCAGCTCCCAAGGGAGCGTGGAGGCTCTTCTGCCTGCACTTCTGCAGGGTCAGGGGGCACAGCTCCACTGCTCTGCTCGGCCCTGCTGCCCCGGGAAAGGCACAGCCAGGACCGAGGGAATGCAGGACCTCAGGGAGCACAGACTGGCTCTCCAAGAAGCATCTGCAGTCCCACAGCTCCTTCTCTGAAGCCAGGTGGCTGGAAGGAAGGGAACAGGACCGTGACAGATGGGAGGGCATGACAGCCCAGGCTGGTGGCCAGGCCTGAGCAGGGCACTCCACCACAGCCCTGCTTGTGACAGGGGGACAGGGTTGGGCCACACCAGCGACACGAGCACGAGGCAGGGGGTCTGTGTGTCTTGGTGCCCCACTGGCTGCCAACACCCGAACGAGATCCCTCTCTCATCACCATTAGAGGTAATGAGTTTCAGACCAAAATGTTGTTGAAAACAAAAATAAAACCCCAAAATATGCACACCGCAATCAAAAAAGCACAATCACAAACCAACATTCAAAGTAGAGAGAATCCTGCCAGAATCCCCATCCTGTCCCAACCTGTCCAAACCCAGACTCATTGGGTGCTGGCAGTCTGGGAAGAGCAGACTTACTCCACCAAGAGCAACAAATTCAACAGAAGAAATTGGAACAGCAAAGCTTGGCGAGGTGGAGATGTGAGACAACTGCTCGGAGCACACAGGCGAGTGGTTGTGCTTTCTTTCAAAAAAAACAGCAGGTGGTTTATGAAAAGGGCCCTATTCTTTAGGGTAATTTGAGCCATATTTCATTGTTTGATAGAAAAATCCTAATATTCATGACCTCCTCTAACTGGCAGAAGTTTGCTCATCTGAATATCATCCCACAGACAAATGGGAAAATGAAAAATAAAGAGCGTAAGATAATGGAAGGGAGGTGGAGGCGCGGGGAGGGGGAAGGAAAGGAAAAGCAAGACAGAATCAAAGGCAGAATGGGAAGTCCAGAAGGGTGACAAGAATGACGAGTCTGTGGGAATATGGAAAGGAAGAAGGACATAAAGGAAAGCTATTTAGCAAGAAAAGTTAAATAGTGGAGCATAAAAAGGCTGAGAAAAGCAAGAGTGAGTGATGGGAAACAGCAAGAATGACCAAAGGAGCTTTCCCTTAAAGTTTCCAATGCAACTTTGCAAAACTGGCATTCTCGTCCTCCTGAGCTTCTGTTAAAAATATTCATATGCAATCAAGAAGAAAAATCAGACCCTCTCTCCCCAGCCTCTGTTCCCTCACCCTCTTCCAATCCGGTCCTCCTCTGCTAACATCTGCTGCCTGCCTTCGGGACATGCAGATGGTAATTACTCCAGGAGCAGCTTCCTCTCCTCTCCCTGTTTGCAGAGGGCCACTTGGAAGAGAGCTTCAAGCCATGGAAAGATACCACACACACCTCCACACCCGGGAGAGGGGGATGTGGGAGCCAGGGCTGTGCCCTGAGAACCTGACAGGACTGGGGGTGGGAGGTGGGTGAAAAGATGAAGATGTTTGTCTACAAAACACACCAACAAAACATCCCCCCGGCCTGAGGAAGGGGGGCCCGGGGAGAAGTTGGCTTAAGATGTGGAACTGCTCGTGCTCTTCCAGATAGGGGAAGGGGTGCTGGAGGAGAGGTGTGCTGGGGAAGGGCAGGCAGCAAAGAGGAGGAGGAGGAGGAGGGCTGCCCTGGGCGAGCCGGCTCAGGGAGTGGATTCATACAGGCATGGAGCTGGCAAACACCAGGCAGAGAGGTGGAGCTGCTTTAATGAGAAGATGCTTCTATGACTCAGGCCTCAAAGGGATTGGGACTTTATTATTTTATTTTTCCATAATAAATTATGCCCTGGGATGCCAGGTCCTGCCGGGTTTTTCTGGAAATACCAGACAAAAGCTGGTGTTGCTACCTGGCTTTTGACAGTTTCCCATGTATGGAAGCTGAGAGTTCCTGGTTCTTCCTCTGCTCTGCCCTGGCCAAGCCAGTTTCAGGAGTGGGGCTGACACCACCACACCATGCCAACAGAACAGCCCAGCTACAGCTCTGCACCTCCCTGCCCAGGTCTTGGAGAGAGCAGGTCCATGACAACCCACCCCGGACCCTGCGGAGCTGCAGCTGCTGGGATGTCCAAGGTGCCACGGGACAGGTGGGTGCAGGAGCTCCCAGGAAGCAGGCGCAGGCTCAGCTCTCCCACACCCCAGGCACCACACCCCAGCTGGAGGGAGGAGCTCCTGCCCGACCCCCGCACCCGTCCATGGACAGCAGCCAGGCCTCATTCACTTATCTCCATCACTGAAGCGCCCAGCCCTGGCTCTGGGCTGCACAGGGGAGTATGATTATGCCCACTTTATAGATTAGGAGTTATTCATCCTACACCAAATCCTCAGACTCTGCCACGTCTCACAGACCTGTTCTGGA
The DNA here is from genome assembly GCA_013390025.1 of Pitta sordida. Classification (NCBI taxonomy): domain Eukaryota; kingdom Metazoa; phylum Chordata; class Aves; order Passeriformes; family Pittidae; genus Pitta; species Pitta sordida. The sequence goes on from WEKX01011651.1 coordinate 108,990, forward strand.
ACGCTTTGTTAGATTTAGGCTGAACTTGGCCCGCGTTCAGCTCAGAAACTTGCGTTACAAAAATCCCCTGTACAGCCGCCTGCCTGCCTGCGGCGGTGGGCAAAGCTGGTGTTCCTGGCAGCAGGAATGGCAGGGGATCCACTGCAGTGGGAGCACAGGGACACACACAACACACAGGGCACGGACCACACTGGTCCTCTCTTGCTGCTAAAAAAGATCCACCCATGGCCATGGTGATGCAAGTGCAGGGAACCGGAGTGTCCATCGAGGCAAGGTCTTGAGAGAGCAACCTGGGGAACACGAAGTTCAGCACAACACCAACACAGGCCACGTGAGTGCCCAGGAACATGGAGGTGGGCGAGTGTCTGGGGCAGGTGTGCATGTGCAGGACACGGGGACGGGGACGTAGGTGTTGGGTGTGGGGAACACCTCCAGGAATGCTCCAGCAGAGCATCGGTGTTTTTACCGATTTCACAAGAGGCTCTGCTAAAATGCCACCTCTCCAAAGCAAAACATGAGCATGTTGGTGAATCATCACCTCACACCCCAAAACCAGGAATGGATGGCAAAACTCTCTAGTGAGGCACCGAATGCTCAGGGGATTGCCATAAAATGCACCTGGTGACTTTAGTCTTCCCTTTTTCCTTGTATCTCCTGCTCTCCACCCCTTGCTCTCTCTTGCCAACCTACACGGGTTGCTCAGCTTTTATTCCGAGCATGAAACTGCCTTAGGTCTGGAAGCTTTAAGCAGTTTCCCAGCCTCCAGAAATTCTCTGGTTGTGTTTCTCCATGGCAGAGCAAACAATTGTTTCGGTACCTGGCCACCACACCTAACTCCCAAACGCAATGAGAACTTGGAATTCTTTGGGAAACTTTAACAAGAACATATTTTACATGAGTCAAACACATGGTTTTTGTTCACTGTAACTATTAGTTCCTGAAAGGACTTGACAAACTGTTTTATCTTTTTCTTGAATCGCCACATGAGGAAAGATGGGAAAGCCCTTGAGAAAGGGGATAAGGCTGGTGCCAGGTTAATGCACTGGGAAGAGAAGGTGACAGCTGGACTCAGCCTCAGAGAGCTCTACAGATGGGCAACAAGGGCGTCTACAGCCTGGGAGAGGGAAGAGCATCCCCATCCCTCTCCAAAAGGCATCCTGCTCCACAGACAAAGCCTGTGCTTATCCGGAACAGCAGCCCATTCCCTCACCTGTGATCGGTGCTGCTGCCTGTCCCCACCAGCAGCTCCTGCCAGGGACCTGGAGCCCACCCACAGGAGCAGCACAAAAGAGAGGAAGTCCCAAGGTCCTGATCCCAGACGTGGCCCTGCTCTGTGGCCTTCTGTCAGTCCAAAGACGGGCCCCATCCAGAGCAGCTTTGCCCATCCAGGGACTGTTCTGTCACCCTCTTGCAGCACCACAGTGACCTGGTCAAGCCCTTCACCCACCCGTGTCCCTCCAGCACCCGAGCACTGCACACCCCCTCTACGTCCTCAGCTCAGCCTCGGCTGCTGTTCTAGCCCAGAGATCACTGGTCAAGCAGGAACGGGGATTTAGAAGCCAGCAAGTTTTTCTTTTGTCACCAATGTCTGCCTCCATCTCCCCTGCGAGCGTTCGAGAGCAAACAGGGAGCAACAAGGTCCTGGACCAAGGGGCTCTCAATCCTCAAAATGGATTTTACCTGTCTCTGAAAGCTGCCTCCATCTCTCACCCCCATTGCTTTCTCCCTAGGGAAATCAGTCTAAAAGGGGCTAATGGAACAATGTCCCTCTCTCTCCCCCCTCTCATTTTCTCTCTTTTTTTTTTATTAGCATTTGTGGAATTTATTCCCAAACTCTCCTAATCTTTCGTACACAACCATTTGATTTGCATAACCCAGCCCCCTCTCATAAAAACTGGCTGCTAGTTTAATTAAAAAATGTAAATTTGCTGTCATCTCGGGGCCTGGTGAATTAGGACGACATCGGCATTTTTTATTGCTGAAGACGTCCAAATTGATCCAGTCCGCATTGAACCGGAGGGGAGGAGACGGGGCCGCGTGGGACTTTTGGCTGGAGGTTCTGCCCCTCCCCTGCTTCCAGCCAAGCCTCCTCTGCCCCCTCTCTGCTTTGCAAAGTGCAGCTGAGGACGAGGGCATTGGCTCTCCCAAACCCCAGCTGGATGGGCCAGCGTGGCCTGTGCAGTGTCAGCACTTCTGGGAGCTGAGCCCTGGGTGGCACCTGAGCTCTCCAAACCTTGGGAACGGGAGGGAGGGAAGGAGCCCAGGTGGAGGTGGGAGATGGCAGCACAGGCAATGGTTGTCTTCACCTCCCACAGGACTTTTCATTACTTTCCAGACACTTTCAACCAACTTTTCAGAGGCAAACCTAAATTGTAGGCTGCACAGCAGCCCAGGGGTACAATTTGATGTCAGAGGGAGAGTCAAAGTGGCCACAAAGGCTGAGGACAGCATGAGAAGTGGGACAGACAAGGCTGTGCAGGCAAAGCCCTGAGATAAATTCCAAGCTCAGATACTTCTTTCCAATAGCAGCGAGAGTGACTGAGGTGGAAGCACAAAACCTCCAGGAAAATGGAAACTGATCATATGGAAACTACTTATTAAATATTTGATCCCCTCCAGCGGAGATATCTGTACCATTCCCAGCTGGTTTCAGTCCAAGTTGCCTCTGCCCCACTGGGACACTTTGTCTCAGAGCAGAAGGGTGCAGACCTGGTTTAGAAGGACTCACAGGACACAGCAGGCAGGGTGCAGGCGAGGAAACAGGAGTTGGTTATCTCAGCAATCAACTTTCTGGTCTTTCTGTGAGTTCTCTCTGTAGTGCCAAAGCAGTAGAAACACTCCTACAGACTTCAACCGCCTTTGAAGCATGTTCTCCCAGGAACAGCTGGGTCCTGCTTACACCATGATGGGAAGGCTCATCCCCTCTCCCAAGGAACAATCTTCACTCAGTACTTTCAAGCCCTTGAACACTTTGCACCCAACAAGTACCTCACAGGACTAATGGAAAGGGATGTGAACACCCAGACAAACCGCCTGGGAACATTCTGCAGACCGTGAGCTCAGGAATGACACCAACCTTGACTTGGCCAATGTCACTCCAAAAACGTGTACTGTCAAAAAAACCCAAAAAACCCCAACTTGCCACCAGCCCATAGAAGGTGTTTCTACCCACTGGGTGTTTCAAACAACAACAGTGATTTGACAAAGACGCAAAATGATCCTTTGAGTGGAAAATTAGGTGTTTCGCCACCCATTTATAGGGTGTCTTGGTCCTCATTCTGAGATCAGTTCCTGTAATCTCATACCACGGATAATTAGGTTGGGGAACAGTTTCCCAAAGGAAATGACAGGTGCCTAGTCAGTCAAGATATTTACAACCAGACTCGCAGAAAGTCACATGTAGGGAACATCTTGCCATGATCCTCAGCAGATGGACTCAGTCCATGAATTCTTTTCAGCCCTTAACCACTACAAACACTTCTGGCCCTAGAAGGTCCATGCAGGGATTGACTGAACTGAGAAAGCTCTCAGCAGGAGCAGACTGTCAGACCCCACATACCGAGTCCCTCTGGGAAAGAAACCCCTCTGGACTCGCCTGTGCCAGCTGGCAGCTCGTGTGAGCAGCCCTCGGGCACTGCCTCCGGGGAGCCACTGCCTGAGGGCTTGGAGAGAATTCAAGAGGCAGCGACTGAGGGAGATAAGCCGGCCCAAGTAGATAAGGGTTAGAGGTGCTGATTATGGGGCAGGTCTTTGCCCCAAGATCATGACAAGACGGGTTCACCCACACACACACACCCCGTACTGCTGACTTAAACAGATCTCCCAGATCCTCATTTCCATGGCTTCCTGCAGCCCCGGGTTCCCAGGCCGGGGACCAAAACCCAGGTGTCACCTGGGCGGCAAGGCCGGGCTCCCGCGACACCCGGGAGCGGCAGGAGGGTCCCTCCTCGGGGGGCAGCGAAGGCGCCGGGCTCGGCTGCCCCTTTCGGGGGGGTCCAGCCGGCAGAGGGCACTGCGGGGCCGGGGCACCCGCCCGGCAACACCCGCCCGTGGAGATCGGGGTAAATCACTGTTTATGGCTCTTGAAAGCGTTTGCCCTCCTGCAGTTTCACCACATCCTTAACTCCTGGGCTGCCCACGCAGCCTCACGGCTCCTTGATGGAGAAGGGAGGCAGCCACACGCCCACGGACGGACCCAGGGCACAGCTGGCACGTCGCGCTCGCGGGTGGCAGTGGCTCTGGAGCCGCTCGGTTCCTGATATCAATGGTAGAAATAAATAAATAAATGGAATCGACGGCGACAAAATTATCCCTTCAATCACAACATCAGAGTACATAGTTCAGGCCCAGTCAATCATCAACCAGTTTATTACCATCTTACTCCTTATTAAAAAACCAACACACTCGTACACACAGGCTCCAGCAGTAATTACCTGGGCCGTGGCCCATGGCCAGCACAGGCCTCTTTGGCCCACGGCTGCCATTTGGTCTCTAATGGCACAGAATGGTTTAGACCATTCTGGAGGAGGGGGAATGGTTGTGTTAGCAGGTACGGGGCCAAGACGGCGGGATGTGGTCCCAGACAGGCAGGTAACAGGGCCCAAGGGATTCCTACCAAACTCTGAATGTACCCACTATATCGAATCTAAATGAGACGCTGATCCAGACTGTCCAAGGGCTGGAAAACCCACCAGCACTTTGAGCCCCACAGTCCCCAGCTGCAGTCACACCCCAGCCCGATGAGCCCTGTCCACCACCACACCCAGTGGAGCCACCAGTCCAGCCCAGTGCCAGGTCAGACCCCCCTCCCTGTCCTGATACCTGATCAAAAACCAGTGGATATGCCACAAAAATCTACAACCAAAAGCACACCCAGCCCAAACACTGGGGCCTGTAATCCTAAAACCAAAGCACTGCCCCAGTCTGGTCACCTTTCCTCCTCCCTTCGAGATGTGAAGGGGTGGGGGAGGTCTCACACACCTCACATGGAAGGACAAAAACAAACCCATCCCAGATATGCCCAGGTTGGAAAAAAAAACCCCAACACCTCATTAAATGTAATAAGCAGCCTCTTCATCCGACACTGCCTTGTCCCAAATAAATTAAATTCCTTTTCCTTTAGACAGCGCAGGAACCTGACAAGCAACCTTTACCACCGAGACGCCAGAGCTCAGAAGGGGGAAAAAATGAAAGAGAAAACAACCCACACAACTTAAAACAAATACAAAGGCAGAATCATTTCAAAAACCCCATAAACTTCCCCTCCGCATCCTCTCCCGGCCAGCCCGCTCCTCGCCCCGCCGCCCCGGCCCGCGGGGGCCGCGCTGCCGGGAAGGAGCGGCGGAGGCAG